>CABEEJ010000766.1:125450-171594 GCA_901482245.1 Timema douglasi
GGGGGGGGGGGGGGGAAATCAATATGGCCCCATTAAATAATCGTCCTCCCAAATGAACAGGACTATATTTGAAATCATCCGCCAAAACCTCAAATTTTATTTTTTTATAACGACGCCTCCAAGCGGCTTGCTCAAATATTTAATTATTAAAGTGAAATCTACAATACAATCTTGCCGATTTGCCGATCTTTAACTAACAAACACTAAACTTTAAACATTTCCCACAATTTAAAAAATCTCCCAAGAAATAACAAGATGATTTTAATCCTACAAAATGTTAAAATAAGTAGAGCCGATGAATGACGCTATCAGTTAATAACCGTCCCAAATGGCAGGCATCCAAACGGTAAAAAAACATCCATTAGACGGACAAGCTGAAATTTCAAGTAAAAACACATAGACCAAATATCCCCCAAAATGATCATAATTCAAAAATAGGAAATACGGTTCGAACTAACCATGCAAAGAATTAAAATATTTCCAAATATACTAAGTCCATCAGATATGAATAACAAGTTAATAATCAATAATTTTTTAAGTCCAGAAACGATAATTTTGAATAAATTAAAAATAGTTTAAGGGTAAAGGGAATTTAGAATACTCTAGCATTAACCAGCTTATGACAACGTTGCTCACCTTGAAGCCAATATGTAAGATGTGTCTACATCACAGAATCCTGCCATTATATATCTTATATATCTACCACGTGTTCTCAAAGAGCGGGAACAATAGGAGGGAGAGAGGGGCACGGGGTAGCATATGTCTAGAACATACGGGGACATACCACGTTTCTTCAGGCGCGTGTGGAAAGAACAGTTATATGAGTTTACCGAACACAGCCGATAAAGTGCAGCGTGCTCGTGTACATCGTTATTCTTTTTTCTTTGAGCGCGGCATGGTACTCACGACGGGGACTGAACCACGGGCCTCGATTCAGTCAAGTATTATACAGTGCCTCGATGTGTTGTAGAGTCGCGGTCTTGCTGAAACGAGTCAACTGGGGCCAGGGTGGTGAGGGAAACAACCTCTAATTGTTTACTTGTTGTAACAAGGTTACATTTAATTAATAGTTTATACCAAACAAATAATTAATATGTGATTCATAATACAGTATTTAAAATTTAAATTATCTTAAATTGATGAGCAAATAATTAATTGTAATTTGTATGTTATCATTTGTTGTGAGATATTCTTTTTATTCCCTAATTATCACAATTGGGATCAAATAATTACCGTTTAACAGTAAAATGTAAACTTGGAGGTTCAAATTTCTCTTCAAAATTTAAATTGCGCGCGCACTATTCAGTAACGACATGAACGCCATTTGGCTTCAACGTCTGATCACTGGAACTAAAGAGTAGCAAGACCCGTATATCTTAGACTCTGATAAGTACATATAGCAAATAAAATAAAAAGTCACTAACTTCAGGGAAATTTGATTTGCGTTGTCATCATTTGAACGTGAAAATTATATTTATTAAATATTAATAATTAGTATTTCTTCACATTAAAAAAAAGGCTGGTTGTGCAAGCCAATTTTCCTACTTTGACTCACTATAAATAACTTTTTATCAATAATTAGCGTTTTAATCACAAGAAAAATAGTGTTTATTTGGTTTATTATGTTTGAAATATCTATTTTATCAAAAATGTCGTCAAAAAAATGTACAATAACTTTCTATCAATAATTAGCGTTCTAATCACAGGAAAAATAGTGTTTATTTGGTTTCTTATGTTTGAAATATTTATTTTATCAAAAATGTCGTCAAAAATGTACAATAAAGCTGAAAATAGCATAAAATAATAAAATGTAATAATTTAGCTAAATAATTAAAATATAAAAGTGGTCTGGTAGGCTATGAATATGATATATTTAGCCACTGAATAGTCTGCAAGTTCTTGAACTAGAGTTGAGCAGCACCTCCGCGTTCTAGAATATGATACAACAAATTTTACAGAGTTTTCATATCTTTCTTGTTATTTGATCCACGATGCGATCTGTGGTCTAGCCAACAATACTTCATAGATAATAGATCCAACTGTCCAATGCCTGTGTACCTATCCTTGCAAGTAGTGATTGTCATAATATGAGTTTTATTATATCAGTTTTAAAACGTTTCTTCCAAAGCATGCTGCATCTATTGTCATTTAGTCATAGAACTATTTCGAACACATTGAATGTGTATATCAAAACAAACACTGGAAAATCACTATCAGTGGATCTAGACCCAAAGTGGGATATTAAAAATGTTAAAGAAATGGTGGCGCATCAACTTGGACTAGAACCTGAAGAAATGAAAATAATATTTGCTGGTAAAGAACTTGACGACTCAACTGTTATAGAGGTGATATTAAAAATAATAAAACACTGGGATTTGACAAAGAAAAGTTTGTAGGCCTAATTGCTAGACTTTTTCTAAACAATTAAAAAAAAGTATGTCCCAACATATTTGTTATATTTTAATTAAGATTACTTACTATTAAAAATAGTGCAATCATTATGCTGGACTGAACATTATATATCATTAAGACATCTTGTACTTGTTCATGTGCGGTTAAGTTTTGTCAATACAACTTAAATACTTCAAAACAGCATTTCAGATTAAATATACTTTGATACAGAACAAACGAATAATTAATTTTTGAATGATGCTACCTTAGGCCTATGATATGTTTATAGGATAACGTATCACTATGTATAACATTGCCTCCAAACAGGTGTAAAGTCTCATCCACACTTTGTCATTAAAAACACAAGGTGATATGCTCCATCTGTCCTATACTAAGCTTTTTTCTTTGTCATGGTTCAATATTTCATTATTTTATTACCTTTACTACAGACAAGAATACAGAGAATTGAATAACGCTAAGAAAACTTTTAAAAGATATAACATTCATATCTAATTGACCAACAAAGAGCCCAAAATCACTTTTAGAATGTAAATATTGATGGCAGGTGAGCTTGTGCATTAACACGGCTATGACATCGTGTCTGATGTACCATCTGCAATTAATTATTTAAAAACAATAAATAGTTAATTATAATTATATGCTAGTAAAAAAACTGTACTAACTCATGAAAAGCTAGCTTAAGCTAAGGTGGAAAAGTATTATTGTAACTATAACTATTTGTGAACAACCTGAACGGGTAGTAAGATGTGGTGCTAAAAATAATAATAAACTATAATTATGTTGACTTATTTCCATGAGCTCATCAATTTAAAGAGGCCAATTTATGTTCTCTCTAGTTTTTTGTCTTGTGATTTTGTTTACTTACACTGTGATCATTGGGGACAGTTGACTTATTATTTCCATGACCTCATCAATATACAAGATTTCTCTGGGTTTTTTTGGTTGTTTATTTTGTTAGCTGAAATGTAATCATTGGGGACAATTCGAGTGACTATATAGATGCAAAATCTAGTTTGCGTTTTAGTCTTAAGGTGTACAATGTGTTTTTATAATTATAAACATTTAAAATTGGTGAAGGTTTAAGATAAGCCTACCTATTTTTCACTCCGCAGTGTAGCACCCGAATCATGTTAAGGAAATTTTATCCAACATCGTGCCAAGATTTAGGACTATAAGGTACATATTACACATATGCAAGTTGAGTAATTACAGTCCAAAAAATCCAAAAACAAGGCTTATTAATAATTTGTTTAGTACCAGAGTATTTTTATTGTGATTGTTAACTACATTTATTTGTGTTTTAGTGGTGAAAACACAATTCAACATTTCAGAGAGGTGTACAAGGTCCCAATATTATGTGCACACTTAATATTCTCTTAACCTGGGGTAGCCATACACCTTGGGGGCATGATGACAACAAAATGGGGGTAACTTATTGGAATTTTATCTCTAAATAATTTTTAATGAGATGTTGTTTAATTGTCTGGTCCTACTCTCTCAGTAGACTAGACTGCCATTGATGGGGAGATTGTGGTTCAATCCCCGTCTGGTGTACTGATAGTGGTTTTTTCTAAATGTTATGTTAATATCTCTCCAGACAAATGCAGGTACATTTCTTCTAAATTTGAACCCTATCCATCCCTAACCAATTAGCATAATTAGTATATATAAGTCTATAACCTGGATGAGTATTAAAATACGGTACTAAACAAAAAAAAATTCCTATGCTTAGAAACTGGTAACTTATTCCTCTGCAGTTTAATTAATAATTATTGGCCAGCATGTATGTATATGTGTATGTATGGGCTGTGCCAGGTGTGCCCAGACACACCCTAATAGGCCTAACTTATTTACAAAAATTATAGTCTTTGAATTTTAATTTAATCACATGATATGCACTTTTTGTTTTAAAATACAGATTATCCTCTGTATTATGCATTAAACGCTGAATTGACTAGTCTATTGGTAAGGGCCTATAAAATGGTGTGTACATTGATGTAAACAAAGTCACCATTCTTTCGGAGCATGAAAAAAAAAACTACTAAAAATACAATGATTAAACAGCACCTCAACTCAATCATGATTTTGTAAATTGAACAAGAAATGCCTTTGTCATTTAGTCACAACTATTTGTTAGAGATATAGTTAGTTGAAATAAAACTTGGTGAGCGTTGTGATCAATATATTACTTCATTCTTTAGGATAGGAGGATGACAAAATCTTTAATTTGTTTTGGTCAATTTTGGTTAGGTTATATAATATAGTATTGTAGAACCTATCGTATTTTAAAGTAAGTTAAGCTCTGGCTGTTGATTAAGAGCCGCATATATCCTGGTTTAGTTAAGCTTTATTTTGTTTAGCTTGATAATTATACATGATGTTCTTTGTAGGTATACCTACGTTACTTGACATTGTTAGTCTTTACAATCAATCCCTGGCCCTTCATAAGCCAGTTCTATGGCCTTGTGCCTCTTTACTCAGGTGTAACTCCATATTATGCACACACCTATGTCAATGACGATGGCTTTCATTATGTTTCTAGGGAGGAGGGCTGGATTAAAACTCTCAATCTTATACTGTGAAACCGACCTCTTACGAATACTGAGTTTTTAGACAAAGCTTAACACACAATATGAACCCTGAAACCATTGTTTGAAACATTTAAGACTATTTAATAAAATGCAATTTTATATGAAAATTTGAAATATAATGAATGCATAATTTTTAGAACTTTTTTAAAATTTTAATTGGTTTTTTTTTTTATGTTAGTCTAGGCCATACTGTATATTAAATAAAAATGAATCAACATGCCTCCTCACTGCTAAGTCAGTGCACTGGGGTTGGATTTCTATATTACTACTCATTTTCTATAATCTTTCCAGACAAATACTGAAACATTTTCTTTAATTTCTCTTACCTCTCTTTTTTTTAACATCGTGTCTGCTCAGGTTATATGCATATGTACTAATTTTGATAGTGAGTTAGGGATGAGGAAGGTTAAATTTAGAGGAAGTGTACCCACATTGGTGTGAAGGGAGGAAACAGCCCTCAGTACACTCAAGCGGGATCCAATCCCCAATCTCCCCGTCATCGGCAGTCTAGTCTATTGAAAGAGTAATGCCTTAAACCATCTGGCCACCGAAGCAGGTTGTCTCATCTTATTTCCCTATATTTGTATAGGCCTATGTAATTTGTTAAAAGCCTGAGCAGGGGGGGGCTAGCGGATAAAGTGCCCCAATTTTATATTTGCTAGTTTGGTAACACTCGTACATTTGTAAGCATTTATTCCATCAGTGTGACCTTGACTTTCTGCTGGCATAGTTGGAATTAAATACATTTATTTACCATACACGTGTTTATATTTGACTTTAAATAGAACAAAAAATACAAAACAAATTATTTAGTTAATACATGTATCAATAGTTCTGTGAAAACTGACTGGAGTAGGTATAAAGTATCCCATGTGCCCTCTTATGTTAAATGTACCAGCACACCCCTCTAGCGTTAAGACAGGTGATTTAAAATCATCATAATGGGCCTATTGTACAATATTAACACCAACAACCAGTGGGTACACTAGAGACCATCTATTATTAACACTTGCATCTCTGAAATATGGCCCCCAAACAACATGACCAATCTAATTCACTATGTTAATTTATGTCAGAATAATGTTTGAATAAATTCATTCAAATGTAACAAAACCTGTAATCAGTTTGTGCTTTGCTCTATAGGAATGTGATCTGGGGGAGCAAAGTGTCCTGCATGCAGTGAAGACCCGCTCTAGCCCCACTGGAGGCTCCAAGCCACTGTGTGAGACTCTGGTAGACTTGCAGCTCACAGAAAGACAACGAGGTAACTTGTTGGTAAATACTCTGTCATTATCTTAGTCGTTAGGATGATAGTGTCGAGAAACATCTCCAAAGGTCACTATGGTCAATGAGGGAGGGCCCTACCAAGGTTACTGTTATTTATGCAAGTGCTAACTGAGGTCACATTATAACCGCGAATATAATAGGGTCAGTTCACAGCTGTTACATCGCAACACTCACGCTACACTCGTTTGTCTGTGTCATGGTGGCTGTGCACTTCATTTGTTTCTCAGTTGTTTACAATGCATTCTAGCGCGCAACAAGACTTGTATTATACATACTCTACAGTTACTAAACATTCAGGTTTCGACTATACATAAGAATTAGAAGACAGTATGAGGCCCACCCCAGCGGGCTGATGACATCAGTGTAGAACTGGTGGGTTTTCTCAATATATTTATATTCTAATATTTAAGTCAATATTTTATGTAAGGGGCTAATTTTGTGTGTGCAGGGATGTATCCTGATATTCCCTTTACCCCTCTGTCTATGCCTGTGTGTTCTCCCACTCCATTCTAAGCCGAGAACATAACATCTTAACATGACAAAGTACTTGGTTAAATGGCTTTGCCACACATTACTTGTGTTTGGAAACCCTTGAACTGATGCACTTTTTCAAAAATTAACTTGTTTTAAGAATAAATATACAACAACGACAACAACATGTAAGAGACACACTCTAAACAGGTTACTGTGGTACAGGTCTTTTATATATATATATAATTATATTAGTGTTTATGTCCAGATGGAGATGCAAGAAGAGCCCACTTCTATGTCTACTGCTCTTCTCCCTGTAAATCCATGTGTGTTGGCAAGCTGAGGGTGCGGTGCAGTTCCTGTAAAGGGGGTGCTATCACAGTGGACAGAGATCCACAGTGCTGGGATGATGTACTAGAGCCACACAGGATCACAGGAGATTGTCAGAATCAAGGCTGTGTGAGTACTATCTACAATCTCAGTATTGGAACCACACAGGTCCTATATTTTCTGACAGACACTATGTTATGTTGTAGGAAGGTAGTGACGATGGTCCCAGGTTCTCAGAGTTCTTCTTCAAATGCTCAGAACACACTTCCCAAGGAGAAGAGGACGAAGCTGTTCCTTTGTACCTCATTAAACCCAACATCCATAACATCCCCTGTTTGGCTTGCACTGATGTTAAGTAAGTACCGAGCATGTCCACTACTAGAAACTCATCTCTACATCCACCAGATCCCCTTCATGTGTTTAACCTTGTATGGTCCTCATTGTTTCAGCGGGGTTGAAAACCCAGGTTATTTTAAAAAATAACTTTATGGGTTGTATTGGGTTTTTTTTTGTTTTTTTTATTTACTAAGTATGCTAACTAATTTAACCAACTAAGCAAATATAGTAATTATTCAGGAATAATTGAAAAATATTTTAATTTCAATATGTTAAATAAAGAAGAAATAAAAGACATGATAAAAAACAATAATGCAACAATAAATTAGTTTATTTAAATGATGGCTGACATTTTTTTGTGAGAGAAAAAGTTACATTTTATTTATCTCTTTAATTTTCAGCCTGGTCCTGTAAATTAAAACTATTAATTTACTGGGAAAATAATGTGTATCATTAACATTATATAATACTTAAAAGGTATATCTTTTAAAAGAGTACACAAATAATAGACAGTGGTTAAAAAAAATATTATAAAGGATGTGTTATTTAGACCTAATCATGTTGGTACATAAAATATATTGTGCTTAGGTTATAGGAGAATGTGTTAGCAAAATTATATCTTCTTTATTTTTATTTCCTTCTCCTTTTGCTATTTATAACTCCCTACCAAATCAAATATGAACATTATTAAAAAAGAATGTTTTAAGTTTAAATAATTGTGTGTGTGATTTCTTTAAATTATTCAATAACATTTATTTGAGCTAGGCCTATGTTAAATTTGTTTAGCTCAAATTCTAATCTACATATTACATATTTATTAAAAATAATTAATCATATTTCAAATTGTTAAAATATAAATAGGCTAAACATTTCCAAAAATCAATCACACAATTTTCTTTGTATGCAAAATAAACCAGGTAACTAAGTGGGTCTTATTGGGTTTATAAGTGGGCTTTTTAAATAAAACCCATGTTGTTTTTTTTGGCTGGGTAAAATTATAACAACCTTGATTTCAGGGACCCTGTGTTTGTCTTCCAATGCAAGGAAGGTCATGTAACTTGTCTGGAATGTTTTCGAGCCTACTGTGTGTCTCGACTTAGGGACCGCCAGTTCTGGTCTCATCCAGATCACGGATATACCCTCTCTTGTCCGGCTGGGTGTTTAAACTCTTTCATCACAGAAATTCATCACTTTAGGCTTCTCTCTGAAGAACAGGTACCAATAGGGTGAATTCCCGCATTCTTGTTTGTCTGTTGAATAATATCTGCATAGTTACATATGTAGTTTGGTGCTATATTAACACTATATCAGGATATTTATCTATATAGCCCTGTGTTAAATTACCACAGTGCCTATATTTAGTTCGCTAGCTTTCTATTGAACTAGACTGCCAAGGACGGGGAGTTCGAGGTTTGAATCTCTCTCGGGTGAACTGGGGTGGTATTTCTTAAATGGTTTTCCACTCTACTTCCATGCAAATGTGGGTTCACTTCTTCTATATTAAACCTTCTCAATTCTGACCCATTAGTGTAATTAGTACTTGAGCATACAACCCAAACAGATAGTATATATTTTAACACTATGTTATATTACCACAGTATGACCAGTACCAAAGGTTTGGAGCAGAGGAATATG
Organism: Timema douglasi; assembly: GCA_901482245.1. NCBI lineage: Eukaryota > Metazoa > Arthropoda > Insecta > Phasmatodea > Timematidae > Timema > Timema douglasi. The sequence continues at coordinate 134,513 of CABEEJ010000766.1, forward strand.
TCCTGCAGTCTGGCGGAGTGTTGTGTCCCCAGCCTGGTTGTGGAATGGGAATCCTGGTGGAACGTCACTGCACTAAAGTTACCTGCATTGCTGGCTGTGGGGTAACTACTCCTTCTGCATGCAAAATACTATGTACTTACACTTTAACTTCAAACTATACATGATAATTTATTTTCATCATAATGAACAGTTTCCATCCACTGGCCGGATCATTTTGGAACATAAACCTCTCCTCCACACTCCTATGTACTCCCTTTAGCCACCTGTCCCTTGATCCACAATTTATTTCAAAACATATATTTACATTGTATTAATGTTTCACTTAGTTAATTTTGTTTTCTAAACTTCACAAATAATCAAATTATTGGCTATATAAAAATTTTCCTAAATTATTTATTTGGGCAGGACTATCCACCTCTGAACGTTTGTGTTTTAAGCCTTTCCTTCCAATTAAAAACCCAGCCTCTCATGCTATGATTGCTTGTTATTGGTTCATCACCAGACCAAAGTAATAACCATTTTTCCCGTCATCTAAACAAATTTATTTTGGTCAAGTTTAGGTTACAATTTTTCATATGCGCTTGTTCCAGTTTGTGTTCTGTCGGAAGTGTCTTCAAGGGTACCATCTCGGAGAGTGTATTCCTGAAGGAGATAATTCAAGTCTTGGTGATACTACGGGAGACTGTCTTTATAACGTGGACCCTGGCAGAGCTGCTCAGGTATCGTAGATAAGTGTCAGTCCCTAGACATGTTACAGTGTGGACCCTAACACGGCTGCTCAGGTATCATCCACCAGTGTCAGTCCCTAGACATGTTACAGTGTGGACCCTGACATGGCTGCTCAGGTATCATCCACCAGTGTCAGTCCCTAGACCTGTTACAGTGTGGACCCTAAACACGGCTGCTCAGGTATCATCCACCAGTGTCAGTCCCTAGACATGTTACAGTGTGGACCCTGACATGGCTGCTCAGGTATCATCCACCAGTGTCAGTCCCTAGACCTGTTACAGTGTGGACCCTGACACGTCTGCTCAGGTATCATCCACCAGTGTCAGTCCCTATACCTGTTACAGTGGACCCTGACAGGGCTACTCATACATTATAAACAATCAATATTTACTAGAACTCAACACAAATGGGTGATTTTCTTTATTTGATTACCATTCTTTGTTCTTTTCTTTTGTTTTCCATGGTGTTTAGTCCATTTGAGGAGAAAGTAAGTGATTGTTCTAGGCTCGTTGGGACGATGCCAGCAAGGTGACCATCAGAGTGATGACCAAGCCTTGTCCCAAGTGCCGAACACCCACTGAACGGGATGGTAAGTATATTATGCATTCCTGATAAATAACCTAATTGCAGGCTTTATCATTATATTTTTTGAAGGCGGTAGGGTGGGTAGTGTAATGCTTTTGACAGCCCCGACTCCAATCAGCAAATAAACTGGAGTCGAACATTGCTGCCAGGAATGAACATTTAAATTAAGAAATACTTGTTTAGCCAAGATTCTCAAAATAACAGTATCAAACACAAATACTAACATGAAATAAGAATAATTATTATTTAAAATATTAAGCTTTGTGTTTACAGCCAGTAAATTAATCTTAGGAGTTACACTCGGCATAGACATGACTGCTAATGATGGGGAGATTCAGGTTTAAATCCCATTTGGGTGTACTAAAGGTGGCGTTCTTGAATAATTTTCCACTTCCCTTTCGTACATTTAATCTAAATTCAACTTCACTCAACCTTACCACATTAGTATAGTTAGTTTTTTTTAAATCCTGAATCTCAAATCCAAGTCTTGGAAAAAAACATGAACACAAGAGGAAGTATAAATATAGTAGAATAATATAGAATACAAATAGTAACTTAAATGTTGACATGCTTCTTATAATCCATTCACTACAACTAGACTTGGTTTGAATCCACGATTTTACAAATTCAAGTCTTGGAAAAAATGATGATTTTTTTTATATTATTATTATTATTATTATTATTTAGTACCGCATCTTACTACCCGTTCAGGCTATACGCTTTAAGTACTAATTACACTAATAGATTATGAATTGGGAAGGTTGAATTAGAGGAAGTGAACCCGCATTTGTGTGGAGGTAGAGTGGAAAACCATTAAGGAAAAACCACCCCAGTTCACCCGACCGAGATTTGAACCTCGATCTTCCTGTCCTCAGAAGTCGAGCTAACAGGACTAGCGCGTTAGCCAACTACGCCACCGAGGCGGGTGAAAACATTATGAACATTAGAGGAAATGTAAATATAATAGAAAAGTAACTAACTAACATTTTTTCTTATATTCTATTCATTATACTGTAACATTCATACATTCATTCAGTTAATGTGTTAAATTACTGGTCTGGAGCCTGGTGGTTAGGTTCATCCTTTAGTTATGAACCACCAATAAGCAGTATTAGAGTTCTAAAACAAATTTCACATGAAAAATTGAAAAGAAAAAGAAATTAATTTGAGTCTTAAATAAATTATCCTATAAAAGGCTAACATACTTGTGATTCTGAAAACCTCATTTACCAAATGGAATGCAACCAGTGCCAAGCCCAATACATTGGTGTCGTAAGAGAAACACTAACAAGAAGAGTGAATGGTCATCAACACGACACAAAAATGAAAAAACAAGATAAGCCTGTAGCATCACATGCCGAACCGCATAATCTGGACTTTAATCACTGTTACACAACCAAGGTGGCCAAATCCCTGAACAAAGAAATATTTAACCCTTCACAACTAAGGATATGGGAACTGGACCATCAATATATAATCAAATCCAGACAAGCCCCTAACCTCAACCTTAGGTAATTCCTCTCATTCCTACCAGCACATTTATTATTACTTTCAACGCCACAATAATAATACAGTATATTACACAATTTTTATTTTTCTACCTCTCTATATATCTATTTATTCAAAGTGATATTATAACTGAAAAACAGTCAGCTGTGGACAGTCAACCTTGCAGTTCAACTCAGAGCATCAGTCTACTCTCTTGACCTGATGAAGCTGTCTGTGACAGTGAAAGCTTGTCCTTAAAAATGTGTTTGTGTGTTTTTTAGTGTTCTATGTAAACAATTTCTACTCCAATTTCACCAAGGTAAGTGTGTTGGCTATCCCTCCTAATTTAAACCATTATTAATAAAATGAAAAATTAGTTTGTCAGTCTACCATGAACATTGTGCAATACCCACCTCACATAGCGGTCTGAAATTTTAAAATTAGTAGCCCATGTGCATGAACATGTGCACCTCAAAGCTGGAATCTTAAATTTTTTACTAGATTTTTTAAATCTATTAAAAACTGGGTTGGAAGAAATAAAATGAAGATAATTATTTTTTGTCTATTTGAAGCGAAGAAAAGTGTTTCTAAAGGCAACTACACAGGAAATGCTTGGTATTTCTGTTAGTATCAAAATATTTTTATTTGAAGTTCATCATAACATTTTTAAATGTAACAAAATAAAACAAAAATGAATCTTTTCATGAAATGTATTACTTGGCCCTTTAAATGTGAATAATCGTCAATTATGTTGATTTTAATGAGAGTCAACGATATCCAAACTATACACAATTTTACTTAGTAAGAGACAACATTATTATTTGCCGGAAATTGACAGAGAAAATAATATCATCTACGCTCTTATAATTTTCTTCTTAATATTCCTCTAACAATTCAAAGTTTCAAGTTCAGTAAAAATATTTCCCTCCCCCAAAACTATTGGTGAATAAGAAGTGAAATATGTGTTTGATCTGGCAATTATGACAGCCAAATTGTAACCAAAGGCAAATAATTTGAAATTTAGCTTATAATATCACTTAAGGTTGATCAACTTTTTAAGTACCATTTTTAGATGAAAAATTACTTTTATCTACCAACTTTTCATACCAAAAGCCAATATTTTTATCTACCACAAATCAGGGTCTTTAGTCATCAATAAATTGTTGACATATTTAAAACTAAATCTCTAACAGGCCATTCTATAGTACAGAGTGCCTTGTATTTTTACATTTAAATTTCCAAGACATAAACGGGTGAAATGTCTATAAAAAAAAAGTAGTTGTTCTTTACTTGCATTTTAGGAGTTAATACTCAGATTCATAAAGTGTTTTCATGATGGTTAAACTAACAACTCGGACACTGTTCAGCATATAAATTGGTAGGGTTGTGCGAAGGCCACTTTTTAAATGTGAAGTCTAAGCAAAGCTTGAAACTTGCGAAGAAAACGTCAAAGGCCTATATTAATAATTAATTCACACAAACTTAGTAAATTATCAATGAAGTTTTAGTATTTACTTACATTGTTGAGTTGATAAAATTATTTTGCAAATTTTACATATGCATATCTTTTTATCTGCATTTCTATGATGATAATAATTATAAATATTAAATTCTGTTTTCATTTCCCACTTTCTGTATCAGCCATTAGTTTATGAAGAGCCTATCTTATTCTGAAGAGGTATAGTAGATAAAATGTACACTGGCTATCGCTAAACATTTGAAATAAATAAAAGAAAAGATTAAAATGTCTTATTTGCATTTCTTTAAGGCCAACTTTTGACAGATGAGTAGACTTTAGCAATTAATTGGATTGAAAGGTATTTTTGAGATTTTAAAATCTAGAATGTTGATATATTTTCTTTTGTCCATTATTGTGCGCCCACAAATAAACAATCACACTTGTGTATTTGTTGCATAGGGGGATGTATGCACATGGTCTGCACCAGACCTCAGTGTGGTCTGGAGTGGTGCTGGGTCTGTCAGACACATTGGTCCAGAGAATGCATGGGCAACCACTGGTTCGGCTAACACTGGTTATAAGACCTGCAACTGATGATACCCATCATGCTCTGCAGGGACTAGGAGTTGTTACCATCATTTGTTCTTCATGCAACCATTATTGTTTTATTCATCAAGTAGAAATACACATTATTTCTAAAAGAAGAAGTTTGATGGTTTAATTCAAACTGTCTTCATTTGTATACAAAATGTTATGAATATATTGTAAAATACTGTACTTTTTTAATTTGCAAATAAAATAGTCTTTGAAATAACATCTATTTACAGTGTATTTCCCAGGTAGTCAGTGATAGTTATATAAAATCTGTTTTATAATATTATTATAATATATTAGTAAAATATAAAGTTTATTATTTTTAAGGTTTATTTAATAAAAACTATATTTCCAAGGAAAATTTCTTGTAATTTTTTTTAGCTAAGCCCTACATTTGGTTATACAGTAAAAGTTTGATAATTAAGCAAGACCGGATTACAAAATATGACTGATTATTGTGCTATACATGTGTAATGTGATATAAAAAAAAAGGAAATTCACTTTGAAAATGGTCATGGTTAATATGTAATGTCACAATATAATTTTTTTATTGACAAAAACCGTATTGTGCTATTCAGCAGTAAATGTTAAAGTCCGACTTTCGGACAAAGGGTGCTGGTGTGAAATCAAAGGATGAGTGGCCAGAGGCAAAACTATCCGTGCCGGATTCGGGTTTGTTGAACCATTGGTCGCCGGATTATCGAACCTTTAATCTAAATGAAACAAGGTACATTAAAAAGAGATTGAAAGAAATACAATGGAATAAACAAAAAATGACTTTTACAGTGAAAGGAACAACACTGTTCACACTTTACATTGCTACCACTGAACCAAAAGCTAATGGCTGCCTCATGTATAAAACTGATTGTCAATGCCCAATCCCTTGCCCTACCTTTTATTCTACCAGAACTCATCAGAAGGGAGTATGAAACATGCAGCTCAACTTATTAACAGAGAAAACAAAACAAAATGGATAAAAACGACCAACAACCTCACCAGACAATACTAGGGAAGTTGAATTTCCAGGTAATCCTCTCTGCGGTGCTGTATCAGTCCACACCATCCCAATATATAGTCTGTGCCATCAAAATTGCTCCCATTATCACTATACATGATGGTGGGTCTTCCACATCAACCTATGAAATATTTAAGAACTTGTTAAAAACCTTTTTGTGGAGAGAGGTGTCACTATTCTATATAGCACATTTGAACAAACAGATCCGAATATTGATGTTTTCTTCAAGATAGAGTGGACCAGTAAGGTCCACTCTACAAATCTCAAACACAGTTACATTTTTAACCCGATTCTCAGATAAAGGTACTGGGATAGGCAGCAAACAATTCCCTTATTGTCAACATTTTACACGTTTAAAAAGCACAGATTTTACTGCTCTCCTGCCACCAAGAATCCAAAACCGTTCTCTCTATGAACATAGAAGGATCTGAACACCAGTATGGTATACTTTAACATGTTCATCCGAAATCAGTCGCTGGACTACTGGATGATCGATAGTAAAAATTATAGAACTTTTGAAATAATGTGTATCTTGGCTTAGTAGGCTACAGTTCTTGTCCTCATTCTCAGCCTTCCATTGTCGTCTACATAAACAAAGAGCCGCTTATCATTCAAACCTTGAAACAATTCATATTGAACAAGTTTGAACAGTTTTACTTCAGCTAACAAGCATTTCTCGACATTTAGTTCGCCTCCAAATCTAACTTAAGTAGTAACCCTTTTGTTGGCTTTTTTTTCTTTCTTTTTAGCAAATCGAGGAACCCATAGAACCAACCTTCCAATTTTCTCAAATTTAGATATACGATGCCAATATAAATCACTGGTTTCTAGATTTTTAAGAAGGGTCACTGGTATATTCTCTCGTTCAGAAATGGTTGCTTCATCTACCTCCGGTAACTTCGTATTAGGCCAAACTTCAGCAGGTTCCTTGAGCCATGGTGGACCCTCCCCCAATTTTGATGATAATAACTGAGTTGCCGCACAGTCTCTGGAAGGTAGATCCGCAGGATTTTGGTAAACATTTGTGAGTTACTAGACGTAACTTTGCTTGGATTAGGCACCAACTAATATTGTTCCCAGTGTTTGATCACAATCAAATTCAAGCAGCATACACATTTTTAGATGCATCACAGAATACATGGGTGTGGCACTCTTCTTTACTTCTCAACCAACGAGGAATTTGAAACTCCTCCAACAGTAAAGGCCCCTTCCCCGACACAGACTCCATATCCGTAGTCAGTGCTACATGTAGTGCCGTAACTAGGCTGGGGCAACTGGGACAGTGTCCCAGGGCCTCCGGTTATCCGCGCTTGAGGAGAGCGGGGGGTCCGACCACTGAAGACCCAAAAAATTAATTTATTTTATACAAGTCAAATTTATAAAGCTATTTTTGAAAGGAGTCCATCCCTTTACTGATTTGAATGCTTATGTCTATCTCTAGTTGATATGTGCGCGTCTATAATGAGTGGTGTCTATACAGGTCTTCAAAAAATTATCAAAGAAATAGCCCCACATGTATATTTTGTGCACTGTGCAGCTCACAATTTGAATCTAGTTTTAAGGAATGCTGTGGATTCAAACCGTGAAATAGCATTATTATTTTTACACTTTCGAAAATGTTTATGCATTTTGTGGTAATAGTTTAATTCGATGACAAGAGCTACAAAGCACACCTCAAGACAACTCTGCAAAGTCTACACTAAAGATTTTAAATCCAACGTGGTAGGCTGGAAGGTAAGCTACAGTTTCTGCACTAATATAAAGATTTTGCGATGCGATGAAGTCTTTGAGTCGCATAATTCTCACAAGTAAAAAACCGAATTAGAGGAATCGGGTTATGGGTCTCATAAAAAAAACTAGACCTTGACTTTGTTCTCCTGCTGGTTCTTCAGTCCAAAATCTTGCAAACTATTAATATTTTGTACATGTCACTATTCTTAGAGACAACTAAGTTAATTACTGCCTATAATCTTTTACAAAATGCACTGCTTGAAATTACTGACATGAGGAGTAGATTTGAAGGATTATTGATGGAAACCTCAGAAATAAGTGCAAAATGGGGATTTTCAAACCAATTTGTTGATAAAATAGTTCGAAAAGTTAAAACTTACTTCGATGAATTGTATCAAGATGAAATAACATGTGATCCAGAGTGCCGTTTGCGTGCAAATGTATTTTATCTAATGATAGATACGCTTCCATCCAGCTGTTTCCAAGGTATTAAGACTATTGTAGAGACATACAAGTCTTAGAGCCACAATTTTTGTCAAGGTCCACAGAAACAGAAATTTGGATGAAAGCAAAAAAAAAAAAAATTGAGAACATTTTTCTTACAATATATCTCCATTTTTCATCTCAAGTGCTTTCTGTTGGAGGATCGTTTAAAGACAAGATTGAGAAAATGAAAAATGTTAAGCAATTGGCTGATTTTTTAATAATCGACAATTCCTCACTATATTCAAGCTATCCTGCTGTATGCACAGAATATGTAATGTATTAGAACGTTTCCAGAGACTGTAGCCATGGCGGGACGACCATTCTCGGAATTGAAGGTGATCAGAAACTATCTACGTATCTCTATTGGACAGGCGAGACTAAGTGGTTTGGCTTTGCTGTCCATCCACTGTCCCATTTTTAAAGCTGGACTTGTTTCATTTGCATAACTTGTTAATTTTAAGTTTATGTATTGTGTGATTTTTAATGAAAATTTATATTTTTTTAAATATCAATGATTTCTCTTTCGGTCATATTTTCAGATTTTAAAAAATTGGCTAGTTGTGCAAGCAAATTTTCTCATGTTGACCTATTACAATTAACTTTCTACAATTAATGCTTTAATGGCAGTAAAAATAGAAGGTATTAGTTTGGTTTCTTATGCCTGAAATGGCTATTTGGTCAACATTGACCGAAGTTAAATTAACTTGTGCAAGCAACCTAAAAATAAAGCAAATTAAAAAAAGAATATACAAAATATAACTATTTTTTATCTAGTGAGCCACTGAAAATGAATGCCAAAGTTTCTGGACTGGAAGAGAGCAGCACCTCCGCTTTACTTGAAAGAATAATAATACAAAAAATTCAACACAGATTTCTCAAATCTTTCTTGTTATTTGATCCAAGCTCTACTATAGATAAACGACCGTAAGCGACGTGACTTAACCAATAACCACCCGTGTTTACATTTATTAATTTTTATTTAGTAGTTAACTGTCTTTTCTATGGTAATTAATACTTCATAGCCGTTTACATGACAAAACCATATTTTTATTAAAATGAATGAAGCCGATATTTACGGTACAACATTGTCCTTAGAATCAATTAAAGTGATAGCAGAAAGTATCGGAATAGCTAATTTACCAGATGAAGCTGCCAAAGAATTGGCCGATGATGTTTCGTACAGATTAAAACTTATAGTCCAGGTAATGATAACATAACCCTACTTTTGAAATATTTTCTGGGTCTAGTATGTACACAAATTCTTTTACAGACTATTATTTTCACGAAAATAACTTCTAACGTTTTAAAATTAATTACATTAAAGTTTAGAACAAAAGGGAACGATGTTAAAATATTTTTCTTTTGTTATAAATTAATTAATTTGTGAGGTGACTAAAAACCTAAACCTGATTCACGATATGTTGGTTAGCACTTATTTTCTCATGCTACCATGCCATTTTTTCATAAATATAACTAGTGACACGCTGGGATCACAATCAACTTAACGTAAACAAACTAGTGTGTAATCAGGATTTACCTAATGTACGTAAAAACTCTAGCAAAATACAAACGATTAGTAGGAATTGTTTGAAAACAAATTGTTCAATAAAATGAAACCCATTTAGTTAGGGCTGATTAGATTACAAGTACCTACATGCATTAGAAGCATAGTGGATATACAAAATAAAGTGTAACAAGAGGCTATGACGTTTTAGAGGTCTCAAAACATGAAAAATAAAATTATATTGAATAATTGCTATAAACAAAAAATGAAGTACTAAAATCCCCATTGACTTCACTTGCAACATGATTGGCTGGATAGAATGGGTGATACCTCTACTTAATGTTCATGTTACATGAAAGTTCTCCCTGAACAACCTTTAAGTTAAGTGAACATTAAGTTAACTGCATCGTGATGGTTTCTATTTAAAAATAAGAGGAGAACCTTTGTGTCCACTGTTAAGTTAATCGTGATCCTGGCATGAATAAATAATAATGTATACCCATACAAACTTTTATTAGCTAATACTTAAGTAACCTGCTTCAGTTGCTGCATGGTCCAAGGCGCTACTCTCGCAATAGACTAGTCTGTCGATGGTGGGGAGCTTAAAGTTTGAATCTTAGTTGGGTATACTGAGGGTAATTTTACCAAAATGATTTTCCACTCACCCTCCATGCAAATGCGCATATAACTTCTATAGATATAACCTTCCTCATACCTAAAACCATTAGCTTTAATTGGTTCATAGGCGCATAACTCGAACGAGTAGTAAGATGTGCTAAAAACACTCATTCATTTTCTCAGACATAAAAGGTTAGGGTTTACAGTGACCTGGAAAATGGGGAAAAGTCAGGGAATTAGCTTGGTCAAGGAAAAGTCAGAAAATTGTATTAAATTTTTGGAACTTTCACTTATTCACAAAAAAAATGTACAATTAGTATTTAGTACCTATTTAAGCTAGTCAAAATAACAGTTTTATTTCAGTTTTCATGCCATGAATATATTTTATATCAGTTGTCCCTGTTGACCATACTAATATCAATTCTTAAGGTAAAGATGTGGTTTTATGTAATCTTTCTGTATCTTTAACGTGCCTCTTTAGCCAAAGTTGAGTCATGGCAATTCATGTGTGGGAGAATTCATTTACATTTAGAAAGACAAAACTAAAAAAGGTGTATCTCACAACAATTTTAAACTGTTCCTTGTAAGATGATCTTTTAATGTCTCAATATAAACTCACTTAAATTTAATATAAGTTTTAGTTTGGACTAACCAATAGCCTATTTCTTTAGGCTGAAATATTTTAACACCTACCTACATAGAGTGACATAGTTTCAGAATGTGTGTAGGCCTACATATCTAATAATAGTATATGATTAAATTGTGAACTTCATTAAATAATGTTTATAATATAATCATAGTGAATGAAAAAGTTGGAAATTGGCTCCGGCAAACCTGTAAAAGTCAGGTAACTTAAAATATATATTTTGGCTGGACACTTTGGTTACATAATTTATGTCATTTTAGTTTGTAGTAGGCTAATTCATAATAAGGGTTCTAATTTTGATTATTTTTTTTTTCAATACAGACATTGCTTATGTGTACATAAAGTCTGTTCATGACCCGCTGCTGGTAAAAATAATTTTGGGGATGAAATCCAGGAACCATACATTTTAGGCCAATTTATTTTTTCTAAAAAATCCAACTAGCACAAATTTATTCTAGCATTACCATTAAACTCACAAAAATGTGGGGAATCCAATGATAGTAAATTCAAGACTATTAAAAAAAACTTTGTTATATAATAAACAATTCAATACCATACCCACTTAATTATCATATTAACAAATACCATTAAAAATCTGTAAAATTGTACAATCAAAGCTTTATGTAGGCCTATAGCCTAATATAGAACCAATTAATGCGCAATCATCTTCTGTACAGCAACCACACTTTGCTCTCTTTTGCATGAGATATTTTTTGTAAATGGATAACAATACTTTTTTTTTAGATTAAAACAAAAACATTCAGATTGCACATCAACTACTAATTTTACATCTAACATACTCACACAAGGCTCCATTAAAACTGGACTAAAAACATAGTAAAGGTTTGAGATGACATACCCACCGGAGTCAAATATTAAAATAAAGTAATAAACAAATATATATTTAATGTACAAATATATTATCAGGTTGATATACCCCACATGATGTGGAGTTGAGCGGTTCCTGCATGGACTTTGTAAAATCAGGAGCTAAAGACTCTCTTGCACACACCACCCCTAGCAAATCAACCAGGGCCAGATAAGGGAGGAGATGATGCGTAGGTCTCTGGCTCTCCCCTCCAGTGAAGAGGTACACACGTGCATCTGGCCACCCTTATCGGCACAGTCTGGTAGTCTCTGAGGGGGATAAAAGCAGTTGGCCCACAGCCATGACCATCAGTGTTGTAGTGGTTCCGGCCACAGTCAGATCAACCATTAAAGGATAATTTAAGGTAGGATGGAAGGGGACACGAGAAAAGGCCAGTGTTTTTACAGAAAAACATTTTTTTTGGCCAAAATAAATCAAATATTGCTCCAGTACAAACATAGAGTTTAATTTTCTTCACATTTCGATATCAACAGTGGTTGAATATCTGTCATAAGCATGGCGGCATTATCTAAAAAACTTTTCAAATAAATATAAAAGTTGTTAAATTCCAGGAGATCCTTGACAGATATCCAAGAAGTGTTGAGGTCACCATGTGAATATAATTTAACTCTATGTTCGTACTGAAGCAATATTTTTTTTCTTTTTGCCAATAAAATGTTTTGGAATAAAAACTGCAAAAACAGTGGTTCTTTCTTGCGTCCCCTTCCATCCCACCTTAAGAGCTACAGATTGGTCATGCCTTACCCACTTACTCCATTTACTTCTCTCTCCCTTCGCCACTTTCCTCCATTCCCTTCCTCACTGCGCCGCTGAGTGCCGAGGGTCCTTACATCTTCTATTTCCCCCCCTCCAGACAGACCACTCTATTCAGTCCTAGCCTATCAGTCAGAAACACAGTATGGGCTACGACCAGCTCTCAAGACAAGTGTAACATATTAGGTGAAAACGAGAAGAGGACAAAAGATCGATGTCCAGCACTCCAGCACCACGATCAGCATCAAACTCCATACGACCAGAATATTCCACCAAAGAACCCACCAGCTGCCAAGATGACACTCTAGTATGCTCGCTATTTCAACCCCGTGGTTTGACCGCACCCAACTTTCCGGATCAAACCCTTACCACCTCTTCCTCCTATTCTCCCCTATATTTTTCCCCTTACATCTATGCCTGAAACTCTCCTACTGTCCACACTCCCCCCACATCCCTCTCTCCCCTAAGCTCCACAAGCTATCACCAGCAACCCCCTCTCGACCCTCTTCCTTTTCCCCAACCTCCATTCCTTACACATGCCCATCGGACCCCCGAGTGGGCCAACTTCAATACGCCCCCATCCTAAACTTCCTAGGACTTTGAGGAATCTCCAAGCTGCCTTCAACTGTGACCTGGACAAACAATAAACCAGACTATATCCATACAATCCACAGAGTCCAAACTCTGAATCACTGCAGCTATTACCCCAAGACCTTCGTCGACTAGAGGAGGTAAACTGAATCTATCACTACAAAAGATAGTGGTAACAAGGTTCCTTTTCAACCTTACTTTACCGAGCCTTTATTACAGTAATTACTCAGCTTACTTATTCTATTTACTAATAAATTAGAATCTAAATTAATATTCACATATATAATAATATAAACATTTTGTTTGTGTTGTATAAGATGACGTTATATTGAAAGGGATCATTGATCACACCACGTGTTGGTCTAGTATGTTTACGTTTGTACGTAAATCTTATTGAGTCGTCCAAATGTTGTAAAAATTAAATAACTCCAAATAAATATAGTTTTAGAATGTTATCATTGGATTCACCGTTTTTTTGTGAGTGGGCCTGTAAGTATGGTGTTGTTTAGTTGATAAAATACTTTTCATTGCTTATATATGTATATATATATTTAGTTTTTATTTGAAAAGTGGATGTTTGATTCAGTTGTGCAAATTCATTACAAACTTTTAGCCTAATCATATTTTTATGTAATTTTTTTTTAAATTTGAAGTAGGCCTAATTTTTTTGAATCTTCGAGTCATTTTATGGGTCATTTTTTGATAATTGATGCTCATAACATATAAATGATTATTTTTAGGCCTGTTCGGGGTCTCAAACTTCTAAAAAAATCGGGGAAATTGGATATTCTTGAAACTCAGGCGGGAAAAATGATTTCCAAAGATTTTTAGGGAAAAATTAGGTTACAATTAAGGACTGTCAATCAATGAAATGTTTGTATTTATGCTCATTAACAATATTATTAATTTACATTTAAATTAACCTAATCTTCCTTTAATTACCAGACGAATACCCAAAATTTCACCTGTTTTTACTCTACAGCTACCTATTCAACATAATTGAGAGCCAATAAATAACAACAATACATTCAAATACTGTGGCTTACTTTTATTTATTTAGATTAGTTTGAATATTGCATTGTTTTACTGTGTAAGTAGTTATTAAATTTCATGCCATGATCTTTTTACCTAACAACTTTTTAAGTCAATCTTAGAATCTTTATTTAGAATTTATTTATATTCTTACCAAAAATGCTTGATTAAAAATACATAAAATTATAAGTTGAATTATACCTAAGCTTTTTTATTTTACATCAAAATCTTACTCAACACTTGTTGGACAAGATATTATTCAATCTTTTTTTTTAAACTTACAATTAAAAAATAAATTAATATACAAAATGTGTGTAAATTTTTTGTCTTATGAAAAATTCTAAAAAACCACAGAATTTAAATATATTGTTCAGACCTCTAAATTGCAACCTAATCAAAGTTTTGGTTTCTTTTCCCGACCATAGTTGGGATAAAATTGCTCTAAGCTTCTGATTTTATCATCAAATTACTATTTTTTTATTGGAATGAATGGAAATTATAAATCTGAAAACTAAATATAATATACCCAAAGTAAAAACTAATTTTTTAATTGTTTCCTGTCCCATTCCCGCAGGAAATTGATATTACCCCCCTGCCAAAATACACAGGCCTGATTATTTTAAAGAACTATATAGATTAAAATATATGTTTAGTAGTTGTAAGAAATGGTTTGTTTTGTATTGCTAACTAATCCATCCTATCCTAACCTGTCAAATGTAGTAAATTTGTATGTGTTGTCTAGTAATGTAATTGCATGGATATTTTTTTAAATAAATTGTTTGCGTATTAGATCGTATTTTCTTGTGTTTACGATGAGTTTACATAGGGTTAGCAAAAAAAAAAAAAAAAGAATATATATATTTGATTAAATTTTAATAAATCCATTGTAATAGAAATGTAACCTAACTTAAAGTTTTACTATAGGGCCTAATCATGATGATCCTACATCTTAAACCTGAAAAGTGTAAAATAGATCTAGACCATACTAGACATCAAACACACACAATTAAATATAATTTAAAATAGCTTACATTTTGTGTACACACTTTCTGATATCCCCACAGGACTCAGCCAAGTTTATGCATCACGCCAAGCGTCAGAAACTGACTACTTCAGATATTGACAGTGCCCTTAAAGTGAAGAACATTGAGGTATGTTATTTATATTAAAATACTCAAAAAGTTTGTAAAAAATAGCACACATTCTTCATCAAAGTGACCATTTTATTATACCAATACAGGACACTCACTATCTTGTTAAAGATTGGGTATTCAACCTACTCCATTAATGATGATGATGATGATGATAATTATTAATTTAAAACTATTATTATTGTTGTTATTATTGGTAATTGATTATAAACGTGATACTAATGAAATAATATAAAATGAGTGAAAATAACCAAATTAATATTAATTATAAATTCACCAACATGTTGAAGGGTGTCATGTGACGTCTACACCGCTCTAGCCGTATTGGTGCACAGAATGCCTTGAGAATTTTGTCCCGATTTTTGTATGTACTTATATAATTCCACACACGTAATTTCATAAAATTACACTTTATTACTATCATGACTCTCAAAAGTTTCCACTTTTTTTTTGTGTTTTGTTCGTGTCCCGCAAATTGGTCAAGAAAGAGAACATGTTTTCGGTTGGAGCATCTGATCCAGTTATTTTGAGTAACATAATTCTTAACACAGCTTACTTTATCAAACAAATCTCCATCATTTATGTTACATTTCTTACTTATGATGAAATCCAAGGCCTATTCAATTTCTGACCAGGTAAATGTGTTTTTAAGAATGTTCAATCAAGATCTTTTATATCTTCGAACTGCTGAGTCCATCAATCTAAATACTCAATGCATGAAGTGTAGAAGGATACAGCAGGCTCTTTGAAACGAAAAATGTCGCTAACACTTCCCTCTTCTTTAAGTTTTTTTAAACATACTTCTCACACTAATTGGTAGAAACTTTTCTTTCTTCCTTTCTACAAATTTCAGTCTTAGGTTTATCATGACTATGTACACTTCACTTATTGTAATATTTTGTGACGCTATCTTGAGTGCACTTTCATGAAAAGTTGAGGCCAGTGATTGGATGAAGAAAAGCCATATTTCAGAATATGCATCCTCAATAAAAGTTTTAATCACACTAGGGTACTATTCTTGTGACAGGAAATAAGAATTTAAAAGTTTGATAACAATTTGTGTTTTATGTTATTATCGTATTTGATCTCTAGAATGCTAGATAATGTATCTAAAGTTTCACCACCTAATTCTTTCATTTCTAATATTTTCACTCTAATTCCACAACTTGGTTTAAGTATCTAACTAGAATAGGACATAATTTAGTACTTCCATGATTAGAACAATCAGAGTACACAGTCACACAGTTTACAGACTTGGGGTCAGAACGCAAACACCTCAGAAATTTAGGTTGAAAAATATTAATAGTGTAGTGGCTTAAGTAAGAATATCAAAACAATAATTGTGCATTTTTTTATTGATAAAAAGTATGAAATTTCTACCATAGCTAGAAAATACCATAATGATTATATTTAGATGTGGAGGAGTCAGATTTGACCTTTGAGGCCGGTGAGAGGTCAAATACAGTATGATTGCCATTCCACCGGGCCTAATGTTTAAATATGCTTAACTTAGGAAGCATATAGTGTAAAAAGGCATTTAAGGTGTCATTTACAAATAATTTAGGGATGCCCATTCATTTTGTGACCTTTAGAAAGCTCCATAATTCAAGGAATTGCTATTATGCCTAGGTCAAAGGTCA
Source organism: Timema douglasi (assembly GCA_901482245.1). Lineage (NCBI taxonomy): Eukaryota > Metazoa > Arthropoda > Insecta > Phasmatodea > Timematidae > Timema > Timema douglasi. The sequence continues at coordinate 151,424 of CABEEJ010000766.1, forward strand.
ATATTGACATAAATAAACCTGAATAGCCTGTATAATTTATTTATGACAATGTAAAATATACATAATGAACAATATATGCATATCTAACATATGTAATAAACAAAATCTACAATCTTCAGAACATAATCACAGTATAGTGCACTTGAGAGCAGCTTTGGCACACCTGCAGCGTCCAGTGCACACTTTCTTACAAGCCACAGTGGATCAATTTATGGTATGAATCTGATGCTTCAGGGAGAATGGTCCAAAGAGGCTTCCACCCACATCTATCCTCTGTCCAGCTCCAGTCAAAGGGCTCTGGCAGATCTGGATCCATGACCAAAGGCTGGTTCCAATAGTTGGCTTGGTAGCAAGTGCGCTTGATGTGCAGCTTGAGTGCTGCCTGTGTTGAAGGAATGTTTTCTATTGCTCTAGACTTTTGTGTGAGGAGCTGCTTCTTGGCACCATTAACCTCCATGATCTCACTTGTTTGGTCATACATAAGCACAACAAATCGTTCCAGCAATAACATTGACTCCTGACTGATCTCACTTGGCATGGATAGGAATTCATGGAAAGCATCATTCACCTCTGGAAAATACTTCCAAGTATTCCAGGCAGTCCTCTCTCCTTTACAAGTAAATGTGGAAACATTATCACACCCGGTGAACGCGTGAAAGACTGGCAGAGTACAACAGTGAGTCGGGGTCATTGTGGCAACCATTTCGTGAATAGCTATATATCGAGAGTTTGAACCGACACCAAAGGCAATCCACAACTCATCTAGAACTAATTTGCTGAATGAATCCACAGCCAGTACTACTACATCAGTGGTACATATGGTCACCTTACACCCTTTTTGCACAGCATCTGCCAAATACTAAAATATACGAGTGTCTTCTTCCTCTTGCAAACATGGGTCTAGGCAGGCTTAAGTATGGCATGAATAAAGTTCCTTGCCCTCTGCTAAAATCCATGGTGTCATTGTCATGATAACAGGCTATCTTAAGTGCTGGTCTAATGAACTTCTCAAAAGTCAGGAGTGTGTCTCTTCCCTTTATATGTGCCCTCAGATCAGGAATCGCAGAAAGCAATCTGTTCTTTAGTCTGGTTGTGTGAATACTTTTCTCTACAAATTGACTTAGCTGCTCCTGTCTCACCTTGTACATCTGAGCGATATTTACCAGTTTGAAGATAGAAGCGATCATCACTATTCATGTCTTCCAAGAATGCTGCCAGCTCAGCAAAGCCTATACCATTAAGGCAAGAATCATCTCAGTCATTGCCTTTGGGCGCATCTGGCCTGGCTCTATTGTATAGTGAACTCGGACAGTATAAATGATACTCCACCTCAATGGCCGTCATATATCCTGCTGCAAGCTTGGCCAACAAAGCGGTGTGCTCCAGTTCAAAGGCACACCTATGCACAATTGTGTCTATCTTGTATACTGATGTGTCATATAGGTCTGAAGAGCCAGAAGGACCATTGCATAAAAATCAACTAGGCTCTGAAGACTCTGAATGGCTGTGAGCAGATTGCTTGTGCACATTAGACATTCTTGGTTGTCATGGTTTACTTGTAGTTAATTCCCTATGACTTTGCTCCTCAAACGCCTTTTGGTTAAACTTCAGCCGGCATTTCATGTACCACTGAGCCTTTTGTACCTTAAGAGTGAATTCTGTGCCATCCCTGTCATCCAATCATTCCAGGTTCAGGTTCATTGGTTTATGCTGAATGGTCTGGAACTGGAGAAGAAAAGTCTTCACTCAAGTATGCATAGCCTCTACCAACGGGCTGTATAGTTGATCTGAGTGGACACATTAATGATTCATCTGCTACTACTTGGCAAAAGACACAAATTTTCCAATTAGTTCTTGGGGATGGTTTGTATCGCTTGGATGAAGAGGGCCGGGTAGGGTCCACCAGGATGTATTGCCTCATGTTAGCAAGTAAACTAGAACCTTATCATTAATACAGGAGAAGAGATTCTGAATCACAAAAACAAACATACCCACCATATACCATACAGCATCGTACATATACAACATACAAAAATACTTTTTTTTTATCTAAAGATTCTGAAATTCGCGATCATTCGCTAAAGTCTAGAAATTCACAAATAAACACGATCTTAAGACCTCTAAAGCGTCACCAAATGAACGGGCATCCCTAAATTATTTGTAGATGACACCTTAAATGCCTTTCTACACTATATGCTTTATAGGTTAAGCATATTTAAATATTAGGCCCGGTGGAGTGGTGGCCATTTTTGATTTTACCTCTCACCATCCACAGAAGTCAAATCTAACTTCCCTATTCATCTAAATTTAACCACTTTGGCATTTACTAACTATGGTAGAAATTTCATACTTTATCATAAAATGCACAATTGGTCTAGTCAGCAGCTCTACTATAATCACAATAGCTCGAGATTTTATTCTAGCATACGCACATTGTGGTTCAAAATACTTCTTATCTAATTTAGAAGTGGAGTAAGTGGATCTAAAGGAGTGATTGTGTACCACAGTGTGATATGTCCACGTGCCTTATGTAGCAGCTACATTATGTTGACTACCATTGAATGCCTTTTTAGGAAAAAATAAAAGGGATTTGTTTATTATATTAGGGCTAGAAGCTATGGTATCTGCTTCCTCGTGCTTGACACTTTTTAAATGTGGAACTTTATTTGCCCTCACAATCCCATCATGATCAATAGAAAATTTCTGATTTCTTCTTAATAAATGTAAACCCTATCTTTAAGTCTTTATTAATATACTTTAAATTTGTATTTAATAAACAATAAAAATACCTTTTATAAAAGCAATATAAAAAATTGAAGGGACTTTATCTATGTCAGTGTGGTCCAACTGGCGGTCCGCGCTCACTGGAAATTTGGCCCTCACAGTATCCTGCAGGAAGATTATAAAGAAACCCTCGATGTTAGATGCTAAATATCTAATGATTCTAATACAAATATTTCTTTAAAAATGGCCATGATTGCATTTTATCATGCATTTATTTGATAAGTAAAGATATGTATAGATATCTATTATAATGCTATGTTGTTTTTTGAAAGTGTGTGCACGTTCAGATTTTATAATACATTTTGGGAGATTCAAATTTTACTGCCAAAAAAGTTTATCAAGGATTCTACCGACCAAAAATACGATTTTATTTATAAATATTGAAAATAAATTGTTTGTACCATAGGCCTAAATTAAGTTTATTGGATTACTAATTATTGCAATATAACTTTGGCTCGCAGTGCAAACTGATAGATTTGGCCCTTGGGATGAAATTCATTGGACCACTCTGATCTATGTCATACCAAATTAAATGTTTTTTCTTTTATTTGATACAAACAAAAATAAAACCACAGAGATTTGAAAAACACCAAATTAAAGTTTTTTGTAAATATTATATAATTAATTAACTTCACCATACCGTTTACCAAGTTTATCTAATGTAAAATTTAGTATGATCATTTTAAACTTTTAATTTGAATTGTAACTTTTTATAGTTATCAATTTCTTCAATATTTTAGCTTTACATTATTTAATTTATTATTTTTTTCATTCATTGTTTCATTTTTAAATCTTTTAACATTCAATTCTGAAATTTATATTTATATTATTTCTACATTTAAACTAACACATTACAGGACTCTTCAATACCTTATATTGTTTATTTTATATAAATTCTTTCTATAGATACTTTTAATTGACTGGTTTTCTAAAAACCTATTGTGTATTTTCATTACCTATACACTAGTCGCTACTACCTGGCTTAAAGTACCAGCATTCCGGCCTGGATAACAGAAAAGCCAAATAATATGGAGTGTAAATAATTCTCAGTGTAGGTTTGGTTTGTCTCATGTTGCTACACTTTGCGCACACCTCTTTTGACACAGCTTTTCTTTCCAGCCAAATCACACCCGTTCTGCTATCTACACCAAGCAAGCGTATGCAACTACAATAGTACGCCAACCACATGAATATTATGTATGCTTTGCTGTCTCTAATGTAACAGTTGTAAGATATTTGCGATCAATTTTAACTACAAGTGGATATGTACGGGATTCTTTATTTTAAAAAGCACTTGTTAACACCAATAACCGGACTAGATAATACAGAGGGCCAGGTAATCGCGACTTTAGTGTATGTATTGATTGCAAATTTTGTCTATTTTAGTTGTGCAACTCATCACAAATATATCTTTAAATCTGTTCCCTTTTCAATATATTTGAGCTCCTTACTAGGTTTATATCATAACTTAGAATGTTGTATAAATTAATAATACTATAGTAAAATTCTTTTGGTATTGACTGGAAAAAAAATTGGTTTTCTAAAATTATCTTCCTACTAGAATTCTACTAATTATGATCGGGAGGCATAACTCTTAGGTCAATTTTCAATGGGTGGGTTTGCTGTTTTTACTAGGTACTAATGAACCTTGCAAATAAATCTTTGAAGTTGGCATTTACTCATTCAACCTTTCAGTAGACATATCTTGTATATTAAAACTAAACTGGTCATGTGAGACTGAGGGCCTTGTACTATATTTTCAATTTTTGTGACAGCCACTCTATGGGTTCTTTACGTCTGAACACATCCCGTTCAGATTTGCTTCGGGTGGCGGTCGTGAGCTCCACTTTGTGGAGGAACGAGAACAGGACCTTGGAGAAATGGTCAACTGTCAACTACCCAAACTGCCCCTGGAAGTGTCTTTGCGAGGTAGGCTATATTTGACACAGTGGTGAGCTGATTACATGTGGTCAATCAATATCCTTCATTCCTTCTTGGTATATCTGTATGTTAAGCTCACTGGCTATGTATTGAGGGAGTACAACCCACCGTCCCAGAAAATCCTCCACCCATCTCCAAGGAAGCTCAGAAGTTGGAGAGCATTGATCCAGTCAGCAAACTGAGCAAGTCAGCCAAGGAGAAAGAAGCCGCAGGCAAGCCAACCACCGGGTAAGTATGGGGGCCTAAATACATTGGGGCTAGAGGATTGTTTGTAGTACATCTTAGGTACAATTGTGGGTTTGTGTTTTTAGGAAGTTTCACAAACTGCGCAATGTTGAAACAGTACATGTGAAGCAACTGGCCACCCACGAACTTTCTGTCGAGCAGCAGCTATATTACAAGGAGATCACCGAAGCTTGTGTTGGGTCAGACGAGGCCCGAAGGGCGGTGAGTTTTTACACAATAACACACAATATTATAAGGAGATAAATGAGGCTGTGTTGGTCAGATATGGTTTGTTAATTGTGTATACACAACATATACACATGCATGTGTTAATAGGAAGCGCTCCAGAGTCTTGCATCAGACCCTGGTCTACATGAGATGCTACCACGCATGTGTACATTCATCGCAGAGGGTGTTAAGGTGAATGTTGTTCAGAACAACCTCGCGCTTCTCATCTACCTTATGAGAATGGTGAAGGCTCTTTTGGACAACCAATCCCTCTACCTGGAGAAATATGTAAGACTGCATATTAATCTTCTTGAACTGATAATCATTTATACAAATTACACCTGTATACTAGAATCAAATCCAAGACTTTTGGGTTCATAGACTCTAAATATTTATAATATATTACAAGGATAATTGCCACCATCACTGTTCCTACCACATGCTCCAACATCAACAGTGATGAACCTGTAATTGGCATCTACCAACGCCAATAAAACAATACTATGGTGGTGCTTGTAGTTGAAAAAGAGAGATCCAGTTTTGGGGGGGCTTCTTGAAAGCAATATGCTTTCTGTCAAGTGCACTCACACAGTTTGTAAAGTTTCACAATTCCATATTATGGACATAAGAGTGTATCTCCTTACTTTATAAATCAATTAAAATAACAATTTTAAACAAAATGTCTTGGCTGTAAACAAGATTCTGGGGCTGTTATGTTAAATGCGATGCACAACCAACTGGTATATTTAAAAAAAATCATCTAATGTATTTAACATGCACTTTCTAAATCGACTGAGTGTATCAGTACACGAGAATTTTTTATGAGCTAAAGCCGGAGGGCTTACCAAATTTTGCCAGGAAAGGAATTTTCACTTAACTTCCCCTCTGAAGGAAGTTATGCTACGGATTTTTATCGCTCAAGAAAAATCCATTGGGCCCAGCTGGGTTTGAATTGAATCCACGAGCATCGAGTCCTTAGGTGAGCACTTTATCTCAAGACCACCAAGGTCGAGGACTGATACACTTTAGCACAAATCATAGTCAGGTCAGACAATCTGGTCTTGATGTAGGAAGAACCAGGAGAGTGTCTTAGTTGATTAAAAGCTGGGTATTTCGAGCTGTTATTTCCTCACTGTCTTAGATAACTAATAATAGAGAATATTGTATATAGGCTTGAATTAATCATCAGACAAAGGTCCACTCTTCCTATTGAGATGTAGTCCTGCCCACACCTCTATGAGTGCTGTTGCATGTTTCAGCTCCATGAGTTGATACCCTCGGTAGCTACTTGTATTGTCAGCAAGCAGCTTTGCATGAGACCAGAGCTGGACAACCATTGGGCCTTAAGAGACTTTGCTTCCCGGCTGATGGCCCAGATCTGCAAGAACTTTAACACTTCCACCAACAACGTGCAAACAAGGGTTACCCGCATGTTCAGCTCGGCCCTTCAAGGAGATAAGACTCTACTGTCATCCCTGTATGGAGCTATAGAAGGTGGGCACAATAAGTCACTACCGTATTTTAGGGGTGCAGAATATGTCCGAACGTGCGAATGAGTTTCGAGGGAAATTAAAGCATTCCAGGGAAAATTTGAGGCAGGGAAAAGTCCAACAATTTTGTTGACGTTTTTAGTACATTCTGGTTCTTATATGGTAGTTTCATTTGTATGATAAACAAAGGTTGATGATGCTCAACACCCAACAATATTAATATGTGTGATAGTGAGGCAGTGTTGATGTAAGCACAAAGAGTTGCGGTGTTTAGGGGCTAAGATAATGTGTCAGAGTTCTAGATAAGAAGTCATAGGTTGAGATAAGGGGCAAATGAAAAATCTAATAATTCAACCTGGGTAATGGCGCAATTGAGTGATGAGTCATCCTACCCTACCGTGGGTGTTTGGTAGCTATGGCGGGCAGGCGGTGGAGGGAAGAGAAGAGTGAGTGATGTTTTGTTTTAGTTTGAATTTATTCACCCATTATATTGTGGCCTAATTACACAGTGATGTGCGCAAAGTTTATTTAAACTCATGACATGATTGTAATAATTGTGTAGCCATGAAATTGTTGTTCTTAGTGGACTTATTAAGGTTTGTACATTGTACAATAGATAAATGTTTACAAAAAATTAGAGGGTTTAGTGAAACAAATGTTTATTATGTCGACTTTTAAGAGCAAACAAGACGTTAACTGTCCTTATTGTGAATGGCATGGCAGGTGTGATAAACTCTCATACCACGTATCTAATAAGCATCCCCAAGAAAAACCTAGAAGTAAGGATCAAGGGAGTATTGCAAGTTTTGTAAAAAATAAATTATGTGATCAGGAAAAACCCAGTCATAAATAGGGATAGTATTTTAAATTATGTGATCAAGGAAAACCTATAGTCGTAAATAAAGATAGTATTTTCCCTAGTGTGGTTGATAGTGATAGACCTTGCAGTAGTGGTGAGTCTAAAAAAATGAAAAATCTATTAAAATCAACAATTAAACCAAGGCCTCCCAGAATTACACTCCATTGCCTCTTACCCTCAAGATGTAAAATTAAATGTTGGTACCAATAAGCCTTCAATAGTATTAGATTTATAACAAGCGACTCGATATAATGCTGGCTAGGTGGTTATTAAATAATGTCAACTTTTTTATATATAAGACTAAAATTTTAAGCTAAGAAACCATAGCTAAAATACTTAATCATAAAATAGGCACAAATAATTTCTATCAATATTACTTACTATATTATATATATTCATTATATACATTATGTATATGTATTTTATTGTATTAAGAAATAAATTACAATTTTTTCTATTATGAGACCCTCATGAAAATGTATAGCTTTTTAATGACTTTACATTGCTCAAGCAATGTAAAACGTGAAGCTATGAGAAGGGAGGTCAGTGAAGACATGAAGAGTTTATCTTATTAGTGTCAAATTCCTTTGAAAGGCTTCTTAAACACATGTTTCACAACCCTCTGTACTCGAGTAATAAGGTTCAACCAATTTTTATTGGAAATGTATTCGAAGGTATGTTTCCCTCTAAAGTACTCAACTACTTTTACTTGAGTAATCACTCAATTATGTCCATCACTACAATGAACAATTAATATTAATACTTAGCACTGTATCTTACAACCTGTTCGGGTTATACGCTTTAAGTACTAATTACTCTAATGGGTTAGGAATTGGGAAGGTTGAATTAGAGGAAGTGAACCCGCATTTGCGTGGAGGGAGAGTGGAAAACCATTTAGTAAAAAATACCCCCATTTCACCCGACCAAGATTCGAACCTCGATCTCTCCGTCCTCAGCAGTCGATCTCAACACGACAAGCATGTTAGCCAACTACACCACCGAGGCGGGTAACAATCAATAACAATATGTAATGCACACAAGGAAATGGGAAGGTTGTCATTTCTGGGAGACAACTAAACTTTTTATAAGGTAGGTACTACAAAAATAACTATGATTAAAAATATATTTAAATTTGAATTTCCTAACTATGTAGTAGGTAAAATCCTTATTCCCTCCAAGCTTTATAAAATACTCAATGTTTTATTTTGAGTGCTATGGTGTTTGGGGGAGTTTTTTTTAATGAAAATTTTATGTTCTGGGGAAATATTGGATCTCTGAACATATTCTGCACCCCTGCTGTATTTCTTCGATTTTAAGAGAGACATTTTTTACCCTTTAAACGGCTCTAAAACTGGGTGTGCCTTAGAATCGGTGGTGTCCTAAAATTGAAGTTCTTTTTCGGCCAATGCTCTCAATGGTTCAGAAGACGATAAATAATGTGATGGTGAAGATAGAGATGGTTTAGAAGAGTCAGACTTGTACCGATTCAGAAGGGAGGGTTAAAAAAAGATACTAATGTTGATAGTAAATTCAATTCTATGGTAAAAATATTTATTATAAATTGTGTATTTTTACTTTTTTATTTTTATTTATTGTCTTAGAATAAAAACTTTTTTCTTTTGGTGGTACTGAAAAGTTAAGATGTTTCTTACATTTAATAGCGTCTTAGAATCAAAGAAATACGGTCGTCTCTGGAGACAATACTTCTGTAATCCCTCTATAAAGCTAAAAGAGGATGGATATAATAAAGCTCACTGGAGAAAAGACTCATTGTACTTCCTGGATGAAATAATATAAGGTTGGTAAATTAACAGTCGTTGAGTGTCTCGACGGGGCTACTGTTGGAATGCTGTCTAACTGAATTCACAATATCCCAGTATTGTTATTTAATCTAAATCAAGTCGCATTTTAATGTTGGTATTCCCACAGGTTTGTCGGAGCTGGGGACTGAAGTAATCAAAGTGTTTATTCTCCCGAGAGTTAAGAACATATCGGAACGTATTGAGGCTGCTATAGAGGGTCCTGTTCTCAGCAATGTGGACAAGATAGCAGCAGGCCACATCAAGCATCTGCTGGTGGTAAGTACCCACTTGTTTGTTGTTAAACACACTCTGGTTGTATAAGAAATATTGAGGAGTACCATTGTCCTGTACATTGCTGTATGTCAGTGGCGTTCATATCCATAGACACGCTATTGGCCAAGTGATTGGAGTGGAAAATTAATCGAAAGGCTTACTTTAGAATATTTGGATTGGCCCACGATTATTTATTGTGTACAAAACTTCAAAATCATCGACTATGCTTCATCTTTTTTAGCTTTGACAATTACAAAGCTTCACCAATCAAAATGTTAGGGGCTATAATAAACTCTTATGTTTGGATTTGTTACATTTTGTACTGTTAGGTAAATTACAAATAAATGTTCAATTATATAATGAAAGAAATTGATAAAACTAAAGAAAAAAGAAAAATAAACTACTAAGAATAAATTTGATGAAGAAAGCCCACCTAGGGAAAGAGGAAAAATGTGGGAAGAATCCAATGCAAAAAGGTGACATTTTGTTCCTTTCTTCTGTCTTCTATAGTAGAAGTAGTCACAACACATTTTAACACAAATGGAATAATATTTCGGCATTGTTGACTTTATCAAAAGCAAATAAGAAGAGAGTACAAACAACACAAAACACTGGATTGCTCCAAATGGAGTTTTATCAATTTCCTTTATTATAAAATTATCTAGCCATTGGGCCACCTCATTTTTAAACAAATTAATGTTCAAATGAGAAAAATCTACAGTGATTGAGTCCGATGAGATATTTACTTAATTCGCCTACTAGAACCAAATACAATAAACACTGTAAATGACGTTTTGAGTCTAAAGTCAAATAAATATATACAATATATAGAGTTTTACTAACATTAGATACCAAAAAAGGACCTGTTTCAGTAGCTGAACAATTTAAGGCGTTCCTCTCGCAATAGAATGTAGTACTGCTAACAGGGAGAATATGGTTTGAATTCTGGTCAATTGTACTTGGGTGGTTTATCCTAAATAACTTTCCACTCTCCCTTCACACGAATGTGAGTAAACTTCCTCCAAATTCAACCTTCCTCTTCCCTAACACATTAGTGTAGTTAGTACATAAGCTTATAAGCTATAACCCAAATCGGTAGAAAGATGCGGTGTTAAAAAATATTCAACCTTAAATCTAACTTCGAAAATATTTCATTTAATTCGATTTGGCCTACAAAAAAGTGGACATTACAACCCTCCATCACTTTTAAATAAAGATTTCTGTGATTTTTTCAAGCATCAAGGTCAATATTTGACAAGTTAATGATGGTTTTTGGTATTTTTGTAGACCACTTCTGTGGTCATATGGCAATGGTTCTTGGCTACAGATCTAGATGTCCTTAGTTCAATCCCGGTGTTTTCACATTTTTCTGTGAAGCAGTGGGTCTTGAATGGGGTCATCTTAGCCTCTTGAGAATAAATGAGGAGCTAATTAGACTAAAAAGTAGTGGCTTCAGTCTAGAAAACTGATATTAACGGTCGGAGGGCTCATTGCACTGACCACAGGACACACACTATCCTCACAAGTCGGTACTATCATTGCCAACAGACAATGGCCACTTGGTTGGTACAGCTCGATTGCAGGTTGATGCCACAAAGTTTTTATTTTTAAAATCTTTACAAAAATGTTTGAAGGGAGTGAAAATGAAAAATACAGATGACTCTTCTTTTTCTCTTTTCAATTTTAATTCTTAGCATTTCAATTGCGGTTTTTACCATAGCAGCCATTCTTCATACACAAAAAGGTCTCTACCATTGAGCCTTGCCACCCGAGCCAACCGGATATGTTCAGAACCCGATGATTTAACTGAATATTGGAAACAACTCTCCACAGCTTTCCAAAGCAGAGGTTACCCCAAGCCTTTAATAGACAACCAAATCTCCAGAGACCTCTCCAGGGATGACTATAACCCTCCAAAATAAGTTGAGGACATCCCTCTACCAACCCAATACCATCCTGGTCTACAACTTATCAACACCATTCTTAAAAGAGGTTACAAATTCCTAAACTGTTTCACCTAGACCCAAAAACCTTAGCTCATCCCTAAGAGTCACTTTCAAACGGCCACCCAATCTCCACAATATTCTAGTCCATCCCAAACTTCCTGACCCTAAGAGAATCCAAGAAGAAAAACCGACTATCAAAGGTTCATACCGCTGCGGTAGCATCCGTTGTGGCACATGTGGAATCCACCCACCAGCTACATACTTCAACAGCAAAGTAACCAAGTCGGAATACAAAATCCATTATTATTACAATTGCAAAACAAATAACTTGATATATCAACTACAGTTCAAATAATGTGATACAGAATATATAGGCCTTACTACAGGTTCTCTCAGACAGCGAATGAACAATCATTGTTTTGCCACAAACCACAAAGATCCGGACAAGCCTGTACTCATTCATGCTGGGACTTTCAAACCTGCTACACCACCAAAGTATTAAGGGCATTTCCCAAACAGTGCAACAGTTCTCAACTTAGACAGTGGGAACTGGCCCACCAATGGATTACCAAATCAAGATTACCACCAGGCCTCAACAGAAGATACTTTCTTTCTTTCTTTCTATAAGATTAACATTTTTCAAATTATTATTATTATTATTATCATTATTATTTAAATAGGTATATAAATACTAACAATAGCCAAGAAATTTATCTATACTCCCAAAAAAGTAGGCACAATGTGTTTCTAACAGTTTTTATTTAAATTCAAAATGGAGTAATCCAGTGTTCGTGTTATTTGTACTCTCTTCTTTCTTATTTGTGTTTGAGAAAGGCAACATTTTCAAAATAGCAAAATTTTCAAAACAAAAAGTTAAACCTTTGAATTACATGTACCTTTCATTTACCTCAAAAGGTAGCAAGCTTGCCTTTCATGGTTTCATTATGACTAAATTATTATTATTATTATTATTATTATTATTATTATTATTATTATTATTATTATTAGCAGCACCGCGTCTTATTACCCGTTCGGGTTATACGCACTTACGCTAATGTGTAATGGTAGGGTGATTGTGAGATGAAATGAAGGACCTACAGTTTTAACGTGGAATCCGAACCACGGTGGAGGCCTGGCATTCCCCACATTCACAAGATGTCTTGTCAGAGGTGAAGGAAGGGTTTGATAATCAGATAAATCTTTGCCGCGACCGAGGATTGAACCCCGGCCGCCAGCACAGAAGTCTGACACCTTACCCCTAGACCACCAGGTCACCCTATGATTAAATTAAATTAAATCAAATCATATCATAGCACCGCGTCTGACTACCCGTTCAGGTTATACACTTAAGTACTAATTACACTAATGGGTTAGAAATTGGGAAGGTTGAATTTAGAGGAAATGAACCCACATTTGTATGAAGGGAGGGTGGAAACCCATTTTGAAAAACCACCCCCATTTCACCCGACCGAGATTTGAATTTCGATCTCCCCGTTTTCGGCACCATAGCGCAACATGAATCTAGCGTGTTAGCTAACTAGGCCACAGAGGCGGGTTATTCCATTATGGAACAATTTGTAAGATAAGGCTATAGTGTAGTCCATTTAGGTAAGAATGCTTGCTACCTTTCATGGTAAATGAAGTGTACATGATTAAATTTATTCCCTGGATTAATTATGAGTAAAAAGAGTGTGAGTGCTTCATTTAGTGAGGGAATGAATTGCTCCATTATTGACAAAATAAAGACATCTCTCTAAACATGTCAATAACAACATACATCAGCTGTTAAACCTATTATTGACAGCAGATCTCTCTCGAACCTGTCATTGAAAGTAAAATGCTTCTAACTAATCAGATTTTGGCTTTATTACACCCTTATAAATATGATATAGCTTTAATTGAAAACCTAATTTACTATGCAACTGGGATTTATACTACTTAAATAACTCTTATTGTTGGATGTTCAAAGCTACTGCTTTTTATAATGGAAATATAAACATTATTTTATTTTTTAATGGTATAAAATGAGTTTTAGTTTTACATAATATTGTCCGACATCTTAGCTCAGTCAGTAGTATGTCTCTCTACTGAGTTAAGGGTCCCGGGTTCAATTCCTGGTAAGGCTGAAAATTTATCATTGGTGAAATGTGGGTTTACCCTTTCACAGTGATGAATTAACGGCTGAGGGCTGGATGAAGTGTATATCTATCTTTTATGTAGTTTTTACATGTATAATATTAGTGACCTAATATTAGCAGAAAAATATTATTTACCAAATACAAACTATTGTTATGTTAATTAGGTAAATTAGGTGAAGATCTTGGTGCGCCAAGCCAAGATTATATGCTAGTGCCAGTACATAGTAGATATGTGATTTGTTGTAGAAAGTGTTGGCGCCTTTAGTCAAGACGTTACGCCAGTCTCCAGACCTAGTAGAGGAATACAGGGCAGAATATGGCTACTTAGGACCAGCCTTGCACAGTGGTGTAGTAAAGGCTCGCACCCAGCCTACTCCCAGCTCCACGGCTGGATCCACCATACCTACCAATACCAGCTCTGCTCCCATGACAGGTCCTCTAGGCACTAGGACTGTGTCGAGCCAACCAGGACTCGTACAAGCTGGTACGTACTCTTCCTCATGGCAGATACTCTGGTCATTAAGACTATGTTGAGCCAACAAGGACTAGCACAGGCTGGTGCGTACTCTTCTTCACGCCAGGGACTCTGAGCATTAGGACTGTGTCTAGCCAACCAGAGACTAGTACAGGCTGGTACGTACTCTTCCTCATGGCAGAGACTCTGGTCATTAAGACTATGAGCCAACAAGGACTAGCACAGGCTGGTGTGTACTCTTCTTCGCGACAAGGACTCTGAGCATTAGACCGTGTCGAGCCAACCAGGACTAGTACAGGCTGGTGAGTTCTCTCCTTCATGACAGGGACTCTGGACACAGTTTGACCACTACTACTTCCTGAAGAAGATATAATAGTATTGAAATATCGAAGTGTATGTAAATAAATGTTAGTGTTTCTACTTTTATCTGTGCTCTATTATTTCCCTAATCTGTCTAGGAAGTTATTAAAATTCACACCATGAGTTTTAATTTTACGACTTTTTAGTCAAACTTAAAATATAATTTTAAAATTGATTTATATTTATACCTAAAATACTTGATTAAAATACTCAATAATTATAATAATACTATATAATATATAACAATAATTATAATGCAAGGCTTATTCATAAGTTGGCTATTAAGAAATAGATACAATTTATTTTCAAACAATGGTATTGTTACAATAAAGCCTATATCTTAAACTACTATTCCACATAGTTTCTAGCAATATGAAGGCATATGTCTTAGTGCAGCACCAATTTCTGAATACCCTCTTCCTCTTAATTCAATCTTCCTTATCCCTAACTCACTAGTATAATTAGTATATATGTGTATAACATGAACAGGTAGTAAGACGCGGTGCTAAAAAAAATATAGTTATTATGATTGTTTTCAAAAATATATTATCAATGCAATACTTAGTAAAAATTCCCATTCACCAAGAAAAACAGCAAAAAGGTTCAAGATTGGAAGTTTTGTAAATGTTGTTAGGAAAACCTGAAAGTCAAGAAATTTTATAATAACAGTTATGTAGCCAGCCTGAATATCATCCCGGACTTAATAACAACCCAGTGCTAATAGATAATATACCGATGTTGTAGATGTCTCACTGATGGCTAGCCAGGCCCGTACCCTCATGATGGGGGGCCCCCCTTCTAGTCGCACTGTCTCCAACCCTGGCTCCAAGTACGTCATCGTCACATCGCGACCACCAACACCCAACCAGGTATTATATTCACCCAAACTGACTATCAAGAACTTGGCATTACTGTATTTCCCATTCCGGGCTCAATTTGATAGGAAGGGGGTTGGGGGTTTGACACATATCATTCTCATTAATACACACACAATTACTATTCTCACATGGTTATGGCTATACTTTTAAAATATGACCATTTAATTTTTTTAAACTAAGTGGATGAGACTACCTTGTACAATTTTAGATTGTTTTCAGTGCCACTCTCAAGAAACCTCTTTTAAATTAATTATTTGGACTGTTTTGCTATGGGTGGTGTTGTGTTGGTGATAACATGTGGTTGCTTCAGTCAAAATAGTGACTGTACCACTGCAGTTGATTTCATAGACCACTTGCATTCATTATTATTGTTATTTTACTTGTTTTCGAGCATTATGCTAAATCATGATTTGTATTGGGAGGAATAGCGATCACACTTTTCAATGATACTGGAGTATAAATTGTTTAGCTAAAACACAAAAAACAACAACATGTAAATGCATTTTTAAAACTTTCACTTGCACTTCAAGTAAAAAAGAGTAAACTGATGCTCTTGGTTGGACTGCAAGGTTGACTATCAACAGCTCATTGTTTTTCAGTTATGATTGCATTCTATAACTGGGAGACTTGGATTAAATATATGATAGAAAAACTAAACAGTTGTCCTGTCTAATGGTCTCAATCATCTTTTTCCAGCCTGTGGCCGGGTCAATTTAGTAAAATGCCTCCATCTTCCTTTATCCTTCCTCCTTTAATTGGTTCCATTCTTCTCTCACTTGCACACTTTCTATTATCTGCTCCTGTAATCAGTTTCTTGGCCTCCCATGTGGTCTTTTTTTATACATACTTCATCTCCATCATTCTCTTTGGCATCCTCTCCTTTTCCATCCTTATGACATGTCCATACCATCTCAGCCTTGCTTCATTCCTAATCCTATCTCATCTTGTGACAGTTGGCATGCTCCTCAAAAACTTCATTCCCATGGCCTCCACTTTCCTCGTTTCTCTTTTATCAGAGGTCCAAGTTACTGCTGCATACATTACTATGGGTATGAAGTATGCTCTATACAACACTTCGTTACACTTGAGTAGCACTTCATTTTTCCATTGTAGGTCTCTTAAACACCTGTAGAATACCTCTCCCGGCTGCCCTTGTCTCACTATATCTTCTCTGCTGCCCCCTTTTGCTTCAATCACACTACACAGATACTTCACACTCTTTGCTTCTTTCAAATCATTCATTGACTAGTAATTCGTTTTAATTATGTTTTTATTGTAAGACCAATGTATTGAGCTGATGAGACTTTCAGATGATGGTGGGAATGTAGGTAACACGAGATAAGGCCATTGTTTTTGCAGTTTTGATAGCAAAACATTGTTTTGGCATAAAATAAATAAAGTTATTGCTTCATTACAAACCTAAAGTTTAATTTTCTTTATATGGTGCTATCAACAGCTGTTGTTGAGTATTCGTCATGAGCATAGCGACATTAGATGACAAACTTTTTGAATTAATAGAAAAATTTTCATTAAATTCTAGGACACCCTTGAAAGATATTCAAGAACTGTTGAGGTCATCATGTGAAGAAAATTAAATTTTATGTTTGTACTGAGTCACTATTTGATTTATTTTAACAAACAAATGTTTTGACATAAAAACTGCAAAAAACACTGACCTTTTCTTATGTTCCTTACCTCCCCACCTTATCATGTATGGTTTCCTTTTATAAAATAACTCATTTTAGTTGCATTTTTGGGGAATGAATTTGTTGATTTATATATGGTGCAGGTTTTTTCCAGAGGGTGTGCTTGTAGGGAAATGAGCCTGAGATTGGTTTGGGTTGAATATTAGGGTCTGAAAATTTGGAATTAACAGGCATACGGCGCAGATTTGTTTGTTATTTATAGGTTACTCTTGCAGGTTTGTTTATAAGTTACTCTTGGAGGTTCTGTGAGGATATTTTGTGTAGTGACGAAGGACTGAAGTATGGCAAAAGCTGTTTTAAAGATATTGTTGAGTTTGTGGAATCCAGAGAGTGATGTACTAGAAGGATGATGTTGATTGTTCCTCTTGATATTGTAGACCAGTTATTTTAAGTTATGTTTATTTGACTACACACCAGTGCTTTAGAGTGACATCTGTTGATAAAATCACATAGCAGTTTTTGGTTGTATTTTGCAAGGTTATCATTGTTGAAGAACATCCTTTTTGCTTTCATAGCTAGTCTATGTGGTTGATATCTTTTTTCCTTGGCATGCACATTAGTTTTTAGGTATCCATGATAGTTGATATTTTCCAGGAAATTATAAAAGTGAAAAATGTTGGCGGTTTGCCAGGAAGGATTCGAGTTGTCCAGTAGAATTGGTCCAGTTCATGAAGCTGTCGATGTATCTGAACCAACAAACTGGTTGGAAATATTGTTTGCCAAGGAACATACATTCTAGTATAACCATATTAAAGTTTTCAAATAAGGGGGATATATTTGTTCCCTTGGCGCTATCTTTTTCTAGTAGATTTTGTCCAATAATTTGAAATGATTTTTTTTATCTTCAAAATAAATTTTGATGATTTAACCAGGAATGCAGAAGTTGTGGTTTGGGGGCCAGAAGGACTTGTGTTGAGGCAACCTTCAATTTTTGTGAGCTTTTAGCTATATTGGATATTATTGTAAAGTGTTGTTACATCTGTTGATACCGAGATGGCCTCCTGCAGTAGAGCGGTGGGCAGTGTGGGAAATTGTTCTATAAAATTATTCGTGTCCTTAATATAGAAATGGTAGATTCTTAACTAAAGATTGAAGATGTGAAGCTACAAAAGCTGATATACGTATGCCTAGGAAGTCAGGATTCTGAACTGAGAGGTCAAGAGACTAGGTGGAGCAATTGTGCTTTATTAACTAACCTCATCCTGTGTCCTTATATTAGTGTTCTTCTGGAGTCTGCTTTGTTAACCAACGTTTTTGTCTCAGCTGCAGTCCCCGGGAGTTAGTCAGAGCCCCACAGTGGTCAAGTTTGTGACGTCGTCTCAACCCCTGACAACACAGAAGATGGTGAGTGCCACAGCAGGTGGCTCTCAGATGACCAAGCTGGTGGTGGTTTGCATGGCCAACTCTGGGACAACCACCGGTACTACACTGGTTTCACAGGTCAGAAACAACTATTTTACTCTCTTGGTTCACCGAAAGAGATTTAGGATCGAAAAATAAAATGTTGATATAGATTTGAATAAATGGTATTAATCTCATCCATAGTTTAAATTTAGAAATATAGTTTTAAACGTTAGAGAACCAAATGATATTTAAAAAAATGTTAAACTGATATACATGGTCTATATAGCCAACAACTAGGATTACTTTGGTTTCAATATTCCAATGGGAATATGTGATATATCTCTTTAAGGAAAACCTCTTTTCACTTTTTGAGGATGGTTTGTAATAGAAATATATATATTTGAAAGAACGTACAGGAAAGGTGGCAGGGTTGCCACGCACCTGGAAAACAGGGAAAACCGGGAAAAGACAGGGAATTTGTTTGTGTCTGGAAAAAACCGGAAAAACACAGGGAATTTCACCAAAAAGCTAGAATTTCCTGGAATTTGTTAGTGAAACTGGGCAATACAGTGCTTGCAAGCTTAAACTAGTAGGAATAATATAGACTAAAATTTGTAACTGGAGAATTGAGCAGTCTGATTGGAACACGTCTCATATTATGACTATGCTTACCAGCACCTCATCAGCTTGAGATAAGTCCTGAGTGCAACTGAGACGACTTGTTTTCGTTCGGCAAATGCCGCGCCTTTTCGGCTTCCTCCACTCACCCCCGCCAATAACACAAACGTCTCGTTTCCTCCACCCCCATCCCCCAACTTCATCAAGCCCATGCTGCTGGCACGTGTTTCTCCTGCCAGTCGAATGAATTCATTCTTTGGAATTTGGTGTGTTAAACTTATTTGTCTTGTTTAAAAAATATTACTCATTTTGAAAGAGGTAAGTATCCCAGATTATTGTTTTTGTAGCGTGATGTTTTAAGACTGTACCCTACCTATTTTATAATTTTGCTATTTATAATTTTTTTAAACTCCCAAGGTGTCAGTATTGTCTCTTTATGGGTGTTAACATTTTTACTACAGTCATCTCCCGATTTAGCAAAGGTGGATTTAGCTGGTTGCTGCCGTGGCCAGGATAACAAAATGGAGTATACTGTAAAGTGAAAAGTTTATGAAAATATTGCCTCCAGCCTACTAGTGTATTGTAAAAATGACCGATTGTGTTTGTGTCTGCTCATAGCTACCCTACCTCACCCACCCCCTGTTAAATGGACTACATTTAGTACATACTCACACATAATCAGTCATACATAAATAGTACCTCCAACTTTAAGATTATTTTTTTTGTGTGAATTCCTATGCATACTTTAATAAAAGAAACTATAAATGTTTTCATATTTGTTAATTTGATAAAATAATCTTGTCTTCTTACTTAACTATTAGTTCTTAAAAACATAAAGGTTCCTGTGTATAAGTGAGATAACTAACTATATTATATCGTGTTTATTCTATGTTTAACGTTTGTGTATCTTGACAGCTGCTGAAGTTTTTATTCTTTTAGCTAATGTTATAAAACTTATCTTGATAAAGTTTACTCCTTAGTACATATGCATTAATTAAGATTGGTTAACATGTTTTCTAAATAAAGTAATACATTCTTATAAAAAAAAAATAGGAACCATATTTAAACTCAAAATTGTATTTTTGGTATTTCCTTTTTTTTTTT
>CABEEJ010000766.1:173900-219698 GCA_901482245.1 Timema douglasi
TTTTTTCATTTTTTTTCCAAGCATCCAACCTCAAAATTTTTTTTAGGTATTCAATTTATGTATTCTGACAACCTCCCTTAACTTTTACTTTTATAAAAAAGTGTGTCAAAGTTGTTAAGTTTCTACCTCTTATTACTGTCATAATGTCAGGTCATATTATATTCGAGATCATTTATTTTTCATGTTGAACACCTTAAAATGTTAGGATTGTACTATATTCAGGCCAATACAGTATATTTACAATTTGCAGGGATTTAAGTGAAACGGCAACTAAACTAATATGAGAGATAATCGATTATTACTAGAGATGGGACACTTGAATCTTTGAATCCACTGAATCCTGACAAGTATTCAAGATTTGAGGATTCAGTGTTTTACTGGATTAGATGGTCATATCTTTCACCTCATAAATAAAGCATAATATTTTGAATAACAAAATTACTTAGGCCTACTTGAAAAGCACAACTTAACCTGTAATCCTTATTTTGTCATACAAACAAGATTAAAATGAATAAAATCATTATTAAAAAAAAAGTTAGGTGTGAAAAATCTTACGTGCCTAGTACCCTACCCCATCACCTCTATAAGAAACTTGGACTTGACCGTTTCGGCACTTGCTCACTTCTAAAACTTTCACCTCATGAACATTATTGTAAATATTTTAATGAACACATTAAAACTCGAATTACAAATAAACTTGAAATAAATTAAATTATCGCTTTTTTTTAAAACAGAAATAAGAACACATCACACATGATACAAAGTTGGCAGCCATGACGTTGTAAAGTGGTCAGGGTTTTAGGCCCTTAGCTCTCAACCTTTTCATTTATAAAATTATATTAGTTTTTCCTTTAGTTTACATCTTAATACACTCAAGATACTGAGAGTACTAAACTGATAAATACATTGTTCTTTTCCATTCATCTAGGCCTAATTTAATTCTCTTTATTACTATCAAATGGTTAATTATAAGAAAGTGTGGGGTTTTATGGTAATTATAAGTTATGTAAATCATAACCAAAGTTGTAAGCAATATATGTTATAAATTTCAATTCATTAACGTCATTTTCAGGCCTTTAAACTTTTAATCTAATAGTTTTTCATTATTTAAAGTCTTTGTTGGAATATTAGAGTCATCCAAATTTATTACTTTTACTTTTCATTTTAAGCATCGTGCAATGTATTAATAGCTGAACCCGGAAGCTGGGAGATGCACCTGTTCCTTGCACGTGTGGTCTTTCAGGGGAGGGGGAGGTTTTGGCGCGGACTCCTGGCCAATCAGTGCCTCTGGTTTAGCGTCTGTTTTTGACCTTATCTGGAAGGAAAGCGTCAGACGCGGCACTGGCCGGTTAGCACGCAAAGAGTAAAGACCTGTACTCACTATTAACTTATCATAACGGGTAGAGATTTCTCGAGATGGGAGAAAGTAGAGGTAGACCAGGTGGCTAAATAATTATCTTTAGCCATGCCATAACTAGTTCGTGTTTCTAAATTAGATATTCTTAGTACTAAAATGTAATTTATTTGTTAAAATAAAACTTCAAATTCAAATGTTACGCTAAATAATATCTCTTTAATCGGCTGTGTACCTCTACCCCCACCATTATCTATATAACCCCGAGATGCTCTACCGAAACAACTGACTGCCGTGGACGACAACGTAAGAAGAAGATGAGAAGGTGAGGATGATCATCAAATCAGCTGACTAGCGCCGACTAGGTACAAAAATGGTGTACAACGCGAGGCCGATTCTCAACAACAGCAGATGACCAGCCGCTGACTGGGTACAACGTATATTATGTTTACTCGCCAGAGTGACGATTAAAATAAAGATACTGTTAATTCTTTTTACACAACTGGTTTTAATTATCTACAACTATGCAAAGAACCACAATTTATTGCATACGATCCTTAAGTTAGACATTTTGTTGGGTTTCATGAAAAATAAATAATTTAGACAGTCAGACACCGATAAAACTGTTTATTTATGCCTACCAGCCTATGTATTGTATATTGATTGTTTGTTTAAACTTGATTCAGATAATCTGATCACTTAGTAAGTTGCGCTCTAGAGTTTTAAGAATCAAATAACGACTTGCTAATTCATAATTTGTTTTTAAATTGATTTTAACAAAGAGTTTATTATTTTTTTTTAAATATGTTATTGAAAATAAAAATATTCAATCACAGTCTTGACTAATAAAATAGGAATGACCACATTGCAAGAGTAGAAAATATGTTTGTGTTTTAAATAGAATGTATTCTCAGAAATCGATATATGGCAAGAATCGAAAATAGGCCACACCCTAAATTTTCGGCAACTTTTAGAGAAAAAACAATATTCCCACTTAAATATGATCAGTGTATTAAATCATTTGAAAATAGAAATTGTTTAATGTTTAGTGGTAGGTGCTTACACTTAAAATGATGTCACTTGGAAATAAAAAGGTAAGTTATTCATACTCAAAATTAAATTGCTTGGGAAAAAAAGGTAAGTTGTTCATAATAAAAATGAGGCCACTTGGAAATTAAAAAATAATGATGTACTTAAAATGTGATCACTAAAAAAAATAGGCCAACAATGAGACACTTTGAGAGGAACGAAAAATTATTCATCATTGCTCTAATCAGTGTCACTTTCTTCACTCTCATTGGTCTCTTCTGGATGGTCCTCCCACAAAATATCATCTTCTGTGCCATCCATCTTATTGGCTAGGCAGCACTTCTTCTGTGGACAATGGATTCAGCAGATATCCTTCGCCAAGCAGTTAATATCCACTTGCAAATAAGGTTCAACGAAGGCTTCTTAATTTTGCCACTAGGGGTTAGGGGATGAAGGACCTAAGTAGTTGTCAAGTCATACCTCCTAGAATAACAACAAGATCTGAATTTGTTGCCTTGACTTTATTTTTCACATCTGGAGTAAGATGCCCTTTGAATGCATCAAGCACTAGCATTGGCTGTTTTTTTAGAAGAGCTCCAGGCCTTCTATTCCACACGACTGCTAACTAATCGCACATTAATTCTGTCATCCACCCCTTCTCTTGACACCTGATAATGATTCCACTGGGCAGGGTTTCTTTCGGGAGGGCTTTTCTTCTCAAAATTACATGTGGGGGTAGCTTCCTACCATCAGCAGTTACAGCTAACATAGCTGTAATGTGCAATTTTTCATTGCCAGTGGTCTTTACAACAACGGATTTGGATCCCTTTTCATCCATGCAAGTATTACATGGCATGTCAAAATACATGGGTGTTTCATCGGCATTTCCAATTTGACTAAGAAGATAGTCATTTTGTCTACAGAGACCAAATACATACTGTTTATATTTCACTAACTTCTCTGCGTAGTCAGTGGTAGTGATGGGCATTATCGAATGAAACCTATCGAATCATCCGATAGTTTTAAAATCATTCGAATGAAAAGTATTCATATTCATTCACCTTGCTGCTGAACGATAGTAAACCTTACTGTTTTGAATGTTTTCCTTGCTACAGAGATGTGAAATATTTGTTTCTATAAGGTCCACTAGTGGGAATCATTTCCACGTTACCTTGCTGATCGATAGTCAACCTTGCGGTTCGAAATGTTTTCCTTGTTACAGAGATGCGAAATATTTGTTTCTATAAGGTCCACTATTAGGATTCACTTCTACGGGTTACCGTGCTGATCGATAGTCAACCTTACGGTTTCTAATGTTTTCCTTGTTACGGAGATAAGAAATATTGGTTTCTGTAAGGTCCACTATTGGAAATCAATCCTCGTTTTACATTGCTGATCAATTATTATTTTATTCTATCTTATGGTTTCGTTCTCATCTGTTGTTTATCCACACAAAATGTGGGTTAAAGTAATTTTACAGTTTATCATTTACATTTTCCTGACCATAGTTTTTAGACTACTATTCAAACCTATTTGTATTTATTTATTATTTATTTAATTTATAGTAATTGTATTTCTCATAAGGCTATTCAATTAGGTCCGCGATACTTACGAATTATCCAACGGCTTAGCTCAGTCGGTAACGAGTCGACCTACTAATCTAAGAATCCCGGGTTTGATTCCCGACATGGCTGATAAAATCTATTATTTGAGAAATGTGCGTTTCCCCTTTCACAGTGATAAATTAGCGCATAGGGGCTGGATGTTGTGCCTGTTATGGAATTTAGTTAATATAAAAGTCGTGTGCTGATATAATGAAACGGTTCAGAAAGAGCACGTAAAACACCATAAATAAAAATAAAACACGAATTCAGCCACCTTAATATATTAATGTTTCTACTTTCGTTTGCTATAAAATATAATAAATCTTTATAGACGTCAAATATGCTACACATTGGAAAATAATTAATAAAAATTATGCATAGCTTACGTAATTTCTTCCTGACGAGTGTAGGTCTTTTCTCTTATTCTGGTAGGAAATTTGTCTTTTACAGTCTTTTATGTTGTAGGTTTTTCTTTGGCTCAAATAGCACCTTTTGTAGTGTTCATAATTGAATTATGTTCTAATTTAAATCTATATATCTGTTAAGTTTCTCTTTAAAGTAGTATTACTGGGACAAGGCCATTAAAATAATAATAATAATCACTAATTTGAAATTAAATTACGATAGGATTATCATATAATATTTTAGGCGAATGAGTATCCAAATAAATTATACAATATTGTGAAAATTCTTCTGTTAGTTCTGTGACATATTGTTTTCTTACATGTTACTAAAACGTTGACCAAAAATGTATTTCAAAATAAAAAGAGCATTTAGAAATATTACCTAATTTACCTAAGATGTTATTAGCTAGATGGTAAGATTGATTGATGCCTTAGTACTCTCATTCATCAATATACATTATTGTTATGTTTATATGATCAAATTTTACCAAAAAAATAATTAATATGTTATTTATAATAAAGTAGGCCCTATTTCAAATTTAAATTAACTTACATGGATGATCAAATGATTAATTGGAATTTGTATGCTATCATTTGCTGCGCCATTCTTTTTTATTCACTAGTTATCACATTTGGGATAAAGTAATTACTATCTAACAGTAAAATGTAAGCTTGGAGGTTCAAACTTCTCTTCAAAATTTAAATTGCGCGCGCGCTATTCCGCAACGACATGAACGCCATTTGGTTTTAATGTTTGATCACTAGAACTAAAGAGTAGCCAGACGGTTCAGACCCGCATATCTATGACTCTGATCCAGGCCCGATGTACAAGATGGCGGGCAAAACATAATAGTTTATAAGATTACCAAGAGAGTTCAGCACTATACAGCCTAGGTATTTAGGCGTGAATAACTATATTCTGATACAATCACACACTGCACAGTCCTGTAAGTGTGAATCTATCTTTAATCTATACTATCATGGGCTGGTTTTACTTCTTTGTTCAGTACGTATTTACCCATGTGAATTCAATTGAAATATGCCTCCGCCCCTCTCGTGGCGTAGATTTCTGGGTGCGCCACTTTGTGGTTGCCTTCAGGGTAATAAACAGACTTTGAACCCACAAAGATTAGGAGCGGATTATACGACCTCCCCGTAGCTTGAGAGATAAAATCAAACTTCAATTTCTTATTAATTAAACAGACAGCTCAAAGAAGATTGGAAGATTAAAGGATAAGTGAAACCACAGACTACGTCACTAAAATCAAGGGAGTGAATTGTAACGTGTACACAGTCTACCAACCACCGAGGAAATTTGAGGAATAATGAATAATGCCAGCCTAAACAACACTACGCCAGCTGATACCAGATTACAATAACTAAAATACAATTCTCAGCAGGCCCGCCAGGTTCTCAAACCGGACCTAATACCATAGTCAAAGCACGGGACCACTCCCCATTTCAACCTTCTCTTTGCATTACTAATCTTAACTTTATTATATAGGTATTTAAAAAAAAAATTGCCACTTTTAATAAACGGAAGAAACGCACTAAAATGTATACGTAACTAAACATAGAAATGAGATGCACTTGGGGAAATAATTAGGTTTAAGCGTAACATGAAGTTTATTCATTGCACGACTCTCTTCAAATGCTAAATTAAATTTGTAATTTTGTATTCAAAAATAAAATACTCTGTGAGACTGCCAAACACCTCTAAGTGGAGGACAAGACTGAACCAATGATACAAGTGTGAGACATATTTCCAAATATAGTTAGGATAATAAAATCATCAAACTCGTCAGTGAGTTGAGGCTAAATGAAGCGTGGCGATGCCAATAACGTAGTTTTCAATGACTATACGTTTTTTAAGAGGAAACCCCATCTAGTGGGTTGGGCGTGCATTTAGTATTGATAGGTATTTTACTACTTCTCATTGATATCTTAATTTTTATTTTATTAGGTGATCTGGCGGATTAGGAGTAAGGTGTCAGACTTCTGTGCTGGGTGTCCGGGGTTCAATCCCCTGTCCCGGCACAGATTTATTTGATTGCCAAACCCTTCCTTCACCTCTGACAAGACGTGTATTAATCACAACTTGTGAATGTGGGGAATGCCAGGCCTCCACCGTGGTTTGGATCCCACGTTAAACTGTAGGTCCTCCATTTCATATCACAATCACCCTACCATTACACATTATAGTAAGTGTGTATAACCCGAACGGGTAGTAATACTAGGTGCTAATAATAATTATTGTATTTAAGTTTTTTTAAACCTGTGGACCTGAACTATGAGCCTGGGGTGGTACAGGAAGTGTCGGACCTGGTACCATGATACCCACCGCACCCCCCTTCTCCCTCGTGGTGGGCTCTATTCTCGGAGAGGTCCACATGAGATGCGAGTGCCTGCACATCGGACCAATGAAAAAGGGAAGAATCTGGTCTTGAAAGGAAATAAAATCAATTACCACGATTACATACATATATATCCCAGGGCTTGATTCATTCAGACGTTACAGTAAAATTCAATATGGAGTCTATCTAGGCTACCGGAAGCAGATAAAATGATAAGAATATTCACTGAAAAAATGCTGGTTGACTGTGCAAGTAATTTTTCCACCGTTTCCGAAAAAAAAATTCAGCAACTCCAAGAAACAAATCTAAATAAAAAAGTTCCTAACCTACCTCTGCAAGGGATAACTATCATTGGAGCAACCGGAAATAGGAGCCGCAGAGGCGAACTGCAAACAATGTTCGAGGTGCAAATTGCCGGAACTACGGTAGAAATTGGTTTTGTTGCATTCCCTGGGTTGTCCGTTCCTATCATTATTGGAAATAGTTGGTTACGTGAGCATCAAAGCACAATGACGCGGCAATTGCAATTCCAAGAAGAAGATAATGTATCTCCATATTGTTTCAAAGAACCTCATTACTATAACACTTATTCACATTCATAACCGATAAGATTTGCAAGAATCCATTTAACGCTGAGGGTCTGAAAAAGAAAGAAGATCCTACAAGCATCGAACCAGCTACCTACGCAGCAAGAAGAAGATGGTTTCAACAAGACGGAGCGTTAGAATTCGCACCACACTAAGTCGGTAATTTAACACGAAAATCAGGGTCAATGATTTACAAAAAGAACAACGCATTTGCGTTGAGGGAGTATGGGAAACATTAAAAAAAACTTTGTACGCCCAACCGAGATTCGAACCCCGATCTCCCTGTCACCTGTATTTAGTCTAACATGACTGTGATGCGTTTATACCAATGTTCCGCAAATGGTGCACCGTGGTACACCCGGCGGTGAATTAGGTGTACCGTACGGTCACAACCAAGAGCGCCTCGTTTCGCTGTTAATAAGAACAAGAATTATGTTTGTACTAGCCGTGCGTCAGTCATCCGCATTTATGACCAAATAGAAAGCTTTCCACGAAGTTAGAGCTATGGATTACCAAAATTACTAATGGTTCCATCGAAATACTACCAAGTGTTAAAGAAACGGGCACAGAACAAGAACTTCAACTTTTTTTTTATCTTGGAACACTCGAGTTAATTAAGGAAAAAAATTAATCAATAATCTCTTAAATCTGATTAAGCATCATTCGAATGGATGCGTAATCCATATTTTGCTTAGGTTTCAACAACGCACTTATCAGTCAAAGAGTAAGAGGAATTTATGGAAATGAAGACTGATCGGTCTTTGAAATTAAAATTGTCCGACAATGAACCGAGAGTTAGCACGTCGTATTGGTCTCACTTTCTCCTTGCAAGAGTGAGGTAGAAATCATGTTATGGCGTGTTGAGCGAGCGCCGACTTCGGGCAGAGGCCGTGGCGCGTACCCAAAACAAAACACTGTGCTGCAACGTTATTTTATGGCTTGTTAGGTGGACCATGTACTTTTGTATTTAATACTGCGTCTTACCACTTGTTCAGGTCTTAAGCTTAAGTACTAATTACGCTAATGGATTAAGAATTGGGAAAGTTGAATATGGAAGAAGTGAACCCGCATTTGCGTAGAGGGAGAGTGGAAACTCATTTAGGAAAACCACCCGAGTGAGATTCAAACCCCAACCTCCCCATTCTCGGCAGTTTATATGAATACGAAACTAGCCAGTGGAGTGTCGTGGAGTGTTGCAAAGGAACCCTACCTCGTTAAAACTGTACCTGTGATATGTTAACGCCCACTGGGGCCCTATTTGACCAATATTTCATATATGCTCTGCTCTGCATGATTCACACGGTAACGTATTGCCCCCTCGAGGACCAATGAGTTTTCTACTGAGTGGTATCAACAATTCACAGGTACAGTTTAAACTAATGCTGCTTACCCTGGCAACACTTCACGACACGCTACTGGCGCTAGCCAACTACGCCACCGAGGTGGGTTACTGTGTACTTGAAGAGTTTAGAGAATACTGCGATTGACCATGCCGACCACCGATGCTGATAGAACAAATGATACGATCACCCGACGAAATAATAATAATAATAATAATAATATTTAGCACCGCGTCTTACTACCCGTTCGGGTTATACGCTTTTAAGTACTAATTACTCTAATGGATTAGGAATTGGGAAGGTTGAATTAGAGGAAGTGAACCCGCATTTGCGTGGAGGGAGAGTGGAAAACCATTTAGAAAAAACCACCCCCAGTTCACCCGACCGAGATTCGAACCTCGATCTCCCTGTCCTCAGCAGTCGGGCTCAACACGACGAGCGCGTTAGCCAACTACGCCACCGAGGCGGGTCACCCGACGAAAGGATGACGACATTGAAAGAAGATATAAAGGGAAATATACCCACATTTGCTTGTGTAATTCCAGTCGAATTTATAAATATATAGTGTGGCACCGATGTAATCTGATCCTGAAAAAATATATATCCATCGCCAATCTAAATACATGTTGTGAGTTATCTTAAAAAGGTAGATAAAATAAGTTTGTATTTTTGTTTATATAAAGCAGGCGTGTCAAACTCGTTTTATTAGAAGGGCCAAATTTCAAGAAATTGTTACTAATACAAAAGTAATATTAAGATTATATAGGGTGACCTGGCGGTCTAGGGGTAAGGTGTCAGACTTCTGTGCTGGCGGCCGGGGTTCAATCCTCGGTCCCGGCAAAGATTTAAAACCCTTCCTTCACCTCTGACAAGACATCTTGTGAATGTGAGGAATGCCAGGCCTCCACCGTGGTTCGGGTTCCACGTTAAACTGTGGGTCTTCCGTTTCATCTCACATCACCCTACCATTACACATTAGCGTAAGTGCGTATAACCCGAACAGGTAGTAAGACGCGGTGCTAATAATAATAAGATTATATAGTAAAACACAGTACTAAAAATAAAGAAAATTATATAATAATGCTTTAGACTGTAGACCCTACCCTCTATAGTATTTTTACCAAAAATATGGGACCTTTTATCTGCAGCAATGGTATTTAGTGATGTGGTGACTTCACTTTCTAACTGATGACAAAATCGTGTCCACGATCTCTCAGCGGTTTGTTCCTTTTCACAAGAGAAAACAGCTGTTCACGCACTTATATGCTGCCAATCAAAGAACATTATTTAATGAGCAAATTGAACCATTTTTTAAAATCGATCTTTGCTATGTACAAACAGGTCCCCGCCCACCTGGCAAATAAATCACTTTGGCTTGTCATATCTATTTTGTGATAATATTAGGTTTCAATATTTTTGGGTTTTTTAGTACAATTTATCCCAAACTAATCTATAAATTCCTTAATCGAAGGGTGCTAGTAACCTGCTGGTATTAGGTGGAGTTTGACAGTCCGTGCTTAGAAATGAACGCACCTTTTGCTTTTGGCAAACTAGAAATACTACATAACTGCAGACAATACCGTTGGCTTTTGACAGAAAAATGAGCATTGATTTTTTATGGGCAATAATTTCTGAGGTGAAATAATAAAATTATTAATATTGAAGAGTTAACTAAATGCGACGTGAGAAAATTCAAAAATGTTTTTAATAATAAAATTAGTTTTACTATATTAATACTATTACTATTTTATCTGCTGACGGCGTACTACATAAAATGCAATTACACTGAAATAGTTAATAATTATTTTATGTCCAGTATTATTATTTTATTAGTTATTAATTTACAGTACTATAATCCACTCAGTTTATAATATACTGTATTACACTGAGCTAGTTTATAATTATTAAATGTCCAGTATTATTATTTTATTAGTTATTAATTTACAGTACTATAATCCACTCAGTTTATAATAATTAAAATGTTAATAGCAAAACTCACGTTACTCCCCATAACTGCTAAACGTTTGCAAAAAAAGTTTTTCTCTAAATAAAACAATCCATGTATGATATATATATGTAAGATTCATAATCATTCATTGGGGAACTGGCTTTTAAGGGCCCCAAGTTCTGCTTGGTACAGGTCCCCAAAAGTGTTAATCCGAGCCTTTGTACAAAGTAAAGATTTGACATACCAACCTCACCTGTTGGATTTCCCCAAATAAAGGCCAATTTCCAAGTGCCATAATCTGAAATTGGGTATTTCTAAAAGGTTTATCAAAAGAAGGAACTGGCCGCGTTGTATGTTGGTTCATCATAAGGCCCGCGGTCCGCAAGTGTTACATGCCTGATGGCTCTTGCTGCTACTTTCAACGGTGTCAACGGGGGTTGGGTTCTTGAGTCCTGAGAGACGGAGAGGAAAGATGAGTCAACGTCGAGGGCAGGGCAAGAATGAATAAACGACGAAACAGCTACGTAAGTCAGTGTGGTCCAACTGGCGGCCCATGGGCTAAATGTGGCCCTCAGTATTCTGGAGGAGAACAAAGGGGAACCCCTGGGTGGTGAAATGTGAAATAACTATTGATTCAAATACATTTTTTTAAAGGTCGTGATTTCATTTTGTTGTGCATTTACTTGATTAAGAATTATATGTATAATTATGTATTTATAATACTAAATTGGTTTGTGGAAGTGTGTGCGCATACATATTTCAGCATTTTTGAGAGGGTGATAAACTTTCCCTGGCAATAAAATTTGAATGACTCTACCAATCAAAAGTAAAATTTATATATAGGCCAATATTAGGTTAGTGGGATTAGTAAATATATCTTTAGCCCACGGTGCAAACTGATAATCAGATTTGGCCCTTGCGGTGAAAAACGTTGGACCACCCTGACGTATACAATGAGATCGAGTCATGGATTAAGGGGAAAGGAGGACTCACCTACAAGTATTATATTTTGTAATCATATGTGTGTTTATGATGTCATGGTAAGTTTACAGGTTGAACGATATAAAGTAATTAACCATTTGCTATGTGTTTTAGTTTAGTTTAGTTTATTCGTTAATGAGACACATGATATACATTTTTCAAGGATAAAGAGAATACAAATACCAACATTAAAGTTATAAAATGTAAGTTTGACATATTTAACACATAGAGAAAAATTAACAACTGAAAAGATGCGGGGAAAAATGTATAAAAATCCGCGCTGCACTCAGGGATAAATTAAATTAAACTTTTAGAGCTGTATTGTCATTGTGTTAATTGTATGGTTGGGTACCAATAACTTGGGCCCAGAGAAGCTCCCCTACAATTGGTGGGGGCTGTTGTAGGAGGTGGCGTATACGTCGATGAGGGCGAGCGGGCCCCCTGGGATCGGCACCAATGGTTCTGATAAGAGGATTGTGTGTTTTAGTGAAAGGCCAATTTTATTAACATCATTTAGACTAGTGGGGCATTTGTGAGTGATTTATTTCATAGCCCCAATATATATATATTAGACTCACGTATAACTACTCGTTCGGGCTATACACTTATGTACTAATTACGCTATTTGTTTTAAGGATCAGGAAGGTTAAATTTAAAGGATGTGTAGCCGCATTTGCGTGGAGGAAGCGTGGAAATCATTTTGGAAAACCACCCGACCGAGATTCGAACCTCTATTTCCCCGTCATCAGCAATCTAGTCTACTGCGAGAGTAGCGCGTTAGATAATGTGGCCACCCAGGTGGGCTCCCAAATATATATTTTATAAGTTGTAGAGTAGCATATTATTGTATTGTAAGAATCAGCGTGTAGCATAATTTAAACACAGGCAACACAAATATACATATTTGTTAATGAGACAGCGTATACCGAACGGGTAGTAATACACAGTGCTAAAAATAAAGTCAAGTGTCGAGAGTCAAGCATTAGTAATATTATCGCCGTTTTGAGAGAACTCATTAAGATAACTGACTTTCAACAGTTATGCGATTGATGGAGATAGGGTGTTTTTAGGACTTCTGAATTGGGCAGTAGGTTTGACATATTGACAGGGTGCAGTAGCAAGGAATGAATTTTCCCGAAGGTAGTTGAAGTTTGTAAAGCAAAGCTCTGACTATAGATGAATATCAAATAAAAACCATCGCTATTCACATCGATACTGTAATATTGATGGGAAAAAACATAGTCTGCAAAACATCGATGTATTATAATAAAAACAAGGGATTTTAAAAATCGATTAAATAACTGTATAGCATAAATGGCTGAAATGTATCTTTTTTTAGCACCACGTATTACTTCCCGTTTAGGC
Source organism: Timema douglasi (assembly GCA_901482245.1). NCBI lineage: Eukaryota > Metazoa > Arthropoda > Insecta > Phasmatodea > Timematidae > Timema > Timema douglasi. The sequence continues at coordinate 186,867 of CABEEJ010000766.1, forward strand.
TATGCGCACATGTACAACATTATTCTAGTGTTATAGACACGAGTAAGGTTTAATTTAGAGGAAGTATTCCCACATTAGCACGGAGTGAAAGTGGAAACCCATTTAAGAAAAAAAAAAACACCCTCAGTACAGCCAACCGGGATTGAAACCTGATCTACCTGTCGAGAAGATTGAAATAATGGTAGAGAGAAAGATAAATATTCAGAAAAGTGAAAGAATTAGAACAAGTGACAAGACAGGAGAAAATTGAAATAAAGAAACAGAGTAACAGAAGTAGTCAGAAAAAATAAGAACATTTATATACCTAATATAAGCTATTGCGAGAATGACACCTTAGGCCACGTGGCCACCGAAGTGGCTGCATTTTGAGTAAATTAATCTAAAAATTAAAATCACATCAAACATATGGTATTCTTAAATACCGTACACACCATAAAATGTATCTAAAAATTAATAAACGGAGTTACAACAGTTCATAGTTTCCAGTTCAATAACTAGAAATAGGTGACCTGGCGGTCTAGGGGTAAGGTTTCAGACTTCTGTGCTCACGGCCGGGGTTCAATCCTCGGTCCCGGCACAGATTTATCTGATTACCAAACCCCTCCTTCACCTCTGACAAGACATCTTGTGAATGTGGGGAATGTCAGGCCGCAACCATGGTTCGGATTCCACGTTAAACTGTAGGTCCTCCATTTCATCTCACAATTACCCAACCATTACACATTAGTGTAAGTGCGTATAACCCGAACGGGTAGTAAGACGCGGTGCTAATAATAATAATAATAATAATAATAATAATAATAATAATAATAATAATAATAACTAGAACTTGTGAATGTGTGGAATGCCAGGCCTCCACCGTGGTTCGGATTCCACGTTAATCTGTAGGTCCTTCATTTCATCTCACAATTACCCTACCATTACACATTAGCGTAAGTGCATGTAACCCGAACGGGTAGTAAGACGCGGTGCTAATAATAATAATAATAATAATAACTAGAACAATTATAAACAGTTTTAAGGTGATTATGTCTATTAATAATATAATTATATACACAGTGGTGCGCCTAAAAATCTATTTTAGGGGAGGGGTGGAGTGGGGGAAGGTGGTGTGGATACAATTGGATACAATCGAGGCAGTAACCAGAATTAAATTTTGAGGTTAGTGGGATTAATGGGCCTGCGCACGTAGATAGTCACAGGAGTCCAAGAAAATAAATGATACCAAACGCTTCTAGAGCTATTTATATTAGAGTAGTTTTTTTAAATATAAACACTACCAGTTGGCCTCGATGGTCTTGGGGTAAAGTGCTTGCCTCAGGACCCGATGATCGTGGGATAAAACCCAACCGAGGTCAAGGGATATTTATTAAGCAATCAAAATCCACAGCACGACTTATTTCGTAGGGGAAGTTGAGCTGTCGGTCTCGTGTCGAATGTGGCATGTAAAAATACCTTCCCCGGTAGAATTAGTAAGCTCTCGCCTATAGAAATTATCGTGTGCTGACATAATCAGTCAGTTCAGAAAGTGCACTTTAAATACATCAAATAAATTAAATGAAAATAGCCTACTATATTTGATTTTTGTAGGAAGAACAGTAGAAGTTAGTTCTTAAGGTTACTAAGCTTTTTAATATATTCATACATCAAGTCATGTTATCTGCCGCTGTAGCTTTTGATCGATATTATAAATAACTAGAATAACACAAATAGTAAAGTAAAATGTGATCATGGTTGGCCACAAGAAATATCTTTCAATTTTCTCTACTATAGTATTATTATTATTAGAACCACGTCTTACTACCCGTTCGGGCTACACGCTAATGTGTAATGGTAGGGTGGTTGTGAGATTAAAAGGAGGACCTACAGTTTAACGTGGGATCCAAACCACGGTGGAGGCCTGGCATTCCCCACATTCACAAGTTGTGATTAATACATATCTTGTCAGAGGTGAAGGAAGGGTTTGGCAATCAGATATATCTGTGCTGAGAGCGAGGATTGAACCCCGGACCCACAACACAGAAGTCTGACACCTTACCCCTAGACCGCCAAGTCATCCATTTTTCTTTACGGTTTTTCCAACTAAATTCAGAGTATAGTTCTGTTAACTTCTTTCTTCTAGCTTGTAGTAGATAGCTCTAGTAAAAATCCCCCAAATGTTCTAAATGTGTACACTATTCTTTGGTTCATGAATAAAGTCTAAATGAAATGTACAGCATGTTAATAAAAGTAGATTTATTTTGAACTCTAGAACTATTTTGAACACTTTTGCTCTTTATAAATTAGTTAATTACAGTTTTTAAATGTGTAAAGAATTTTCTGAATTTCACAAAAACTAAGAATATAATTAAAAGAAAAAGTCATACTTATAGGATCATCGGTTTCATGCTGAGGTATGATAGAGTCGCATTACACTCTTAAAGAAATCTACATATACATTCTTTATTAAAGATACATTCTGAAACTGGCTATTTATTAATAAAAGCTATGACTAAAGGTTGATAGCATAATTGAGGGATATTCCTGGATAGGAGGACATATGAGTAGATACAATCTCAAATCATGGGTGGCCGTGATATTCCTGGATAGGATGATATATTATCGGATACCATCTCACGTCATGAGTGGTCGCAATATTCTGATTAGGAGGATGTTTAAGTTAGGCCTATCTCATGTCAAGGATGGCTGGGATATCCCGAGCTAAAAGTATATTTAAGTTAATCTCATCTCATGTCAAGGACGGCGGGGATATCCTGAGCTGAGAGGATGTTTAAGTTAATCTCATGTCAAGGATGGCCGGAATATCCCGAGCTAAGAGGATGTTCAATCCTATGGCACCTCAAGGATGGCCGTGACGTCACCAACTTTCATTCCCTGCTTGTCGTGTGCCGCAGAGAAAGTGTGTGCGGCAGGCGGCTTGTCTGTTGGGTATTCCCTGTTAGTAGGCCAGGTGAGGGGAGAGAGGTGGAGTGGGAGACCGGTCCTCTTGCTTGGCTTGTCATGGCATCATTAGTCAAGGAGCGGCAGCTACAAGAACACCATCTGATCTCTCGCTGAACAATCCCGAGTTTTGTTGTTCTTTGTCTAGAGAAGTGGAGTGTGTGATAATGAAGGTAAGGATCTTGTGAACAAACGATCTTGGATACTTATTTTGTCAGCGTTATAGAAAACCTGACTAATGAGGTACATGCCAGACATACTACATACTTTTCTATGTACTGTATTCATTATTCATTGTTCAGTGTGTAACAAACAATATCTATCCTGTGCTTGGATTAATCAGTTAATATTCCTGTGCTTATGTTAGTAAATGAGTGTTCCCTTCAAACCAAGCCTGTGTTAGTTGGTTAATGTTCCCTTCAAACCAAGCCTGTGTTAGTCGGCTAATGTTCCCTTCAAACCAAGCCTGTGTTAGTCGGTTAATGTTCCCTTCAAACCAAGCCTGTGTTAGTCGGTTAATGTTCCCTTCATATCAAACCTGTGTTTGTCGGTTAATGTTCCCTTCAAACCAAGCCTGTGTTAGGTCGGTTAATGTTCCCTTCATACCAATCTTGTGTTAGTCGGTTAATGTTCCCTTCATACCAAGCCTGTGTTAGACGGTTATTGTTCCTTTCAGAGCAAGCCTGCGTCAGTCGGTCATTGTTCACTTCATTCTGTGTTCGCATTAATCAGTCGGTGTTTTCTTCATCATTGGCTTGCATTAGCCATTAGCTGTGTAATACCTTCTGGTATTGCTTACATTGGAAATCAAGGGGCATTTTAATAATCCGACTTAGTACACCCCAAGTGCGGCGTTATACTAAATACTGGAAGACACCTACCTAGAATCGAATGGAGCCAGTCTCGCTTATGAAACTGGCCCGTTCCAATCTGTTTTAGGTGGTAGGTGTCGTATTGTATTTACTATAGCGTTGCTCTTGAGGCGTACTAAGCCTGACCATGAAACTGTCCCTAACCTTTTTCAAGGTCATGTGAACCATGGTGATGTGGCAACTCGTCAATCCAGCTAGTGAAAGGCTAGAATTCTAATCTCAATATAGGGGCTTAGTCCCAAATATAGCTATGCCATTTATGTTGGTGGAAGAGGGTATGTAAATAAAATTAGAATTAACACATTTTTGCTCACGTCTTGTCTTTCATTAACGTTTAAATTGACATCTATCTATTGTAACTATCATTAATTTAGTTTGTAACGTTACGTTCACTTGCCTCGGTGGCCGCATGGTTTAATGCATTACTCTCATGTTAGACTAGCTTGCCTATGACAGGGAGATCATGGTTTGAATTCCGGTCGGATGTATTGATGGTAGTGTTTACACACTTCCTACACGCAATTGCGGGTACCCTTTTTAGAAATTCAATGTTCTTAATCCTTAACTAATTAGAGCAATTAATACATCGGCCGGGGTTCAATCCTCGGTCCCGGCAAAGATTTATCTGATTACCAAACCCTTCCTTCACCTCTGACAAGACATCTTGTGAAACACATTAGCGTAAGTGCGTATAACCCGAACGGGTAGTAAGACGCGGTGCTAATAATAATAATAATAATAATAATAATAATTAATAAGTTACATATACGTATAATCTGAACAGGCAGTAAGATGCGGTGCTAAGAAAAATCAACTTTCAATTACCATTAAAAATACAAACTTCCGTACATTCACATTTAAAGACAAACGAGTCTAATTTCCAGAAAAACCCTCAAAACCGGTTCCCCCACACCACTGCCATTATATCATATAGTTACCAAAACAACTTGTTGGAAATGAAAATGATCCTGGTGAGTTGATTGTTGTCGGAATAATACCTTCAACAGAACAATGAAAGGTGTTTGTGTAAGCGATTCTTACGGCTGAAGGTCATTAGAAAGTCTCAGTTCACTCACTACCTATAATCATGTGTGTTAATACCAATGTAGCTAAGATCTGTTGTCATTCAAATGAGCCTTGTGGTTTCGGCCCTGTAAACTTGACCAGGACTTGTGTAGGAGCGGGGAGGAGAAGGGGAAAGTAAAAATAAATAAATATTTTTTTCAGGGATTTACCTTTCACCCCATCCCTTCCTGATGAATGTTTAAGAATTGGATGTATCTAAAAGATATTTCGGAGAGGTCTTTTCCCCCAATTTTTTTCAAAAATTATAAGATTTTGGAATAGTTTTGCCATTTAAAAAAAAATTGGATCTTCTAAACGCTATTTGAATAGATCTTCTTCGGATATTAAAAAATAAAATTGTGTGTCTTTAGAGGCTATTTTAAATCATCCTCATCTAAACGTTTTTTTAAATTTGATGCTACTATAAGCTATTTGGAGTTGTCATCACAGGATTTTTTTTTTAAATATGAATCTAGAAGTGGCCCTCTCACAGCAAATTTGAAATATTGGATGGCTCAAGACCATCTTTCAATTTAATATTTGATGTTATTAGAAGGTTTGAAATATATCTAGGGGAGGACAAATTTATTTCTAGAGGGCAATGCCTCTCTACCTTCACGGCTCCACCACCTCAGTGCTCGACCACCATCCATCCATTTATTGATGGAAAACAATACGGCATTGTCTAGTAGTGTTTGTCACCTCATATCACTACCCGTTCGGTTTAAAGCCTACGCATTTTTAATATTATTATTATTAGCACCGCGTCTTACTACCCGTTCGGGTTATACGCACTTACGCTAATGTGTAATGGTAGGGTGATTGTGATATGAAATGGAGGACCTACAGTTTAACGTGGAATCCGAACCACAGTGGAGGCCTGGCATTCCCCACATTCACAAGATGTCTTGTCAGAGGTGAAGGAAGGGTTTGGTAATCAGATAAATCTTTGCCGGGACCAAGGATTGAACCCCGGCAGCCAGCATAGAAGGCTGACACCTTACCCCTAGACCGCCAGGTCACCTATCATTTTTAATAATAACGCTAATATGTTAGGGATGAGAAGGTATACATTTGGTGTGTGCGCTTTGTGAGGGTTAAGAGTTTAAAAGCACTTAAGAAAGATCACTTTAATACACCTGATTCGGTATCGAACCTCGATTTCCCTGCTATCGATAGTTCAGTCTGCTACGAGAGGGATGCCTTATATAAGCCATTCATTCACGTAAGAGGGTGTCAGTTTTATGGCCTTTATATTTGTGTATACAGAGTTACACCCTATTAAAGTTAGTTCCACACTACCTGAATTAAAGAGGTAATCGCTCCAAAATGCTCGGAATTGTCTTCCATGCTGGCAGATAAATTGCGTCCTTCTGGACTCAGTACCGTTGAGAGCCATTAAGGGCCCAGGGCACAGACAAGTAAGAAACAGACTCTCAATCTTACAGGGGTTTCATTACGCTCCTTTGGGCAGCTTGGGTCCTTCAACACTGGGCCTCGCTAGTGTCACTGCTGGGTGAAGATAGGACTAACCGCAGCGATCCTAGTGTTGAAGGACTCAAGCTGCCCAAAGGAGCGCAACCATTTTAACCTGGAGGTTGAGTATCTGGGTATATTATTTGTCTGTGACCCAGGGGTAAATAATTTTGTCGGGCCCCCTTTTCATTAGGCTCTAACAACACAGCACGCACCTTTTCAGACCCCTCACAATCCTAAAAAAAAGAACCTCAACCGTGCGTTTTATGTTGTTATGTAGCTAACAAAACCAGTAAATAATTTTTAAAACCATTTTAAGAAAATTATTCCAAAAGTTTCTCCCAAGGCAACTTAGCTACCATCCAATTATGCTCGAAAATTTTTCAGAAATAAAACGAACTTACATATTTGCAACACACATTTTGGATTAAAAAGTGGTAGAAAATAACTTTAAATAGAAGGCTTTCCTTTTGGTTCCTTTATGTATCATGTATGTTTTATTTCTTAGTTTCTCTTTTTTAAATTTAACAACTTAATTAAGACTCAACAACTTAGAATCTAAAAATAGCCTTTCGAGCTTTTCTATCTGCGAACATTTTAATGATGGAGTCAAAATTCAATGCCCGTGCAAGTCTTGATTCAATGGATAGGGTTTCCAGATCAGTTAGTCTTTGTTGACCAATTGTTGATCTCAAACAGTTATTTATTCTGCTCAGCACACTAAAAGATCTTTCTGCTTGAGAAACCGAAACTGGGAGTGTGAAGAATTCGCGCGAAGCAACGCATACATTCGGAAATAAATTTGCAATATTGAATTATATTATTTTGTTGAGCAGCTTTAGGGACAGAGTACATCTAGAAATACGTGTTTTTTGTGTATCACTTTAAGATACTTGACTTCTTCCGTTAGGTCACCAACATTCAATAGCCTCAACGGTGTAACCTTTAATCTTGTTTATGGCTCATCCACTTCAAGGTCGTAGCCAGCCAATAATTTCAGGGGAGGTTTGGTGGGCACATCCCCCAATTTCTGGAAACTAGAATAAATTCTAAATGATAAACAGTTATAGACGTTCACTGAAGTGGTTCTTTTTCATGGTAAAATAGCCCCCAAAATACCGAAGGCTTGGAAAATTTCTATATATTTAACACCTATAGAAGCTCTCTGAAGTGCTTTTTTTTTAATGGTAACACAGCCCCCTAATTTGTATTTGTTTCTTAATTTTGATATTGTTTGAACCATAAATAAAGCCATATATATTTTGTTCGTAAAATTTTGTGTGTGTGTGTAGGGGGGGGGGCGGTTGAACCTCCAAACCCCTCCCGCCGGCTACGACCTTGATCCACTTAAGTTTAAATAGTGAAAATTAGTGTTCTTAATTTAATTTTAATATTATATTGCACTTTCCTTCCCTTTCGCTAAAACGTTTATATTTTCGTTCAAATGAGAAGATAAAGTCTCGAAGCCGAGCTGCCTCTGGTAAGAGACGTAGAGACAGGCTAGCTCCAAGATCATGTTTGTATGACATACCCAAGACTGGGTGTGTCTTGAATGAGGGCTCGTTGAACTAATGATTGCTTGTAGTCTATGTAGGTGTATCTTTCATAAAGAAATGTTAAGCTACAAGGTGTATATTTGTTGAGTTTTTTGTGGGGTAAGGAGGGGTAATGTTGAGCTAATGATTGTGTACAAGGTGCATCTTTTAGGGGGGAAGCGTTGAGAAAATTATTGCTTGTTGTCTATGTATAAGGAGTATCTTTTTGGAGGTAGGGTTGAACTAAGCATTGCTTGTTGTCTGTGTACAAGGCGTATCTTTTTGGAGGGAGGGTTGAACTAAGCATTGCTTGTTGTCTGTGTAAAAGGTGTATCTTTTTGGAGGGAGGGTTGAACTAAGCATTGCTTGTTGTCTGTGTACAAGGTGTATCTTTTAGAGAGGAATGTTGATCTAATGAATACTTGTTGACTTGTACAAGGTGTATCTTATTGTAGAGATAATTGATCTAATGATTACTTGTTGACTCATACAAGGTGTATCTTATTGTAGAGATCATTGATCTAATGTTTACTTGTTGACTTGTAGGGTGCATCTTATGGGAGGGTGTTGAGCTAATGGCTATTGTTTTCTTGTCTCTAGAGAATGTTACTATTGCTCCTGATGCTGGTGGCACTCAGTCATCAGCAGTGTCTCACTCAGGATGACACAAAGCTCCAAACAGACCCCAAAGCTCGTCTTACCTTGTATGCGGGCCAGCAGGAGTTCAGTCTCGATATGCTGAGGGTCGTCAGCAACATGAACAAGAACACCAACATCTTCTTCTCACCATCCAGCGTATACAGTGCCCTGCTGCTTGCTTACTTCGGCGCCGCCAATCAAACTGAGCATTCACTCAAGAAGACGCTACATATCGACGCTGATCAGGTGGGCTTGATTTATCCCTCTGTTTCCTGAACCAGGTAGTGTTAACCTCATTCCAACCTCATTCTCAACCAGGTAGTGTTAACCTCATTCCAACCTCATTCTCAACCAGGGTGTGTTGATCTAACTTCATCATCCTATATTCTGAACTAAGGTGTGTTGAGCTAACTTCATCTCCCTTTATGATCAACCAGGGAGTGTTTAGCTAGATTCATACTCCTGTATATTCAACCTGAGTGTGTTGAGCTAACTTCATCTCCCTTTATGATCAACCAGGGAGTGTTTAGATAGATTCATACTCCTGTATATTCAACCTGAGGGTGTTGAGCTAACTTCATCACCCTGTATTCTGAACTAAGGTGTGTTGAGCTAACTTCATCTCCCTTTATGCTCAACCAGGGAGTATTGATCTACCTTAATTCTCCTTTATCCTGAACCAGGGAGGATTGAGCTACCTTAATCCCTCTGTATCCTGAGCCAGGGAGTGTTAAGCTAACTTCATCACCCTGTATTCTGAACTAAGGAGTGTTGAGCTAACTTCATCCCTCTTTATACTCAACCAGGGAATGTTGAGCTACTTTAATCTCCCTTTATTCTGAACTAGGGAATGTTGAGCTACTTTAAATCCCTTTTATTTTGAACCAGGGAGTGTTGAGCTACTTTAATCCCCTTTTATCTTGAATTAGGAGTGTTGAGCTACTTTAATCCCCTTTTATCTTGAACCAGGGGCTGTTGAGCTACCATAATCCTCTTTTATATTAAACCAGAAAGTTTTGAGCTACTTTAATTCTCCTGTATCCTCTGGATAGCTCAGTTGTGAGAGCGGTGTATCAGATCCAGTCTAGAGTACAGACACAGGATTTATTTATCATTATCATAATATAAATATCTCTTCTCAGGACAAACTGAGCACGATGCAGGCCTATCGCCTGGAAAGGTTCTTCCAGGCTATGCGCGCAGCCAACGGTTCTGGCAGCTATGAGCTGCGCAGCCCCAGCCGTATTTATTTGAGCAACAACTTGCGGCTGCGCGAGTGCATGGAGCAGCTGTTCCATGATGAAGTGGTTCAGATCAACTTCCTTGGCGACCCAGAGAACTCAAGGCTCGCTATTAACGAGTGGGTGGAACAACAAACCAAGCGACTTATCAAGAATCTCATCTCAGAGGGCAAGGTGACCCCATCTACAAGCTTGATCCTGGTGAGTTATATCATTGATCATTCTAGAAGATTATATCAGACACTGACTGATCAATCCGGCAGGTTATTCTAGGCGCTGAATGATCAAAGTGGCAGGTGATATCAGGTGCTGACTGACCAGACTGGCGGGTGATATCAGACACTTACTGATCAATCTGGCAGATGATGTTAGGCACTGACTGATCGGACTGGCAGGTATTATCAAACGCTGAATGATCTGACTGGCAGGTGTTATCAGGCGCTGAATAATCTGACTGGCAGGTGTTATCAGGCGCTGAATAATCTGACTGGCAGGTGTTATCAGACGCTAACTGACAAGACTGGCAAGTGATATAAGACACTGACTGACCAGACTGGCAGGTAATATCATACACTTACTGATTAATCTGGCAGGTGATGTTAGATGCTGACTGATCAGACTAGCAGGTGATGTTAGGTGCTGACTAATCGAAATGGAAGGTGATGTTAGGTGCTGACTGATCAAAATGGAAGGTGATTTAGGTGCTGACTGATCAAAATGGAAGGTGATGTTAGGTGCTGACTGATTGAACTGGCAGGTGATGTTAGTGCTGACTGATTGGACTGGCAGGTAGATGTTAGTGCTGACTGATTGGACTGGCAGGTGATATCAGACACTGACTGACCAGGCTGGCCGGTGATATCAAACGCTGACTGACCAGGCTGGCAGGTGATATCAGACGCTGACTGACGAGGCTAGTAGGTAATATCAGACACTGAATGACCAGACTGTCGGCTGATATCAGGCTCTGATTTACCAGACTGTTGGTTGATATCATGTGCTGATTGACCAGACTGTCAGCTGATATCAGGCTCTGATTGACCAGACTGTCGGCTGATATCATGTGCTGATTGACCAGACTGTTGGCTGATATCATGTGCTGATTGACCAGACTGTCAGCTGATATCAGGCTCTGATTGACCAGACTGTTGGCTGATATCATGTGCTGATTGACCAGACTGTCAGCTGATATCAGGCGCTGATTGTTTGTACTTGGAGGCAATCTGACAGTTATTACCCATACTGGGAAGTGATTTTAGACATTGACTGCGTAATGCCGGGTGTTAGGTAGTCTTGGTGAGCAATTTCAGACACACTTCCTTCACAAATATTTTTTAATGTGTAGTTGATTTATGGATAACATAATGTGTGGTAGTTGTATATATGAGCGACGATAATTATGTTCCTCGAGTCAAGTGAAATGTATTTGTTGTGTGTAGCTAATGTTGTTTTATTTCCATGATGGAGACTTTGACATTCATATGAAACAATTAATATTTCATGAGTTGGTTTTTCGGGGAAACCTCATACTTTTCTTTATCTGATTAGGGCACTTGATTGAATGGCAGTTATTTTTTATGACAGGTAAACAACAAGGTAGTCATTCTAGGGCATTAATATAACAGTCCAGTTTACCAATCCAACCTATAATGTAGTCTTTTGTATCAGTCCAATCGGCTGATATCATCCTTGTTTAGATACACCTAAACAATTCAGTGCACATAGTGGTCTGTACTTTATAGCTGAACTTATGGCATGTTAGATGTTATTGTTCAATTCTTAGTATGACAGTTAATGTTTTATAGTGGCTATAAAGATAGGTACCGGTACTCAGTAACGACTCAACATTAGGCTGTATTTCTCTCTCACTAATTATAATACTCATTCAAGGTCTCTTTCTCTCTCTCTCTGAAAGGAGTAATAACTTAATGTATTTCTCTCTGAGAGGAACTACAGTTGTGCCTGAATACTTATAGGATGTGTTAAGATATGTAGACCAGCAGTCTATAAGTAATACTTGAAATTATACAGAATGTCTCAAATAAAACCTGCCCCAAATGCAGACTCACAGCCAGACAGACATGTAAAGAGGTTCACTGACCTTGTATAGTCACTGTTATGCACATACACCATTAGTGACAGCAAAGGAAAACGGAAGCTTCGGTGAATGGAACTATGCATAGCGGCTGGACGCACAGATTTCAAACACATACTTTGGAATACTTTGGGTTTGGGGCTGATTGATTTTATTTGGGACATCCTGTATGTTTAAGAAGAGCATGGGTGCAAGGGGGGGGGTATGAGAATTCCACCTCCCTATCCCCCTACACTGATAATTCCCAAAGTTTTAATATTTATAGCTATATAGTGTTTAAATAAGTCAGTATGTATGACTCGTTTTACCCTGAAATGTGGCATTCCTTCCTTGACGGATTACACTATGGCCCATATTATAAGCTACATCATAGTGAAATGTGCAAGGTAAGCTTGCTACCATACAGAGCAAATGGAATTTACACCAATTTATCATATTTTGACTATGCAATTGATCTGCAGATAAAACACTTTCTTGGGTCCCCATATATTATTTCTAAAAACTAGATTTTTATTGTTAAACCCAAAGATCCCAGACACTTGAGTTTTCAACTAAGTTGAACATATTTATTTCTTTGAGAACATTTTACAAACATTGAAAATGGTACTGTCAGCATGTTTTATGTCACATTTTACAAACAGCCAATTGAAAAAGGAGGTCAGCAAACTTTTAGAAGGGGTTGCTCAGAAAGCCTTAAATATATACAAAAATACTAAATAATAATTTTCTTACCATGCAGGCTGATGCTACCATCCCAAAGTCAAGAAATGGTGTATTTTTTTTTTTACTTATCACAAAGAGAAGGCACAAAAGATTTCCCATCAGATTATTTCCGAGTATGCCCAACAGGCTGTGGAAAACAGGTCACAACTGATATTAATTGTTGAAAACATATTTAGGCCTATATGTGGTAGTTAAGAACTGCCATGCCACAGTAAAATTGACTTTGGAAACGTTCTCGCATACTAACTGAATTATAATGATGGAGTATTTTGTGCACTATTGAGATTCTTTACCAGCTGTGGAGATCAAGTCTACAAAAAACATCTAGATATTCATGCGATGCTGATACTAATGGCTGTCTGTGAACATGTATACATTGTGGTTGATGTCCTTCATGCTATGGCGATCAAAACCGACGAGGAATTTTTTTGGGATCTGTACATACAATGAGGAAATTATGAGTAAAGTTGGGGAATAAATGCAAAGTTATCTTGTTGTTTATAAGCAGTGCAATCGCGACAATGTGGTAGCATCTCATCATCATAAGCTGTTTACAGCCTGTGGCCAGGTCATTGTGAATTTCAATCTCATCTTCCTCTTTCCTTCCACTATTCTTATTCCTTCATTGGCTTCCAATCTTCTCCTCTCACTCACACACTTGCTGTTATCTGCTCCTATCATCTCTTTCTTGGTCTCCCTTGCGGTATTTTTTCTACATACTTCATCTCGATAGTTCTTTTTAGTATTCTCTCCTATCCATCCTTATTACATGATCATACTGTCTCAGCCTTGCTTCCTATACTCTCTGATGTACCTCCTGTACCCCCACTCTGGCTTGGGCAGTTTCATTCCTCATCTTTTACTCCTCATGCTCCTCACAAACTTCTTTCCCATGGCCTCCACTTTGCTAGTCTCTCTTACATTCATTGTCCATGCTTCTACTGCATATACGGCTAAGGGTACAAAACATGCCCTATACAGCACTTCCTTACACTTTAAGGGCACTGCTTCTCCACAACATGTATTTTACACACTTAAAGAAAGACTCCCCCTGTTACCCTATACTTATTAGATCCTCTCTACTCCCACTCTTCACCTTAATCACGCTTCATAGATATTATACACGGCTATGTACCTTTCTAAGCTCTACTCCAGCTAATTTTATAGCTTTACTAGGCCTTATCCTCTTCCTTGTCATTACCATAACTTCATTTTTCGCCATGCTAAATTTCATTCCATACTCTTTCACTTCCTTATTCCATTTCTGTATCTGTCCCTGTACTTCCTTTTCCGTCTCCCCCCATAACATCAAGTCGTAAGAAAACATCATGGCCTTCATTCTTTCCTCCTCGAGTTTCCTTGATACTTCATGCATGACCATTTACATTGTCATTATTAAGAGTAGTAGTAAGAGAGCATTCCCTTTCTTCACTATATTTTTCACCATTTACCCCTTTTCCATCTTAACGCAACTAATTTTATCCTCATACATATTCTTTACTCTCATTTCAACTCCTCTTTCCACTCCAAGTCTTCTTCGTCACTTTTCAGGCTTTATTTATATCCACACCATTATATACCTTCTCCACATCCATAGATATTATTACAAGTCCTTCCCAAATTCATACCTATTCTATTATGTATCAATTATCATGCTTGTATAGACCTAACTTCCATTGACCAATACAACGTGACTGTGCTAGAGTACAACTCTCTGGCGCTTGCGTTTGTGAGCTAGTGAGACACTCGTGTGACTCTAAGCAGTGCGTTGAATAATGTATATGTTACTATGAAAGTCCAAAGACCAGTAAATCTTAGCAATTACCGGCTTACCCTAGCATTTACCAATATATGATGGTTAAAGTCTGAAATATCTTAGAAAATGTTTACATCTTGAGTTTTAACCATTTCTAGAGTCAGGCGAAAGAGAGGATCCCCAGTTCTAGCTTTGACCAGCACTTAAAAGTAAACCAATAACTTAACAAACTAAACTAACCTAAACAATCCTACTCCAATCTGACCTAAAGGTTGGTTTAGGCTTGATTAGGTTAGGTTAGGCAAGGTTATTAGTTTACTTTTGAGTGCTGTTCAAAGATAAGAATTGGGGATCCTCTCTCCCACTTCTCTCTAGAGATGGTTAAAACTCAAAATTTAAACATTTTCTCAAATATTTTTGACTTTTACCATCAGATATTGGTAAATGTTAGGATATACTGGTAAGTTCTAAGATTTACCGGTATTATAACTTTTACAGTAACATATACATAAAAGTGTAACAGTCATATAAAACTTGAAAATACTTTATTTTCATCAGCTGTCATGTAAGAGAAGTAATGTGACTGGTTGGTTTAAAGGTGAGGTCTCAAGGACATTTTGGTCTTAGTGCATTTCTTTTGTTGGTAGGTGAATGCCGCATACTTCAAGGGACTTTGGCAATCTCAGTTTCTTGCTCAACATACACGAAATGAAGTATTTTTTATCTCAGCATCTGAGAAGACACTGGTACCCATGATGAAGCAGAAGGGTACTTTCAATCACAGTGAGTAGAAGTGGTTACGTGCATCAAACTTTAAATAGACTGGATTTCTGAGGAAATGGAGCTCAATGTTTGAATCTTAGGGATTGATTTTACAAATTCGATGGATGATGTTCTTTTACCATCCTCTCCATAAGATAATGCAGGGAAATGAATAAAATCTTAAACAACCCTTTAAAAATAATGAAGTATTTCTATGGTAAGGCCTTAATGATATGCTATTTGTAGATAATTTGTATTTTCTGAAACTATTTAGTATTTGAGTGTTTTGTTTGGTTAAATATTTGTTGTATTATATAGTGTCACTAAACAGAGTAGAAGTTTACTTCCTTTGTGTTATCAACACTAGTCCACATTTGTGTTTGAGCGACTTTGAGCCTATGTCTTGTTTTATCTCCCTTATGTTATTAACAAACAGTACTTTCCTGTGTTATAAAAATCAGGAACTCTATGTCCCCACTATGCTATCTACACAAGGGACCCTATGTTTCCCTGTTTTATCAACACTAGGGATCATATACATCCCTGTATTATCAATATCAGGGGCACAAGGTTTCTCTGTATTATCAACACTAGGGACCCTATATCTCCCTGTATTATCAACATAAGTAATTCTATGTCACCATGTATTATCAACATTAGGAACCCTATGTTTCCCTGTGTTATCAACACTAGGAATACTATGTTTCCCTGTTTTATCAACACTAGGGATCATATGCATCCCTGTATTATCAATATCAGGGGCACAAGGTTTCTCTGTATTATCAACACTAGGGAACCTATGTTTCTCTGTATCATCAAAACTAGAGACCTTATGTTTCCCTGCATTATCAACACTAGGGACCCTATATCTCCCTGTATTATCAACATAAGTAATTCTATGTCACCATGTATTATCAACATTAGGAGACCTTATGTTTCCCTTTGTTATCAACACTAGGAATTCCATTACTCTCTGTATTATCAACATTAGGAACCCTAGGTTTCCCTGTGTTATCAAAACTAAGGACCCTATGTCTCCCTGTATTATCAATATTAGGAACCCTAGGTTTACCTGTGTTATCAACACTAAGGACCCTATGTCTCCCTGTACTATCAACACTATGAACCTCATTTCTCCCTGTACTATCAACACTAGGAACCCTATGTCTCCTTGTACTATCAACATCAGGTACTCTATGTCTACAGTCGTGTCTGAGCGGCTTGGAGCCCATGTGCTGGAGTTGCCTTACAAAGGCAAGGATGTGAGCATGTTCCTTTTCCTGCCGCCTTTCGTGAAGAACAATGCTGTGGATTCTCTGATCAAGCAACTGGACCATGAGAGCCTGGCCGAGATAATCGCTGAGGATGGCTTGTTTGCTCGCCAGGTGGAGATCATGGTGCCCAAGTTCAGTATAGAGCAGGAGCTAGACCTTACTCCGGTAAGTGTCTCGATGGAGAAAATTTGGGGAGAGAGTTCAATATAGAGCAGCTGTGAGAGCTGACTTTGGTGAACAGAGGTGGGCTGCCAGAGGTAAATTTTGTGCCTGGGTGGGATTGCTTTTGGGCACTCCCCTATATAACCGGGGGATAGTAGGAAAATATGAAAATAATTCCCAAAACTAACGACTCCAAACCTAACAAAACCTGGTCATGATAGGAACATAATCTGAAGGGAAATTCCACAAATGGTAATCATACTCCAAACACTTCACTTTGAGATTGTATGAAAACAGTTAGGCTTACAAAGAAGCTAATAAGAACATGTTTTGAAGACAATGTTCTCGTCCTAATTTTTTTTTTAACCAACACTTTGATATAATGAACAATTTATTAGATAATTTACAAAAAAACTTTTGAGTACTATTTTTCCAAACTCAGCTCCAAGCCAGCTCTAAGGTGGCGCCAAACAGAGCACCAACCTAACCTAACATAAACTGAGCATGATATGAAAATAGTTAGAGCTGGTGCCTTGGGCGGGCATTTGCCAGGTTCGCCCGGCTCTTAAACTGCCCCTGCTGGTGAGTGAGTTCAGAATATAGCCATAGATAGAGCAGAGTCTTCTGAGAGAGTTTATCATGGACTAGTAGATGTAGTTATTCTAGTGAGTGAGTTCAGTATAGAGCAGGTGCTAGAAATAGGTTATCTTTCAAAATAGTTAGACAAATTGTTAAAATTCAGTAACAAATAGTAGTTCACAAGTAACATTTACTGTGTTAATGCTATAATTGCATCAATGTTATACGTACCAATCAATCCAGCTGGTCCATTGAAAAGTATCAGTATACAACCTCTTGAATTACTAACCTAATCTTGTCCAAAGAGGAGTATCAATACCAGGAACTCCTACTCTCACTAATAGACTTGCTGTTTAAATCAGCAAGACTATGTTTTGTGTATTTGATTAGCATAAATCTTTTTTTTTGTTTGATCCTAATTTTAACATTTAGTTTTTCTTGGACATTTAATATATTAAATGGATGTTATAACAAGTAATTAACCTCATTTATCTTTTTAGATCTAATTTTCAGTAAAAGGATTAAAACAAATGCAAAGTATAGGATGTCAGGTAATTCACTTATATGGAATGTTAACAAATTTATGTATAAAACACTCTTTGGTAGAAAATGCATTAGGCCCTTATGTTTTGAGAAAAATGACACGAAAGTACTAATAAAAGTATGTTATTCCCAATTGAAAAGAACGAGGTGATGTGGAAATGCTCTGCCTTACATTGCTTTGGGTCGGTGGTAAGGAGTAGTAAAGAGTGGAGCTCAGTAGTGTGATAAGGGCCATGGAATACACACTGAGAGTACTGGAACATGGCAATGGCCATGGCATAGGTGCATCAGACAGAAGAGCTGGACCTGCACTGTAGTTATATGCCCCTCGCTACCCCCAAAGATTGCACCCAAGTGTAAATATATTTTGTCGGTTGGAGGTGCATTGCCGGGAGACAGGTCAAATGCGACAAGTGCAACACTTGAATACAGGACTACCACACAATGTGATGACACCAAGATTTGAAAGCTGCTGTACTAACTGTTATCCAATGGCACCACCACGCAATACACGCAACATTGTATGGTATGGATGTGTCATGGTGAGTGATACACCAAGTTCTGCATTATGAGGGCTACCCTCCCTTCCCCCCTGACCATTATGCTGCAATTCGGCATCTGCTCCCAGCTTATCTTCCTCACCAGTTATAGTCCTGCCAATGGCTCACACAACACCATGAGGCAGATCAGGATTTCATTGGTTGCATACCGTGAACAGAGGAACTGTGCTTTTTACACAAGGTCATGACAAACTCCCACAATAACCATCTGTGGGCACCTGCTAACCCAAACTCCAATCGAGTTTGTATGTATCAACAGCGATTCAGAAAATTCAGCATCAATATTTGAGAATGTATTGTTGGAGATTTGCTGCCAGATCAACTTAATTCACATTACTATCATGTAATTCCTTCACATGGTCTTACTTGCGCTGCTCAAGTGCATCCCACTTTACATGCTACAGAGGATATGGTTTTGGTGTGAATATGCCCCAGTTGCTTATGGGGCAGTAGTAAGCCAATAGATACATAAACTTTTACCTCCACAGGTGGATTGGCCATGGTGGGCTTGGGAAATGGCCACCGAGTTCACCAGAGCTCACAATACTTGATTATTTTATTTAGAGGTGACCTGGTGGTCTAGGGGTAAGGTGTCAGACTTCTATGCTGGTGGCCGGGGTTCGATCCTCGGTCCCGGCAAAGATTTATCTGATTACCAAACCCTTCCTTCACCTCTGACAAGACATCTTGTGAATGTGAGGAATGCCAGGCCTCCACTATGGTTCGGATTCCACGTTAAACTGTAGGTCCTCAATTTCATCTCACAATCACCCTACCATTACACATTATCGTAAGTGCGTATAACCCGAACGGGTAGTAAGACGCGGTGCTAATAATAATAATAATATTTTATTTAGAGTGCCCGAAGCACCACCCGATGACCCACCACAGTCACCTGATGTCAATGTGGCACAGGTATATTTGTCTGCTATGATAGTTGACATCCCCATGCTACCCTGACGCCATCTGATATGCAAAGCAATTCATTACTCTGCACAGAACAAATTTAGAACACCTCTTGTGAAAGTTTATCATTATTGCATCTGATGTAATAAGTTGTGAGTAAAGTGGAGTAAAGTGTTTTTTCAGTACTTTCATGTTGTTTTCCTCCAAACACATTTTTATCAAATAGGCTAGTATTTTATCCTTATATTTGCTCCCATAATGTTGTGGTACCGTACTGTCTTTATCCACAAATTACTTGACACCTTTATAAACTACTAGTACAAATTATACTGCAAATAAAATTCTAGCTCACAACAAAATATTTAATAACCAAACAAATTTGAAATGGGTTTAAGTAAATCTTACTTCTAAACAAGCGAGAACCCCAAGAGCCATCAATGTTGCAGCACTAATACAGAACAACACCAACCATCCCTAGACCCTACTAGGCTTAGCAATGCAAGGATACTAGAATCCTTGAGGTTTTAGGAACTGTATAATTATCACACAGGTTTGAACCCCTGATTATCTAATGGACTTGGTTTTATACTTTACACTCATTCCAGAATATTTGTTTCTTATTTCTTTTAACGTGTCTTATCTTTAGATTCCATCGAGCATTTTACTACTATCTTCTATTTACAATTGTTTGCCAGTATCTTCCTTCTCTAACCTATAAATATCTTTCATTATTACCTAACAGTGTTTTAACCTTTCCTAGTTTTATATTTTTCTCTAGATTTTTTAATTTTAGTTTTTAAAATTAGTTACTTTCTTTAAACTCGAGTCTTTGTCATGATAATTGCCACTAATGATTATTTTAAGCTGCTTCATTTCTTGTTAATACCATTTGGTCTGCAAAAAAAACTTCATGGTGTGAGCTCGCAAATGAGCTATGACAACTGAGCGGCTGGTGTCGTCAGTGATGATAGTGCCAATGTTTGTGGATATAGGGTTCCATGTGGTCAGCACAACGAGCCTGAGCTTGACCTCGTTTCAGACCCACTAATTAATACTGCAGTTTAATGTGTTTCATCCCAATTGTAACTTGTTATTATGATTAAAATCATACCAAAAACATAATCTGAGATGGTTGATGGAAAACTGATACCTGTCTGGAACTTCATTTTTCAGAGCACATCAATGGATTTTCTTTTAATCATTCTTCATTATTGAGATTATATTGAACTTTCCCACATCCTCTTCTTTCTTACAAAATCCATCAGATATTGAAATATAGGCTCATGATATGTAAACATGATTTCTCTTAATTGTGTTTTGGTACTATTTACAGTTATCAAACTAAACCAACTTTGTTTTATCTTCTAGCTATCGATTTTTTTTTTTTTTAGTTAAATCTTGAAAATGACCAAGATATGTGTTTCTTGTGTTTAGATCCTGGAGCAGATGGGTGTGGGTGACCTGTTCACTGAGACTGCCAACCTTTCTGGCTTTACGGGACAACGAGGGCTCTTGTTTGACGATGCTGTCCACAAGGCTCGAATTGAAGTGGATGAGAAGGGCACAGAGGCAGCTGCAGCCACCGCCATGCTCTTCTTCCGCTCCTCACGACCCCTCAACCCTCTTCGATTTGTGTGTAATCACCCCTTCATGTATCTGCTCTTCGACAGGGTCTCTCAAACTGTACTTTTCATGGGAATATACAGGAGGCCAAACTAGACTAGCACTATTATTGACTAATAGTGGGCTAAGCTAAACTAGTGCTCTTATAGGTCCAATAAGGGGGCCAGGTTACACTAGTGCTCTAATAGGTCCAGTACAGGGGACCAGTTCACAACAGTGCTCTTATATGACCAATACAGGGGACCAGGCTACAGTAGTGCTCTTTTAGGGCAAATACAGAGGGCCAGATCACACTAGTTCTCTAATAGGGCAAAAACAGGGAGCCAGGCTACACTAGCGCTCTTATAGGTCTAATACAGAGGGCCAGGATACACTAGCGCTCTTATAGGTCTAATACAGAGGGCCAGGATACACTAGTATAGACCGAATAAAGAGTGCTAGGTTATTCTAGTGCTTTTTTTTATTACACATACACACCGGTTAGATAAGGTTTGTGTTCTTTATGAAGATAATAAAAAATCCGAACTGAACTAATTGTTTATAGTTTTGTGATAGAATGGATATATAATTTAAAAAATATGTGTTTATATTTGAATGAGGGACCCAACAAAGACTATTTCAGTGAACCTAATTTATTCATGAAATCATTGCAGATGTCAGTGATGCTCACTTAGAGAATAGTTTTGAGTCTAATAACTTTTCTTGTTTAAGTTTTTATGTTTGTCATAGTTCTTTAATTTATTCCAACAAGTTTTTATCAACTAATAGTAGCATTGAAATTATTTCTAACACGCTACTAACAAAAAGAGATGCATTTAAAAGTTTTTGTTATATTTTCTGAAACTGAAATTGTATAAATAACATTGAAAACTAATAGCTACCTACTTATGTATCTTTGTGTTTTTATTATAAAAAACATAATCAATTTCTTATCTATAAAACAGAAAGTTTGTCTGTGTTTGTGTTTCTAGAAAAATTTAAACCTCTTTGAGATGGATGAATAGCTAAGATTCAGCTCTCAGGTATTAGGTTTTGGGAAATGGCGGGGGCTTTCAAGTTCTTAAACTAATCGAAACAACCAATGTTATATGTGATAGAGAATTAAAAGAATAGGAAAACCCAACTTCTCGATGTGGTGCAAAATCAAAATTGTGTACAGGCAGACATAAATTAAATATAAATGAATAACAAAACCTAAGATGATAGAAAAGGGAGTCCATTAGCGTTGTTTTTACACAGTAGATAAAAATATAGAGGAAAACCAGTAACAGAATAATTATAATAGATACCTTTGATGAATCAATTTGGTATATATTTAAGACACTTTGTGAAACCGTAATGCTAATATATTCAGTATGTTTATGTAACAGTCTATTTATTATTTCAGTCACACTCTTTTTATTATTTTTGAAAAAGGTACAGAAAAAGTGGAAATAAACATAATAAAAGGAATAAACAAAATGAAGCTTTTACCATGAAAAAATAAAACAGTTAACACTTTACTTTGCTGTCATTAGTCATTAGGCTGCCTCTTGAAGAACAACAAAAAGAAAAAGAGGAGAAAGTGAAAATATGTAAGGAATGGTAGGACACTTAATATATAGAAACACGTAAAAGGAAAAAGACAAACTTACTTTTTTTTTGGTGTAACATACCCTAATGAGCTTAATTTGTTGACGAACCTATAAAACCTAATTATAATTTTTGATAAATATTTCTGAAAAAACAATGTATTACTTTATTTTATTTACCTTATAATCACACGCAAGCAAGTCAATCCAACTGTATTCATTTGTGTGATCCATTTGTGGGCAAGGCAGTGTTTTGTTTCAAAGATTAGATTTATTTTACTTTGTTGATTGCCATAATTGGCTTGGGATGGCATAGCTTAGTATTATAAAAGAAGGTATTATTAAAAATCATGTCATTCAGATATTTAACATCCAAATATGATGTTGCTAAAGCTTCATCTACTTAATACTCTGGAATTTATTTTTTAGTCTTAAGTTCATATGATTTTAATTTTATGCACAAATTCAGTATCTAACTCATAATATTGTGATGAGCCAATGGGAAAATAAAATACTTTTTCCGACAAATCTCGAAATAAAACTGTTTCATCAAATTCCATAAATAACACAATCATAATTTTCACAGCTACATTTTTTGTTCAGGGTTTTTATTTAAAATAAATATAGCCTCAATCTATTGAAGTTTTAAAAAACTTCTACTAAATGTAGATAAATGAAAACTCAAATACGTCTAAAAAATGAACAAGTTTTTTTACCATCATTCAAGCTTTAATTTTGATTCACATATCAAAGACAATTTTTATTTGTATAGCTGTGATTGGTTCTCCAAAGCCAACTGTACAACAGTCCTTATGTTAATTAAACTTATACGGATGGAGTGCTACAAAGTACAGCGAAGCTTTTTTTTTTTACCACCGCTTCTAACTACCTATTTGGGTTATGTGCTTTATGGAGCTTATTACGGAGTATGTAAAGAGAATTTTAACCATATGAAGACCAGGTCAAACTGCAAATATAGTTCTACAATGCAAACAAAGGAAAAAGTACTTGTAATTTGAAACACCAGAATTGAACTCTCCACCCTTGACTTAGCGTCCCAATCCTATACCACTGAGCTATTCAGGAATTATCCCATGCTCAGTCATTCTTCACTCATAGTTTAAGACAAAGCCTTTGGTGGATGTGATTAATTAAAATGGATTAATTTAATAAAGAGAAGGCAGTCTATAACTTGGCTTGCACACCTAAATATCAACTGAGTAGCAGTCTTGTCAGATAGGGCCCATCATTCTTGGCTGAGTTGATGTAATACTAAGTTTATATAATATATTTTTTAGGTTGTATGTGCTTTTCTATTATTCAATGATATACATTTGCCTTCTATTTAGTATGTTTCCTATATTCTGTGGAGTGTGTGTTTCTATTAAATGTGTCTGTCTACTAGTCTCTGGTGTGTGTGTGTGTTTAAATATAGTTCTGAGATACATGTTAGTATAATATCATATTATTATGAGTTTCTAATAGTATGTGATGTATTTGTTTTTGTTATACTGAGAAGTGTGCTTGTTTTCTATTTTATTATGTGTGTGTGTGTTTAAGCTATTCCCTTATGTGAGCGTTTCTGCTATTTGGAGATGTGTGTTAATTTGCTATTTTATAATGAGTTTTATGTTTCGGCTATTCTTTTTAAATATCCAGACTTTGTCTTCCTTCATAATATTTGAATTAATATAATATTTATTATTTTGATCTTTAATATCTAATATAAGATGCACTACTCACACAAACACTGTTAGTATAACTTCACTAACTCAAAGACATATTAATAAATTGTAGTTATAGGGATAACATAGGTGACAGAGATCTCTCTCTACTTGATGGAGATTCGTTGGTGTCACTACAGGCAACAGAGGCTACATAGATCTCTCTATAAGTGATGGAGAGTCATTAGTGTCATTAGAGAAACAACAGAGGCTACACAGATCTCTCTATATTTGATGGAGATTCATTAGTGTCATTAGAGAGACAACAAAGGCTACACAAATCTCCCACTTGATGGGAATTTGTTGGTGTCATTAGAGAGACAACAGAGGATACACAGATCTTTCTCTACTTGATAGAGATTCATTAGTGTCACTAGATATAAAACAAAGGTTACATAGATCTCTCTATATTTGATGGAGATTCATTAGTGTCATTAGAGAGATTACAGAGGCTACACAGATCTCTCCCACTTGATGGGAATTTGTTGGTGTCATTAGAGAGACAACAGAGGCTACAAAATTCTCTTTCCTTGATGGGGATTCTTTGGTGTCATCAGAGAGACAACAGAGGCTACACAGATCTTTCTTTACTGGATTGAGATTCCTTAGTAACATTAGAGAGACAGCAGAAGTTATATAAATCTCTTTCACTATCTGAATCAGATAACTAAATTCTATCTGCTCACAATTGTCTTCATTAAGACATTATTCAAACAAACAACCTTAATGAAAATCCTACATTGTATCCTCTGGCACTATATCCTCAAAATAAAATATTGTATCCACTAGTAATGGTCTCCATTCTGACACTTTTCAAACAAACAACCTTAATGAAAATCCCACAATATATCCACAAATGGTGGATTTTAACTCTTAATATGTATGCTATAAAGTACAAAAGACACATCAAAGGTCAACTCCACTTCACTATACGTCTGCTAGAGAGCAGACGAAACAAAACACTTTGTGTTATTAATCCAACAAATGACTAATAGATGTTCCCTGAAATACCAAACCAAAATGTATTCACAAATGGTGGTTTCTTAACCCATCAGATATATAAGATGATTGTTTCATTATGTTTTTTAACTTTCATGTGATTCGCTTTGATTACCAGAAATGCTTGCAGTATTATTGTATATTTGGCCTCCACAGATTTTAATGTCAATAGATACATCTTTTAATTACTCAAACATAGGCTAATCTTTCCAAATACACTGAATTGTGTTTCTTGATTTAAAGAAAACAAACAAAAAATCTTTCCTTATCTTCTTGTTTGTCAACAATTCTTAGATCTGATTTGGTGGCTGCATGGTCAAAGGCATCACACTCGTGTTAGACTAGATTGCCGATGACAGGGAGACCTGAGTTTCAACCTGTGTTGGGTGTACTGAGGATTTTTTCAAAATTGTTTTCCATTCTTCCTCCACGAAAATGCGAGTACACTTCCTCTAAATTTAACCTTCCTCATCCTTAAACCACTAGCATAATTACTACATAAGCATATATACTGAATGAGTAGTAAGATGTGCTAAATAAATTCTTAAGACCCGCTTCGGTGGCTACATGGTCTCGCAGTAGACTAGATTGCTGATGACTGAGAGATCATGGTTTGATCTTGGTCTGATTTGATCTCAGGTGGGTGTACAAAGGGTGGTTTTCCCTAAACGATTCCCCACGCTCCACCCCCTTCCCCTCTCCACGCAAATGAGAATGCACTTCCTCTAAATTCAACCATCCTCATCACTAGCCCATTAGCTTAGTTAGTACACAACCATATAACCCGAATCGATAGGACTCTGTGCTAAAAAGAAATGTTTAAGATTAGATTTAATTGATCCACGGGAGTTATATACTTATATTGAAAGTCAAATCTACAATAATTATCGAAAAATACAAAGTTTCTTGAACTCCAAAAACTAAGAATGTCGTAACTCGGCTTCCCACTAAGCTTATAAATTCATCACACACAATGTGTGTGGGTAATAGAATATTTACAAATGACTTTAAAAGAACCTTTAAGATTTCATGAGATATCAAAACTCTATGCAACTTAAGAAATTTCCCCTTTGATTCGAATCATGCTTTCTTTGTGCATCTGAAATGCTATTTCCAAACTCGTTAATAATTTCACAGTTGTTTTGGTTTGCCTTAAAACTTTTCGCCGGTACTTTTGTACTTTTTTTTAATCCAAAGATGGGTCCATCCATACACCCAGTAATTGATACTTTTATTTGAGAATTAACATAGATCTGAAATCATTTTGAGAAGATTCATACTCTTTTAAACATAGGGTTAGATTTATACAGTCATTAAATCCTATTACAAATTTTGTCTGTACTTTTTTTAAAGTTTACATACACGTGATATTAGACTTATTTACTTGTTTAAAAAATTGCAATCGTAAGCAAAAATTTTTGGTGCCATTTGCAATTAAAGTTTGATTCATAAATATTTCTTCAGTAAGATCGAGTTCTTAGTGTATTCAACTTGAAGAGTTGTAATACTGTATCACCTGTATTGCAAGCTTAATTGATTAAATAATATTCTACCTTATCAGATAAATTAATTGTCCACATTGCAATATCATTGTTTTAGGTAATATGGGAGCAGAGGTAATACATGATAGCTTGAAAAAGAACTTTATGATTAACAAACACATAAACTAAAATAATTATTTGCTAATGATTGTAAACACATTTATAATGCTAAATATTTTTATACTCCTTACACAAATTATCCATTATTTCTCTACACTGGAGGATTGTGTGGGGAGGGTAATTTATACATACTGTATTATATATAAATTTTGGAAATATTATTTTAAATAAAATATACTAGTGCAATGGTTTTCTACTTTACACACAGTTTGACCCTAATTTTTGTCCCTGGGACCATCAAGACATCTTGATTGCTTCTAAGCGTCAAAATACTAGTTTTAATTATTTTCTTCACTGCACCAATAGCTATCCAAATTTAATTACAGGTAGGTACACTTTAGAGAAAATGAATGTACTCTTATTTGCTTGGAGGGAGAAATGTAAACCATTTAGGAAATATCTTCCCCTGTAAATTCGGCCGAAATTTTAATCTTGATCTCCCCTTCACCAAAAAACTAAACCAAACGAAGGTGACGTTAAGCCCGCATGCCCATTAATACTTGTTTTAGTTACTATAATTTTTCTATATATAATGACCATACGAATTTGACTAAGAACTTACTGAGGAGAATTACCCAACTTGGCGGGTATTTGGGATGTTATTGTATCAGCGCCAGCCAAATACTCGGTTGCTACAGACAGCTTTCGTGTTGAGCTCTACTGCTGAGGACGGGGAGATCGAGGTTCGAATCTCAGTTGGGTGAACTGGGGGTGGTTTTTCCTAAATTGTGTTCCACTCTCGCGGGTTCACTTCCTCTAATTCAACCTTCCCAATTCCTAATCCATTAGCGTAATTAGTACTTAAAGCGTATAACCCGAACGGGTAGTAAGATGCAGTGCTAAAAAAATTAGTCAGCTTTTTTATTTTTAGTCACGCGTCGTACTACCCGTTCGGGTTATACGCTTATGTATTTTTAACGCTAATGGTTTTAGGGGTTAGAAAAGCTATTTTTAGAGGAAGTGTACCCAAATTTGCGCGTTTTTTTTTTAGGAAAACAACTCTCAGTACACCCGACCAAGGTTCGAACCTCAATCTCCCCGTCATTGGCAGCCTAGTCTACTGCAAGAGTGTTTTTATTTTGTTAGACTATGCTGCCACTAAAGCGGGTTATGTTAGAGTTGTGTAAGCAAAAGGAACACAAGTAGTTTTTATAATTTTAACCGCCTATATTTCTATTAATTTAACTTTGCACTTCCCTATAGTCATTCTAATAAATTACTAAAGTAAATTTAAAGCTAAAACCTCACCAAACCCTGTTAACGCACATTGACCCCAAATAGGGTTGTGACCCCTTGGTTGGAAACTACTGTATTAGAATTGGAGGTCAATAAGGCACCATTATTATTAACTAATTTACGGCATCTGAGGGAATTCGTGTTTGACTTCTATAGGGTAGGCTATTATTTGGAATACTTTGTATATTAAGACCAGTAAATCATATAAGGACATTTAAAAATGAGGAGGAATATGTATTTTTTTAACCAGGTGTACAACTGATAAAGCATTGTAATACCCTCACCAATGTAAAGAGACTAGATGATTGAGTACCCCCCTCCCCCTTCCACCTACTCACATTATACCAAGCTAAATTTTATTATAAAAAAAAAATTGCATAACCAAGCGAAGTTAAAGGCTTTAAAAACCACGAGCAATCAGGTAGGTATTATAGTTCATCTTGATCATTTTCTCTTCTCTCCATATTGCTCAAAACAATAAAATGAAAATTTAATTCTATAAATTCTCGGAAACTCTACCTTATGGGGACTGAGATGGTGTCGAGTTTTACGAATGAACTTGTGTAAGATGCATGTTTACTAAACAAGGATGAATCTCAGCACAGTATCAAATATTATAGGTACAGTTGTATTGTACTGTAGTTTGTACGGAACAGTAACAGTAATATATGATAATACAATATATTACATGGTTAATATAATATACAGAAATGCAGTACAGTACTTACTGTACATATAATATTGTATTGATTCGATATATAAGGGGCTGGAGCAGCTTGTGCGTATAGCAATCCCTATCTCAATCTATAGTAAGCTCTAGCTCTAGCTCTGGCTCTCCACGTCAGTTCGTTAAAAAACAGTAAGAAATGTGTCACTTTTAATGTTGAAAAAGTGTAATTAATTAAATAAATCGTGTACGGACATTGAAATGTACTAATTTCAACAGAAATAAGTAATCCTACAGTGAGCTAGGCATATCATCGGATCATCACATAGCCGTATGATAGCAAGTGGCATTAAGACAACTGATATCCCAACTCTGGGGTGTATGAACGTAAAAACGATATCGCCATAATTACTGCCCAACCGTGGGGAATGCATGGGTACTCATCATAACGTAGCCAAGTCAATCACGAAAAATCGCCTATTCTGTGAGCGTAGAGTGTCATAGGGGTGCCACAGCCTCAGGATTATAATCCTTTAGTGGCTTCAGTTTGTCTTTTTTGTTTTATTTTCTGTCTCATTTTTTCCTTATGGGTAATTTAATTGTTTTTAGTAGTGATTTTGTGTTGTTATAATTCGGATCAGGAAGGGAACATAATTTTCTTTTGTTTCTGAATTTATAAGTGTAAGAAACGTAGCCAACGAATTTATTTTTAGTATTGTACATTTTCTTTCTCTTTTTGTCTTTTTAGTTTCTCGGCGCTGTAGTGGACTAAATATTTTATTCGTGGTCTATGGCTAAAAACAAATAATTTAAATTCTATTAATAATTTTGTACTTTGAATTATTTAATTCGATTACATTTCTATAAGAATAAAACTATAGGCAGTCAATTTTTATCACACACTGATCAACTGGTAAGACATTGCTTATATGCTGTGTCTGTTTTGCGAAATTGAAATTTCACGGAGTTCCTTAAAATTGGGTCCAGTGTTCAATCCTCGGTCGCTGCACAAATTTATCTAATCACCAAACCCTTCCTTCCCCTCTGACAAGAAGTGTATTAATCACAACTTGTGAATGTGTGAAATGCCAGGCCTCCACCGTGGTTCGGACTCCACGTTAAACTGTAGGTCCTTAATTTCATCTCACAATCACCCTACCATTACACATTAGCGTAAGTGCGTATAACCCGAACTGGTATTAAGACGCGGTGCTAATAATAATAATTCTTATGATTAGCATTCCTTTAATAAAGCTTCCAGACAGTACACCAGATAATTAAAAGAATGGAATATTTTTCTTTAAGCTTTTTTCAACTAATATTTTCGAAATTTTGTCTAAAAACTGCTTAAAAATTGATGAAACTGTGGTAAACACAACATAACCTCCACAGCACACATCAACCTCAAATATGTCCTTCAATTCCAATACATACTATACTATAATTATTTACTTCATTACACATTCCTTTTTAAAATGGAAATCTACAAGGTAACTGTCTGCTTCAGACGTTTGATGTGCAGCAGACAGTTTACCTTGTAGAAAGTGAAACGCCCCTCTTAGTTATAATAATATAATCTACGCAGCGCGAGAGGTAAGGGAGGTTTCTGGAAACGAAGTGAAGTAACTATGCTCTGATTTAGGTTGGAAGAACAGTTAAGAAAATTCAAACATATTTCTTTACGGACAACATTGATAACACTTTGCTATATTATTATTGCTATTTTATCGGTATTGTTAAATATCTATCAAAAGTGTCAGCTGCAGATCACTTGACTTGACGTAGGAATATATTAAAATGGTCTTATTGACTTGAGCAACTAACAGATAGGTTACTGTTCTTCCGACCAAAATCGTACTATGCTTCACGTATGACCGAAGATTTCATCTTTGTCCTAGCCTCTGTCTCTCGCGCATACTTAGTGAGCTGGAACGTTTGGGTCATTCTGTTGGAAATTAAATAGAATCTGTATGTCCTCCTACTAGGATGGCACCCGGCGACCAAACAGCAGATGGATAGTCTCACATGAATGGAGCAGAGCTCTACACAGCATACCCTTGGACATCGCGATTATAGGTGTGCAATTATTCACTCTTTGCTACCCACGGGGTGAGAGCAGAATTCTCTTTGTCCTTTACTCTTAGTATTTTCCAATATGCCATGTCTGTGTTATATTTCTATAGAGAAATACATACAGTTATTACAGTAGCCCCATGGCTTCTTTGGTGCTGACTGACAGCTCACAGCTGACTTCTGACAGTCAACATTTGGGTGTATATTTAATTTTTGACTCTCAGAAGTGACAACTGCTAAACACATATTTTTTCAGATCATATGGTTCGGCGTAAGGATACATAATTTGGTCTGGTAACTTTTCAAAGCCATCGGCTGTCAGCTGTGAGCTGTCAGTCAGCACCAAATAAGTCATGGGGCTACTGTAGATATTGTTAAGGCCCCGACACAGACTCCATATCCGCAGGTCCGTACTCCGTTGTCCTGGTCCTCAAGAAATCCTATTCGCGATTACACAGGGCATATCCGTAATCACGTGACCGTTCCAACCAATGAGATAGTCAGAAACTTCGTTCAATCGAAAACTTCAAAATAAAATCGTCTACAGCAGGGGGGCAGCTAGAAAAAAAAAATGTTGTTGAGAAAACTTCGAGGATATAATTTAATTAAAATGTAGAAAATCACAATAAATATAGTTATAATAGTTATAACATGATTTTAACTATCAAACTTAAAATAAATTAGCCTGAAAATGAAAAACAAATTTTGGTAGTAGTATTTTGAATGTAAACAAAGCAAGCACGTTTAATATTATTTTATTACTTATTTTATGTATAATGGGTTTTGATCTTTTACAAAAATATAACCAATCACAAAATACAATCTAATTATAAACAAACTTACTTTGGTGTTTAAGTTGGATCCCAACGCGCATACGCATATTTACTTAGCTGTGATTGGTAATCCGTATAACATATTCCTTGGAATGTTAAAGTTGAACAACTTCTACGGAGTACGGAGTAGGGATAAGGACTCCGTGGCCAGAGCAATCTGATAGTGTGGCATCGATTTCTTACGGATCACGGGCCTACGGATACGGAGTCTGTGTCAGGGCCTTTAGGCTATATAAACACGCTTTGTTGGTGTCGTAGCACTATAAATATGTACACACATGATAGTCTACACGTTAGGCGTATTAGTCCCCTATATGTTTTCTTCTTCATCAAATTGGACGCAGCCGGTAATAGTCTACATGTTTATTATTCATAATCATAATCATATACTGTATGTTTATGTTAGTATTGTTAATTGACTAAGACGTAACATGCACCAGTTTACGCATTATTCAATGTTACTTGCTTATGTTATTATTGTTAACTGACTGGGATAAAGCATGCCCAAGTTTACATATTATTTGATGTTACTTGCTTATATTAGTATTGTTAATGGATTGGGATGCACCTGTTTACATGTTATTACAACCTACATACTTATATTATTATTATTATTAGCACCGCGTCTTACTACCCGTTTGGACTATACGCACTTACGTTAATGTGTAATGGTAGGGTGATTGTGAGATGAAATGGAGAACCTACAGTTTAACGTGGGATCCAAACCACGGTGGAGGCCTGGCATTCAACACATTCACATACCTAATTATATCGGTATTGATAATTAACTAGAACGTGCCATGCACCAGTTTACATGTTATTATATCTTAATTGTTTACATTACTATTGTTAACTAATTTAGACCCGCCTCGGTGGCGTAGTTATCTAACGTGTTAGTTTCGTGTTGAGCTAGACTGCCGAGGATGGGGAGATAAAGGTTCGAATCTCCGTCGGGTTAACTGGGGGTGGTTTTTCATAAAATTGCTTTCCACTCTCCCTCTACGCAAATGCGGGTTCACTTCCTCTAAATTAAACCTTCCCAATTCCTAACCCATTAGCGTAATTAGTACATAAGCGTATAACCCGAAGGGGTAGTAAGACGCAGTGCCAAGTAAAATAATAATTTGGATGCAACATGCACCGGTTTACATGTTATTACATGTTACTTGTTTGTTTAAGTATTGTTAATTACTGTTAGGTAGCATGCAACATTTTACATGTTATTACAGGTTACTTGTTTATATTTGTATTGTTCATTAACTGGGTTACAGCATGCACCATTTTACATTTTATTACATGCTACTTGTTTATATTTGT
>CABEEJ010000767.1:0-180214 GCA_901482245.1 Timema douglasi
CCGAACGGGTAGTAAGACGCGGTGCTAATAATAATAATAATAATAATAATAATAATAATAATAATAATAATAATAATAATAATTTTGTATCTGAAATAGTTGCGGAGATATGATCAACGTTGGAAATTTCTGCTTCTGCTTTATGCTTTCATGAGGAAAATGAGAGTTGTCACTTTATTATTTAAACAGTGCCTAGAGACAAACTTTGAACAAAATCGTCAGAGTGGATTTCGAGTGAATCGATTTTTTTAAATAATTTTATCCCTCAGTAATTATTACCCTTAATTTTAGGTTTAGATATATGATTAAATCCATCGTATGACTGCTGTTTTCTAATGTTGGTAAGCACGTTTAAGCAAGGGTTGATCTTTCAAAATTAATTTTAATAATTAATTTTAGTTTGAAATTATAAAGTTTTCGATACCCTCGTCACTTGGAAAAATTGTTTGATCAATATCTTCTTTATTTTTTTTAGCACCGCGTCCTACCACTCTTTCAGGGTATACGCTATGTACTACTATGTTGATGGTTTTAGGCGTGAGGAAGGTTATATTTATAGAAAGTGTACTCGCATTTGAGTGAAAGGGGGGTGGAAAAACAATTTTGAAAAAACCCTGTAAACCTGACCGAGATTCGAATCTCGACATCCTCGTCTTCAGCAGTCTAGTCTCCTGGTAGAGTAGCGGCTTAGACCATGCGGCCACCGAAGCGGTTCTCATCAGTTTCCCAACTGCTTTTATTTAAATACATATATGACAATCTCAAAAACATATACATCTATTCTAGAAAAATAAATTATCGAACCTCGAACTAGATTTAAGTTCTTGATTTTTTAATAAATAAGAATATTTAAAAATAACAGAAATAAGCTAATCAATCAAAATAATATGTTATAT
This sequence comes from Timema douglasi, assembly GCA_901482245.1. Classification (NCBI taxonomy): domain Eukaryota; kingdom Metazoa; phylum Arthropoda; class Insecta; order Phasmatodea; family Timematidae; genus Timema; species Timema douglasi. Next base: position 897 of record CABEEJ010000767.1, read on the forward strand.
AATACACACTAAAATTAAGGTTGGTTGGATCCTCAGCCCACCGTCAGCTATAAAGCTTACAGTAGCCCCATGGCTTCTTTGGTGCTGACTGACAGCTCACAGCTGACTTCTGACAGTCGACATTTAGGTATATACCCAGATTTTGACTATCAGAAGTGACAGCTGCTAAACACATATTTTTGCAGATCATATGGTTCGGTGTAGGGATACATAATTTGGTCTGGTAACTTTTCAAAGCTTTTAGCTGTCAGCTGTCAGTCAACACCAAAGAAGCCATGGGGCTACTGTAGTCAGCACTGATGAGACGTACTAGGGAAATGAGGAGTGAGGTAGTTTACCGTTGCTTTCCTCAGTGAGCCAGAAGGCACTATAGCACATCAGTCTGCCAAGTCCACCAACTGACCCTACAAGCAACACCTTCACTTCATTCATCACAGGGACTGGCTTTAAAATGAATATTAGCTTTACTATCCCCCCCGTCACTGACGAACTAGATCAAACGAGCTTGACGTTTAGTTCGTCTGCACGCCGGTGTGTTTGAGTAGTACACTTAACGACCGTTTCAACTAAAATCCAATTCGGGGGTCGAACGGGTTTAAGGCTTCACTCTCACAATAAACTGGACTTTCGATAACGAAGGCATCGTCATTCGATGTACTGAGGGTAGTTTTCCCTAAATTGATTTTTCCACTCTCCCTCCATGCCAATATCAGATACTCACTTTTTTTTTAGATAATGTACAAATTACGCTAATGGTTTTATGGATTGGGAAGGTTATAATTAGAAGAAATGTACCCGCAATTGCGTCGAGGGAGTGGAAAACCGTTAAGGAAAAGCCACCCTTAGCACACCCAACCGAGATGCGAACCTTGAAATCCCCGTCATCGGCAGTCCAGTCTACTGTGAGAGTAGTGCGTCGGACCTTACGGCCACCGAAGCGGTTTACACTCCCTCTAAATTCAACCTTTCTCACCCCTAATACATTAGCGTAGTTAGATTCTATCTACGGTGGGAATGTAGGTAAGTTATAGCTAGAGGAAGGTTATTTATTGCAAACTTTGTCTGGAAGTATTATTAGAAGTTTGATAACACTCTTTTATCGTTAAATAGCAAAAATAAGCTGCCTGGCTTTACCCGGGTTAACCGTGCGATGAGTTGTTTGATTACCCCGGACAACGCTTTCCTTTTATTCAAACAAACAGAAGAGAAAACCACTCTTCATTTTAGTTCCTCCAACCCAGTTTTTAATAAACTTATAACTCGCCTCGGTGGCGTAGTTGGCTAACGCGCTTGTCGTGTTGAGCTCTACTGCTGAGGACGGGGAGATCGAGGTTCGAATCTCGGTCGGGTGAACTGGGGGTGGTTTTTCCTAAATGGTTTTCCACTCTCCCTCCACGCAAATGCGGGTTCACTTCCTCTAATACAACCTTCCCAATTCCTAATCCATTAGAGTAATTTGTACTTAAAGCGTATAACCCGAACGGGTAGTAAGACGTGGTGCTAAATATTATTATTATTATTAATAAACTTATACAAAAAATTAGTCAAAATTTTAAAATTCTGGCTTCTGGGTGCACATGTATGTGCACAGACTCTAATTTTTAAAGTTCAGCCCTCTTCGTGCTGTAGATATCACGCAAAGTTCATAACAGACAAACAAGTTATTCAATTTATTAATATAGAACAGCGGTTACCAACGTGGGGTACGCGTATCCCTAGGGGAACGTGCCAATAAATTAGGGATGGTTTGTGAAATCACAACCTGCTCTTTTGTCACTGTTCCTCTAACATCACATTCACAACCTGTTCCTGACAGATGAAAGGAGCTGTTCCTTTTTGTCACTGGTCCACGGATCAAATACATCTCTCTGTCACAGACAGCGCTGGAACAGGCCCAAAGTAACCTTGTTCCTTTCTTTATACTCCGGAGATTTTTGGAGCAGTCGTACAGTAGAAAGGAAGTGGATGCTTGGTGTTCTTGTCAGAGCGCTGATATCAGGTCCGGCACAAACTTACTTATCTATTATATGGGCTTAGCTTAGAGATGGTTTGGGAGTCACAAATGAGTTTTGAAGGTGAAAGCTTTCGTAGTACAAAACATTATTTCCACAATACAAGCACAGTATGTATGTAATATATTCTCACAATAAATTGTTACGTTGATGAGTGACATTGAAGGGACCCAATTGGTGATCAAATGATTTAAGGCAAGGGTCAGCAATCTACTGACTGACTGATTTTTATCTAGCCCACAAAATATTTAGCAAACAACAATTTGTTCAACAAATGGACTTAATAACTAATTGGGAAATGTAAAATTGAACTTTTTGTTGCTTTACTTTTTTCAAATTAGCCAAACATATTTTTAAAACCCATAAAGCCCACAATATCAAAAAGGTTGCCAGCCTCTGGTCTCTGGCTTCACTCTCGCACTATAATGGACTGCCGATGACAGTGAGATTGAGGTTCGATTCCGTTTGAGTGCACTTAGGGTGATTTTTCCTAAACGTTTTCAACTCTCATTCCAAATGTGAGTGCACTTCCTCTAGAATCAACAATATTCATCCCTAGCACATGGTCGTAATTGTCATAAATGCGTAAAATCCGAACGGGCAGTAGACGCGGCTGGGAGTAGGTAGGAATACTGTCACTGTGACTAAAAGGAGCAGGTAAAAGGAACAGGTCCAGCGATGGAGCAGTAACAGATTGCTCCTGCTCCACTAAAGGAGCAGTTTTTCCCATCCCTACAATAAATTTGGGGATACGTGAAAATATTTAAATAATGGCGGGAAAAGCTGCAAATGCTAGCAGTGTAAAGCTTAATTCACACGTTTGCCGAAAATAGAAAGCAGAATCTGCCTCAGTGGCGTAGCAACTCACAAACTTTATGTTTACCCATAATGCATTGCAATGCTAACTTAAAACCGGGGATTTTAACATCCAAATTATAACGCTGTGTCGTGGCAGAATCCAATACACCGATATACACGTTTTCCATTAGCGGGTTATTTCAATTTTCCTCGCAACGGACAACGAAGCAGTCTGATTGTTGTTAGCTCTACAGCGCATGCGCATTTGACAACACATGCGCTCTACAGCCAGAAGCAAGCAGCCAACTTGGATGGCCGTTGTGAGGAGATTTGAAATAATCCGCTAATGGAAAAACGTGTATATCGGTGTATTGGATTGTGCCACGACACAGCGTTATAATTTGGATGTTATAATCAGCTGTTTTAAGTTAGCGGTGCAATGCATCACGTGTCAACATGCAGTGTGTGAGTTGCTGCGCCACTCAATCAGATCCTGCTTTCAATTTTCGGCGAACGTGTGAATCAAGCTAAAGACAGCAGATCAGTCAAAATTTGTGAAACTAACTCAGCGCTATGCCCGCGAGGAGTGGTACCGGTTTTCTTCTATATTTGACCTTGAAAAATGTATTCATTTTAAAACATTAAACAGTTTCCATAATTTATTAATTAATAAATTAAATGTGTTAATTTTAGCTGTAAATTTTGCTTTGTGAATGTAAAAATATATGCACTTTTAATTCACATTGATTTTTAATCCCATTATTAGCCCATTTATTTACAAATAAATCAGAAATAACTACTACTGTAGTAACTAAACATTTTGCTAATATTAAGGGCACAATTTTCAAGAAAATGGGCCGCCAATGGGTACGCAAGTGAAAGGGGGGGGGGAGGGAGTTGGGAGCAGCTGATATAGACGATTTAATATTACTAAGCACATAATAGATATTTCCTAATAGGTTGACATTCAGGGGATGTTTGCGATAAAGAACCTTCCGTTGTCACTTACCTACACTCCTACAGTAGATGGGCACATAAGCGTTCAAACCGAACGGGTAGTGAGACGCAGTGTTAGAAAAAAAATTCATCTAAAATAAATTATTGCTTTCTCCACTGGATCATTCCGCCAATTTCGGGGTCACCTTGGTGAAGGTCATTCCCTCGCGGGACTCACTGCAAACGAACGATCTCTATTTTTACCAGGAGCTCGTGACTTGCGGCCGATACATCAACGAGATTCAAAGAACGCTGGAATCCGGCCAACATTTAATTGTCCACCCGTTCCCCGCGATAAAGGACCAATATTTTATGTGTATAATACAGAGCTACACATTAAATGCAACATAATAAGTGGCGTGTCGTGGAGTATTGTCAGGGTAAGCAGAGCTTGTTTAAACTTTACTTGTGAATTTCCCTTATCCGTAATCAAAACAATAATGGGCCAGCTAAAGTCCAATTTTCGTTGGAAAGCCCTTTCAGAAAATAGGATTGGCAGTTCTGAAACTTCAAGCCAAATAAAAAATATTAATAGAATTATATTTATACATAATTTATTTGAGTTAACCTACGATTTCTAAACCAACTGATTATATCAGCAAAGGAAAATTTCTATGAGCGAGCGCGAAAGGGCCAACCAGTTTTTCCGGGAAAGGTATCTTTATATATCTTCCAGGGTTATTTTACATGCCACAGTCAACATGGGACCGACGGCTTTGCTTCCCCTCCGAAAGAAATTGTGTTATGATTTTTTATAGCTCAGGAAAAATTAATCGACCCCAGCTGTGTTTGAACCCACCATCTTTGAGTCCTGAGGCGAGCACTTTACTCCACGACTACCAAGGTAGACTTAGAATTATAAGTTGCCCTTATGACTTTAAAAGCTGACTTTATTTCTTTGAAGAAGGCTAGCTGGCTCTATATGCATGATGGCTGAAATTTAATGACACTGGCTACGTGTTTTGCCGGGATAGCAATCAACTTGCAAGTTCACTTAACGTTCACGTAACATAACGTAACGTAACGATTATATTCGTATTTTTAAATGGAAGCCAACACGATGCAGTTAATAACTTAACGTAAGAGAGCCCAATCGGGCGGCGTCGTTCGAGCCGAGGGGAGTCTGAGCGTGCTCGACTTTTGTGAGTCAGCTCGGCTAAGAGTAGCATTCTAAAATGACGGCGAAACGCGGAATGCTGAGGAGTTCGGGCTAGAAAATGGACTGAGGGGGAAAATCATCAGATGCGCCTATTTGAGTTTGTGAATCCATTTACGGGTTCAAATTTTCTTCTTCAATTCATGCGGCCGATTTTGATGACTTTCCAGCTCCTTCATCAACATATCCGCGACAGCTCCGATACCTTTAATTATAACGATTCTAGTAGCAAGAAGTGAAAATCTACCTCTATTATCTACAAGACTGGCCCATAATAGTATACTCAGTTCTTATTTAAGGCAATTGGCCCTTTTCATTTGGGGTGGAAATGCAGAGCCATGGGAACAAACGGTTAACTTCAAGATGTTTTTTTGTTTTGAAATTTTATTTTCAGAAACGGTTTGTTCAAGAATAGAAGTATGTTTATTAAGTTATACTTTTTATATATACACTTCCCCCATAATTTTAACAGTGATAAAATGTCGATAAGTTTGACATTTTTCAATAGAAAACTGCCAGATTCATAACAAAAAATAAGAAAATGTAACAATTAATAAACATTGATACATTATCTTAGAAGGGATGTTGAAAATATTAACATAAAGATTTAACTTGTTCTTGAGAAAAACTGATATTCACAAATGTATGATTTTTCCGCGAGACCTGTCCGGGAGCTAGCGCCAGCTACGGTTTCCGTGATTCATCTGTTCTTGTTGGCGCGGAAGGATACTTTGGTCAGTTGTGAAGCCACGCCACGCCTTTCACCCTCCCGCCGACCCACCTACAAAATAAGACTTGCACTCGACAAGGCCAAGGGCCTTAATTCGTAGCGTGTCGTTGCGATTTAAGTGAAGTTTACCACGTGCTCTTACCAACCACTTCAAAGGCTCTTCTTATACTTTATTATTTCGGCTCCAGTAAGCTTCTATTGCAAGTGCGTGCATCTTAAACAACCAACAGCTTGAGTTTCATTTTAGTGATCAATTTGTTTTCAAAAGGCCTCAATACATAGTCTCTGTTTTCCTTGAGTTGTTACGTTACGTTAATTCTGATCAAACATTAAGTTTCGTTACGTTACAAGAACGTTAATTTGATCGTGATACCAGCATTAGAAAGCCTTTTGATAATAAGTCAAACATAAGCTATATGAATAAAAAAGAGTTTGTCTGACATGGTTAGGTAGCGGATTGTTAGTGACCAAAAATACTTAAAATTGGCAGGCAAATAAATACGGGATTTAGGCATCAAAATAGGCATTTATATTTAAAAATGAATGGTACGGAACTCCGCACGGACTGTCTCGCTCTATTGTTTAAAAATGTAGATATTTACTCAACACTCGTAATATTGCGAAACGAAATCATATACACTAGCAAACCCAAGCATAAATTGCACTAAACTTACGTAAAACATTTGTTCAATCCCGGGTTTAAATTTAATAATTTTAATTTTTAAAGAATTAATGTCCTCATTTGTCTGTTTGAACCGATAAATATGATCGATTTTGGGTCCACAAGGGTCATCACTTCGTATTAAAATTTCGACTTCCGGTTAACATTTTCGACATTTTATTAGGTGTTGCACATCTTTATGTCATTGTATTGCTATTCAATTCCTCTATTATATATTTTAACCAATAAAAAATGTAAATATATACTATTGAGTCCAAAATGGAGATAGACCATTGTTGTACAGACATTTCTACTAGTAGGTTTAAGGAAAAATAGCACACTTTTTGAGAGACTTACTTATATATTTAATTACTCTATGGCATTGGATAATTATTGCGTTAAAACTTAAGTATTATCTCTTTACAACTAAAGCTCACAAAATTGTATTAATATATTTGCCAATATCTCAGAAACTGTTGATTTTATAAAAATATATTTCAAATAAAAGTGTTTTTAATTTTTAATAGCCCTACAGTTTTGCAATGATAAGCTATTTAGTATCTCAAATAGTTGCGGAGATACGGAAATTTCCGCTTCTGTAAAGTACCCTAAATTCATTTTCATGGGAAAATGAAAATCGCCAGCTTATTTATAATCTTAATCAACGCCTAGATACGAATTTTAATCAAAATCGTTAGAGCCGGTTTTGAGAAAATCAACTTTTTCTCTTTTTTGCTCTTCAGTAAACTACCCTTAATTTTAGGATTAGATAGCCAATTAAAAAAAAACCTCGGGGCAACCCTATGAAAACCCTAGATACCAAGTTTAAACCCGAAAGGTAAAATAGTTCAGGCTCTAGTCGGAGGTACACTTTTTCCGATTCGGGGGGTCATGAAACGTCGAAATTCATCAAAATCTCGAGTTCGATTTTTTTGACGATCACAATACTTTCTCTACCTGTAAGATAGCAAGAAAGTAAAAAAGCACATAATAGGTCATGTAAAATTGATTTTACTACCTATGGCCAATTCACATTGAACCCTTTTTATTAGCACTATATCATATTTTGTACTAATTAGATTAATATGTTGGGGCTAGGAAGGTGGAATTTAGAGAAAGTGTATCGTAATTTGCGTAGAGGGAGAATGAAAAATCATTTAGTAGAAAAACCTCAAGTACAGCAGACCGAGATTCGATTCCCAATCTACCCTTCAACGGTAGTCCAGTCTACTGCGCGAGTGACGCTTTAGCCCCTTCGACCCCCGGAGCGGATCTCATTCTGTTAATCCCTATTATACTTTTATAGATTCTCAGTAGTGAAATGGGTTGTATTTTCATAAATGTTTTTTATAATTTGAAAAGCCGAGTTCTACTTCACGATGTAAAGGTACAAAATTTCAAATTTGTCTTTTCCGAAAAAGTTGAACTTTTACCCTGTAAAGGCAAACTGTTTCCTCCCAAGATGTCTGCCACTGCTCTCATTGTCCTCCCAAGATGTCTGCCATTGCTCTTATTGTCCTCCCAAGATGTCTGCCACTGCTCCCATCGTCTTCCACCCAATTTACGCTCATTGGAAACTATTTAACAAGTGTCGATCTTCAAACCAACTCCAAACAAGTATGCCGCAACCTACATTTTCTAATAAACTGGACAGTCTCTTTCAGCAGAAATTCCATACCGGATGAAAAAGAGAGGCCAAAGCCGAAATAGGCTCGCTAAGGTACTTCATAAAATAGGCAAAAACCAATAGAATGGGGAGCTATAGGAAATATCAAATTAACAGAATGTACTCGTAATAACATGAAATGTATATACAGGTGCTCCGATTTATGTGAGAAGCAATCGAGGTGTGGATAGTAGACCTCAAAACAAGACAAAAAGTCATATTTTCCAAGTTTCTGCTGGACTTGTTGATAGCCCTATTTGATACACCTTTGTTATACCCCTTGTAAGTGAAGTATCACTTCTGATACACAGGTATAGCTGCAACTAAACTAACAGGGATGTATCAAATAGGGCTCTTAACAAATCTAGCAGATACTTGGAAGGCCTCATATCGAGAACCACGGAACATATAACATATGCTAATAAGGACTTTTTGTGTTGTTTTGAGGTCTACTATCCAAACCCCAGTTACTCCCCATATGAATCGGAACACCCTGTATATCTCAACTGCTTATGGAAAAGAAAGGGTAAATTGTCAACATCCTGTCCTTGGTCTTGAGCATTGCGCGATATCTACCTCAATCTGAAATTTAAAAATTAGTAGCCTCTGTACACAAACACGTACATTTAGAAGCTGGAATTTTAAATTTTTGATTAGACTTTTTAACTTAATTAAAAACTGGGTTGGGAGGACTAAAATAAAGAGTTTTTTTCTATCCGCCAGAAGCAAAGAAAAACGTTGCCTCGGGTAGCCACGCTGTTCATTGCACGGTTACTCCAGGCACTTCTGCTAGTTCTAAAACATATAGTCAACATAAGTTTTTCATACTGCACTTAGGTACAAAGTATGACTCTAGAATGGTTTCAAATAATAATGTATTTATAGAAGAAACTTGTATAAGTTTTTTTCTTTTATTATTGATTCCTATCACATGACATTTACATAATCCATTGGAAAATAGAAAGCCGTAACTTTTGAAGTTCTTCCAGCAGGTGTGAAATATGTTTGTTGATCGTTAGCCTATCTTATAACAATAGCGCCATATTCAGCTTGAATTTCGTTCCTCAGACTTTCAAATACCACTATCAAGATTCACTCGCAACACCTTCTAATAAATCGTTTACTTTGAAATAGTAAATAATGTGGCTTTGAAAGAAAGAATACGTATCTTTCGTATGAGTTGAAATCTCAATTGATTAATAGAGTGAAGAGTGAGTAAATATTTGGTTAGTTCTAGAATTTAAGGGTGTGGCTTGATACAAAACAAAGTTACAGAATAGTAAGGCTATAATGGTATATTATTTATGCCTACAGAAACATCATATTTCTTTGGAAATAGACTGTTTATCATGTTATAAAAACAACAAAATTTGTACAGGGATTAATATAAATTTGTGTCCAATTTAAAATTTTAAAATTATACAGTCAAAAGTTTACATATCTATAATTTTATATACAGTATGTAAACTTATATTAATCATATATGCTAATATTTTTAAGAAAGTAATGCAACGTTTGCAGACATTTTATTTATATTTTAGTCTAACTACCTAGTTTCAGAATCTCTAAAAATATTTACATTAATTATCTACAAGCGGGGAGATTATTTTTTCTAAGGAAAGGCACCAACATTCACAGAGAGAAAATATATCAAACTGCAAAAAAGTAAACTCCCCCTAAGGACGTTACCGACCTATGACGTCACAGCCGGTCAAGATGGGATTTCATGTGTTAATGAATTTACGTTTTATTCAACGAGTTTTAAAGATATATCGTTGAAACAAAAACCACAAATTCTTAAATAATTCTAAAAAATACTTCTACAATGTCACACAATTATTAATTTTATCTTGAACTGGTTTTTTTGCGAACGTATTTTTATGAGTCATATACAACCTAGACTAATCGAAATTGGCGTGTAGGAGTATTCCTGCCAGGATGTAGATTGATAAAAGTCGTAGTAGCATATGTATATTTAGAATAGGAAACGAGGAAAAGGAAATTTTAAAAATCGAGGCATTGCTTTAAAGGTGCAAATAATATAGTGACTGTAAACTCGTCAGAGGAAGAGGGGAAGTATTATCATTAGATAAACAAGAAGCCTCACACGGTGAACTGCTCATTTCCCCCCCTAGCTTTTTATTTCGTACATCGGTATCTAGGTGATATGGCGCTAAGCTTCTTAGGTGCGTCAAGTTAAGATGCAACCCGCCTCGCGAAAAACTTTCCAGGTAGGCAACGTTGTTAAATTTTACATTATTATTTTCACTCTACATTTGGAATTTCATTTTATAAAAATAACTCTATTTATTGGAAGATTTAATATTATTATTATCATTATCACTACCATTATTATTAGTAGTAGTACTGCGGCTTACTACCCGTTCGGGTTATACGCACTTACGCTAATGTGTAATGGTAGGGTGATTGTGAGATGAAATGGAGGACCTACAGTATTAACGTGGGATCCGAACCACGGCGGAGGCCTGGCATTCCCCACATTCACAAGTTGTGATTAATATACAAGATTTAATAAATTTTGTATGAATTGTGACGACCGTTATAGTGAATGTTCGTAAATTTCGTAAACCGAAAGTTGTGCCTATCTTGGCACACAAACGGATGGATCAGAAGAGGACGCAAGAAAATATGTTTTTGTAGTTTTAACAACAAACCATTGTTTTCGGCAAAATAAATCAAATATTCCTTCAGTAGAAAGATACAAGTTTTATTCTTTTCACATTCGTATCAATACTTCTTGAGATGAGAAACTTTTTAGATAAAGAAAAAAAGACGTTTTCATCAAATTCAAGGACATCCTTGACAGATATTCAAGAGCTATTGAGATAACTAGGTGAAGAAAACTCTACGTTCCTACTAGATAAATTAATCGTTTATTAAAAAAAATAGTTTTGCTATTTAAAAAAACTGCAAAAATACTACCATTAACTCTCAGAATCCTACCATTCCACCTTAAGAACCAGCCGTGTAGTTAATATAATCCAGTAATTAAGTTTCAGCTAGTGTAAGATTGACAGACTAGAAAAAAAAAACCATCAACCTCTCTCTTCCACCCACCCACCCCTTTTTCCCTTTAGCCAAAACAGACAAGCCGTTTGTACATCCATTTCGACACAGGTTCACTTTGTCATCGACCCACGACCGTTGGCATTTAAAAATGTTTACAAGCATGTTGAAGGTGTTGCCGGGCTGATGGTTTTTAATACCCTTCCCTCCCCCCCTCCATAACCCTAACATGTTGTTGATGGATCCCTGACAGGATCCTGAACATGGGGTACACTTTTCAACATGTCCCGACACTCCTCCTACATAGCATGGGGCCCCGAGTTGGTTTTAATGACCGTGACCGCCGGAGTAATGGACAGATGAATGTGAACATAACTCTTGTGGTACGTTAACCTCCTTTCAACTTTGGGAAAAGATATGCACTGGTATTATTTACAAATACTACCCCCCCTCCACCTTCTCCCTACAAGAGTGGTATTCAATCTGGGGTACGCGAACACATCTTAGGGTTACGTAAAATTTTTAATCTATAGTATTTCCATGATAAAAACTGTAGGACTATAATCAGTGCCAGATTTATGGTTAGCCACGATATACCTGGAGGTAAGGACATGTACTTTGAGAGCGCCATTTCTCTCTATCATAAATGTAGATTATAGAATATATATAACTTACATTACGTACCAATAACTTTGAGGGTCCAATGTTGAATAGAAATTATATATGGGGGTACGTGAAGAAAAAAGTTTGCACACCACTACCCTACAACGCGTCTCACTACTACCTTTTCATGCTATACACATTATACGATAATTACTCAAAGGGGTAGGGACGAGCAAAGAAAGATTTTAAGAGTTATTCTACCATCATTTGCCTGGAAGAAGAAGGAGAAGCAGTTTATGAAATACCACTCTCAGTGTACCCGACTGGGATTCGAACTCCGATTTCTCTGTTATCGCTAAAATTTAAAAAAATCTATTTATATTTTATAATATATACATAAATGAGCTTTTATTACTCTTAGTTAAATTTAAAATAATAATTTTCAATTTAGTATATATATGTATATGTAGGTTGAAAGTAAAATCTGGGCAGTTCAAGTATCTTCGAGAGGTGTAAAAAAAAGACTATTTATCTAGGATGTCAAAATGAACAACAAAAATCATAGCGAATGCACAAGACACGACTAAATCAAACAGGTACTTTATAAAAGAAAACTAAAAAATATCTTGGATATGACAAGTTTTTAACAATTAAACTCTTGCACACACTCAAATATAAAATTGATTTATAAATATCTGTTTTAGAAGTGATAGCTACCCGTTCACACCTAATCCTTTCTACCTTAATTGTAATGTCTCACGAGAAATGTGTATTTTATAACCTTACAAAGAGGATACAAAGTTCATTGCCTTCAATATTTTCTCATCTCGACAAATGTGTGTTTAAAAAAATGTATGTTTGAATATTTTTGCATTAATTAAATATCAATAGTGCCTAAATATTACTCAAAAATAGAAGCAAACCAAGAAAATATGACATAAAATTCCGAAATGACAAAACATGACATATAAAATAAACATTTCTACTAACAGAGAATCATGAAAAGAGTACACGTACTTATGAGCATTGTATATGATAAAAAAAAAAGACATGTCTTCAAAATCCTGGCCCTGACAACGACTTTAAAAACTATGAAATCTTAATCACATGTTTATTTTGCTTGTATTACAACTTAACTATATTCGCAATATCTAGAAAATATTTATCTAGTCACGGACAGTACATAATTAATTTATCTGCTAGAGATAACTTTATGTTACATGACATCCAAATGTTTTTGTTTGCTTACAACTATAATTAAAAACGATATTGCGCTCACCCACCGGGACTGAGAGTAAAAACACCACCTCGTTATCTTTCATCCCGAGTAATTTGTCAAACGTCACAATAGTACATATGAAACCTTCCCAACATTAAAAATAATGTAATGAGAGTTTTTTTTTATCGTGGTTATAATGAGAGTTTGTACTTTTGGTGCTAAATATTTTCGTACTATCTCTCAAATGTGTGACGAAAATAACATTTAAAAAAATAGTATTAAAAAATAGTTTAACATTTAGGCAATATTAAATAAAAACTTTAAAATACCCCGACTATTTTTATATATGTTTTTAGCGTTCGGGTTGTACGCCTATGTACTAATTACTCTAATGTGTTAGGGATAAGAAAGGATTCATTAATAGGAAATGCACCCACTTTTGCATGGAAGGAAAGTTAAAAGCAATATAAGAAAACCCACCCTCAGTGCACCCTACGGTGACAGATCCCCAATCTCCCCATCATCGGCAGCCAGTCTATAGTGAGAGTAGTGCCGTAGACCATGCGTCCACCGAAGTGTGTCTGATACACTAATTACGTTAACGTGTTAGAGACGAGGAAGTTTGAATTTATAGGAAGTGTACCCGCATTTACGTGGAAAGCGAGTGGAAAACAATTTAGGAAAACCCACCCTCAGTACACTCGACTGGGATTCAAACCCTCAAGCTCTCTGTCATATGTAGTAGTCTATTGTGAGAGTGATGTCTTCGACCATACAGCCATCGAAGCAGACGCTACACTAATTAAGGATGCAGGCTCAGGAGGGTGAAATTAAATTAAATGAATGAATGGACCTTCGACTTGATACTTGAGAAAAAACTTAAGCGAACATCATATTATGTTTAGAAATTTACTCTAAACGCACCAGACTGGAATCCGAACCGAATCCCGACTTCCCGAATAAGTTCTGAGCACGCCAGGTCTTTTTTTGTGTGCACCACATCCACTATCCGCATATTTACATCAATGGGGTGAGAAAGATAAAGTTTAAAGCAAATGTATCCATATTTTCATGAAGGTAGGTCGGAAAACTAATTAGAAAAAATACTCTCTCAATACACTCGACTGGTATTCGAGCCCCTATTTCTCTATTAGAGACAATCCAGTCTAAAGCAAGATGTGACGGGAGGGCAGGAGCAATGTTAGTTGCACGGGCTCGCCTGAATTGAGCCAATCTACCTGGCTCAGGACCCGAATTGCGCCAACTGTAAAACCAAACTATTTCAGTTTTTAAACAATAAGTGAATGATTAATTCTGTTTAGTTTTCTTGTCCGTGTTTGGAATACTGTATTTCGGTCTAGTACAGGTAGCTCTTCAGTTTCGCATCGGCTGGTTGGGTGCTGCTCATATCGCAGAACGCGACTTTCTCTTCTTCATCTTCAAGTTAGTGATCTAATTGAACTGGACCTGGCGCAATTTGGGTCTGCCCCCTCTTCTAACTGAACTGGGAACAATTCGGGTTCGGGATTAGTGAACCTTTATCAAACCCTCAGTGATGGTCAATTATCTAACGCAATTTGGGTCTACTCAGTTGAACAGGTTTAAACTTAGTAAACAATTGGAAACATTGCTAGCCAACTGTTGACCAACATGGGAAGCAGATTGTTGGCGAACATTAAAGAAACTTTGTTTCGCGTCCAGACTACAGCGATGAATCGTACAAAGTTCAGTTAAGTGAAAGATGTCTGTTGAGTATGCTGCTGCTATGGCTTGTGCTTTGTATGTAGTTATGAGTTGTTCAAGAAAACAGAGAAGAAGAAAACGGTGGTGGGTTCGTAAAGTGCTTCAAAATGGTTCGTACTATGCAAATAAGCTTCCGACAGAACTGAGGTTCGAAGACGGCAGTGGTTTTAGGAACTTTACTCACATGTTTCCAACAGATCGTGAAGTTATTTTACAAATGGTTGGTCCCAGGATAATGAAAAGCGACACACGATTTAGATCAGCAATCTCACCTATTGGCCGACGTTGATTGTTGTCGGAAACATTGTTTCTTGTAACTAATTTTAAATGAGTCACGGGAAACGTGCTTTCTCTGCTGTGAAACACAAATAAAACACGAAAAAACAGATGGGAAACAGTTGGCCAACTGAACAAGTGCAACATGTTTGCAAACAATGTTTCCAGGGAAATGTTTCCTAATGCATATTAGGCTTTTAACGTTGCTATTCTGAAAATTTAAAAATGAACCTGGACACGGGAACCGAACCGGGGACCTTTGGCCTAGTTCGCCAATGATTTGGCCACCGAGCTATTCAAGAAACGTCCTGTGTTTCGGGTAATTCTTCACTCATATTTTGAGGCAGAGTCTATGATGGAATGTATGTACGGAAATCGTCGGCTACAAATACGTTTTAACGTCGAGTTATAATAGGATAGTCATAAAAATAGCCTTTTAGAACATACAATTATTTTACTCTTTGATGTCAACTTTGATAGCATTTTATCAACAGGTTGTAAGCGTAAATGATAATTACTCTAAAGGGCTAGGGATGAGGAAGGAAGCATTTTATGGAAGTAGAGTGAAAAACCATCCTCAGTAGACCATTCCTACCAGTATTCAGCAGGCCAGTCCAATACGAGAGTGACGCCTTAGAGCACTGAAGGGGGTGATAACAGTTTACTATGTTGTTAATGTTATTTTATAAGTATTTATATTATAAATAAAAATTAACATATGCAGATCATTTGAACTGCAGTTTAATAATATCAAATTAGGTTCTTCCTATCATAATTCTACTATAGCTCCACCGGTCTTTCAAGTCTTGCTTGTAGGCATTTAATAAACTAAACGTGTGACTTATGTAGGTTTTGTGTTTACTATGGATAAATAATAACCTATCCACATTCTTGTGGTGTAGTTATTTTTCTTTTATAGCATAGTTATTATTCTTTTTGATGGTTATAGTTTATTTACAATATTAAGTAGGTAAGCCTGTAAGTTTAAAATTGAATATTGACATTCAGGAAACTGAACTAATTTATAAATGTTTACTTGAATTTCTATAGAAAATAATCGAAAATACTTTAAAAAAAATTTTATTTGATCAAATATTGTAGAATAATAATGAATAAGATATTCATACTAAACGGTTTAACATTTTCCTGACCACATTAGCGTAATTAAGGTGCGGATATAGGGAACGCAAGTTAAGGTTTTTTTTCTTTTCTTTCAATTTTTATAGCTAAACATTCTTTGGCCAAAATAAATAAAATATTGCTCCAGTAGAAACAAGGAGTTTAATTTTCTTCACATGGTGATATCAACATTTCTTGAATACCTGTCATGAGCATAGCAGAATTAGATGATAAACTTTTCAAAAGAAGAGAAAAAGTTGTCATTAAATTCCAGGACAGCCTTGAGAGATATTCAACAACTGTTGTTATCATCATGTGAAGAAATTTAAGCTTTATGTATGTAGCAATGCAATATTAAATTTATTTTGACCAAAATATGAAAACCGCAAAAACACAGGCCTTTTCTCACGTTCCCTACACTCCTAACTTAATATATATATGTGTGTGTGTGTGTGTGTAAAACTCGAACCTGCAGTGAGATGCGGCAAAAAATAATATAATTTTGCTTAGACCTGAGAGAGTTCATTTAAAGTTCGCCAATAAAGTAAATAGTTAAAATTAACGTGCTCTTTCCGAGCGTTATTGAGAAGCAACCGCAAAGCTTGACAGCATTTGAGACTAATTTAATAATTTACTATTTATATAAAGGGTAGGCCATGTAAGACGTGGTTAAATGTTGTAGACGAATGTGTGAAATAGAAGACATAAAGAGTCTTAAGAATAAAATATAAAATAGCATGTATGACTCGGTGTATGTATGTTGTTGAAGCGAAGGAAGAATGGAGAAAGATAGTGAGGATGGATTAAGTAAGGGGTGACCTGGCGATCTAGGGGTAATGTGTCAGACTTCTGTGCTGGCAGCCGGGGTTCAATCCTCGGCCCTGGCATGGATTTATCTGATTACCAAACCCTTCCTTCACCTCTGACAAGACATCATGTGAATGTGAGGAATGCCAGGCCTCCACCGTGGTTCGGATTCCACGTTAAACTGTAGGTCCTCCATTTCATCTCGCAATCACCCTACCATTACACATTAGCGTAAGTGCGTATAGCCCGAACGGGTAGTAAGACGCAGTGCTAATAATAATAATAATAATAATAATAATAAAGTAAGGAGTTTTTTTTAACTATATGCACAGTTTCTTGCCTACCCCGTAAGGGAACGGCGTGATCAGGTGTGTGTGTATTTACTCTACCTTTCAGTTTTACTGGTACAGATGTATGTATATATATATATATTTATACAGGGTGAAGTGGAAACAGATTATGGGTAGTAAAGTAATGGACAACGGTCTGAATTTTGTCTGGCGTCCGGTGGAGCTCACGTGAGTGGCATTATCTTCAAAAAGTGAAAAAGTATAGTAAATAGTTTACTTTTATTTATTTGGTAAATATTTACTTTTCAAATTAAAGTGTTAATTTTCAAGTTACTAATAATCTGTTTCAGCCTCGCCCTGTATGTATATTTAAATTTTACGTACCCCCGGGGATACGCATACCCCAGGTTTAATAGCACTGATCCCAACTATATTCTTACAAGAACATATTCCCGTCACATGGGCATGTTTAATAAATAGTGCGATATAGTATATTAGGCCTCGTATACCGCCATGTACTGGTTAGTTTAGTTCCAACGGCTGCGTAGCAGACGACACTTAATGAGCGTACTTTTATTACAAATAGCTTGGCTTTGCGCGATAATACCAACTATACCAAATACCATAAATATTGCACTTGCAGTAGAATAAACGCCGATCCCGGGTCGTTGATGGATTTGATTCAAGGTTGCTCTAAGTAGCCTGCGAGCTCACACGTTCATAATAGACTCTGCCTTAAGGCGAGCGTGTAGACAACGCAAGATAAGGGTGGCATTTTTTTGCAGTTTTTATGTAAAAACATTTTTTTTTAAAGTATGGAGTATATTGAAGTAAACAGCTTTATTAAACTGTGGCCCGCAGGACGCCCCGGAGTCTGAGACCACTGGCAAGTACCGCCAAGAGATATACCGC
This sequence comes from Timema douglasi, assembly GCA_901482245.1. Lineage (NCBI taxonomy): Eukaryota > Metazoa > Arthropoda > Insecta > Phasmatodea > Timematidae > Timema > Timema douglasi. Next base: position 18,912 of record CABEEJ010000767.1, read on the forward strand.
TAAGTTAAGTCTTGAAAGTAATTTGGCCACTTAGCAGCATATGTTACTAGAAAACCCACACACATCTGTTTACCGCGGTTTTGATGAGTCATTTGTTTTGTTGCTTTTTTTTAACGTGTCACTTTTTTTATTTTTGTTTCCCCGTTTTGTCATATCATTTTATTAACTTCAGCCTTTTTGACGTCTTGTCGTTTGTTAAGCGTATATATATATATATATATATATATGTTGTTTTTTCCGTGGTTCTCGTTTTACTACCCATATATTTTCTTTAAGCGCTGATTTTTTTTTACCATCAATTCGGATTATACGTATATGTAATGATTACGCCAATCTGTTAAGGATGAGGAAGGTTAAATTTAGAGGAAGTGTACTCGTATACGCGTGGAAAGAGAGAGAGTGGGGGAACTATTTAGGAAAAATCACCCCAAGTAGGCTACAACCAAACGTGATCCCAACCCTAATCTTCCCATAAACCAACAGTAGTCTATTACGAAAGTGATGACTTATAGCAGGGTTAACCAAACTAGGACCCGCGGAATGGGTTTATCCGCTCTTTGAACACGTTGACAAAAAATAAATAACAACCAATGACGAATATCGAGATTATTGTGCTCCAGTGTGTAGTACACAAAACACCTACGTGCATACCACCCATCATAATTGTGCGAACGGCGGCAGTATTGGAAATACGTAATTAGAACGATCATACTTTGGTGATTCGAACCTTGATCTCCCCGTCATCGGCAGTCTAGTCTACTGCGAGAGTAGCGCGTTAGATTATGCGGCCACCGAGGCGGGTGGGAGGTCTATTGTCTACTGTGTTACATTGGGGGTACATCCAGGTGTTACGTAACACAGATCTATACTTAAATATAATTTTGTTGAAAAATATATATATTGTTCATGTTTTCACCGTTAGTAAACGTATAAATATACTTGGAGATAGCTTCCAAATCTGAGTTGCATTATACCTGAGTGCTGCTTTTAGTGTAACAAAAGCTTACATATGAAATAGAGACATTCACTCTCTTCTAAGCACCGCATCTTACTACCAGTTCAGGTTATATGATTATCTTCAAATTACTCTAATGTGTTAGGGAGGAGAAAGTTGGAATTTGAATAAAGTGTAAATGTGTATCCGAATTTGCTTGGGGGTGGAGGGGGAGGGGAGGAAGAGAAAGAGTACAAGTACAAGTAAGTGACCCGACCAGGATCGAACCCCAATCTCTCCGTTATCGGCAATCTAGTCTTTTGGGAGAGTGACTCCTTAAAGCCAGGCAGCCACCGAAGGGGGTCTAAACTTAAATTACTAGCTTATTTTTTTTTATAAACAANGGGTTCAAAGAGGTAATATAACTAATAACACGTGGTTTATGGATGACACCTATTCAAATGAAAACACGCACGGTACTGTTCAGTTGTTCTAATGAGTACCGATTGGTTACAAGTAAAATATGAATGTCACGAGTCTGAAGGGGAGGATGTTCATATCTTGATCTGAACCTGCAGGTCGTGCAAGGTTTCAGCCGAGCGGTGTAAGGCCCTCTTCTCCTCTTCGTTCAGCGGTTGTTTCACGATGTACTGCACCCCGTTTTCACCCAGGACACAAGGCAGTGACAGGAACACCTCCTTGTCAACCCCGTGACGGCAACCCTGTAAACAACATGTCACTGCCACGTGAATTACCATTCCCTTCACTGGAACAATGACGTACCACAAGGCCTGGTACACACGACACCATTTCATGTACGTACATGAGATGGGACAAGGTCCGCAATGATTGCTCACAAGTTTTTCCCAGAGACTGGTTCAACTGGTTCATATGGTAAAAATTATCGAATACAATATTTACAAAATACGATGGGTTTTTCAACCCTTTTTTTTTATGGTTAAATGATCAATGGATAGTTAAAAAAAAAAAATTAAGCACAGTCTAGTCTTACTACTCGTTCGGATTATATGCTTATGTCCTAATTACTCTAATGGTTTTAGGGATTAGGTAGTTTATATTTTAAAGAAAATGTACCCGATTTTGCGTGGAAGGAGAGTATAAAACTATTTCAGAAAAAAACACTCTCAGTACACCCGACCAAGAATCGAACCTCGATAGCCCCGTCATCGGCAGTTTAGTCTACTGCGAGAGTAGCGCGTTAGACCATACGGTCACCGAAGCGGGGTTATAACTGTTGATAACTTTACAATCATTCGCACGTAAAAGAAGTGGAGCAGACGGAGTTATTATGTTTACAACTCAAAAGAGGTAAAATTAAAAATGGCCTGTATAGAAAGTGTTTCTTACGAGGTACAATATAATTATACATAAAAAGAGTTGTGCAAAGCAAACTTTTTACAATCTTGGGGGACAGCATGGCACAATCTTGTGGCCCCACTCCGTTTACCCTGAACACCTTGATGGACTGCACTATGGCCCTATATTATGACCCGTATCATAGTGGAATAGTTCAAGGTGAGCTTGCTAACTTACATGGCAAACGAAGGTTGCATTATCTTGTTATTATTATTAGCAGCACCACGACATAGGCTAAATACGTTTTCACATAAATTAATATTCCGACAGGAAGTGAAATTTGAGAAAATAGAGAAATACTTTTTTGCGGCCAACAGTGATAACAGTTAATTTTATTATTATTTTGTGATACATATATATTTTATATATATATATAAGTATATATAGATATATATACATATATGTATATAGATATATACATATATAAATAAAAGTATATATAAAATATATATAAGTATATATAAAATATATATAAGTATATATAAAAATATATATAAAAGTATATATATATATATATATATAAGTGACGTCTGAAAAATCTTATTACTTGACCTATGAAGGAATACAATTTGTTTTGGTACCTTATAGTGATCAAAAAGATTTCTTACTATTAGAACTTTAGCTTTGATAAAGGCTGGGCTAATATTTTCAGCACCACGCCTTACTATCCATTAGGATTTTACGGCTATTTACAAATTAATTAATATTAATATCAGCATCGCGTCTTACTACCTGTTCGGGTTATACGCACTTACGCTAATGTGTAATGGTATGGTAAATGTGAGATGAAATGGAGGACCTACAGTTTAACGTGGGATCCGAACCACGGTGGAGGCCTGGCATTCCACACATTCACAAGTTGTGGTTAATACATGTCTTGTCAGAGGTGAAGGAAGGGTTTGGTAATCAGATAAATCTGTGCCGGGACCGAGGATTGAACCCCGGACCCCAGCACAGAAGTTCAACACATTACCCCTAGACCACCAGGTTATCTATATACTAATCAACTAACCTAATATGTTTGAGAAGAGAAACGTTGAATTTAGAGGAAATATACCCACATTTGCGTGTAGAGAGAGTGGAAACCCATTTAGGAAAACNCTAGACCACCAGGTTATCTATATACTAATCAACTAACCTAATATGTTTGAGAAGAGAAACGTTGAATTTAGAGGAAATATACCCACATTTGCGTGTAGGGAGAGTGGAAACCCATTTAGGAAAACCCACCCTCAGTACATCCGACCGGGATAGAACCCCGCTCTCCCCACCATCGGCAGTCTAGTCTACTGCGAGAGTTATGCCTTAGAACCATGGAGCCACTGAAGATGGTAGCTAATATTTAATTCTAAATAAATATTGGTCTTAGATCTATTTGATTAAAATAAGACAATTTAACTCACTATTTTTAAAGTGTCTATCACAAATTACCAACTGAACTCATCTGAAAGAGTCGCACGACTTAGAATTTGGTTACTGCCAATCTTACAATAAAGTGGTTAAAACTGTAAGCGTGTTTTTTAATACCTTAAAATAAATTTCGTTTTAAGACACTTTAGTTCACGTCCCGACGGATGTGGGTTGAAGATTTAGTATATGTACGTTGGGATACGACTGATTCGTAGTTCACTATATGTGTGGTCCCAGGCATTAATGAGCGTTACCATGTTAATTGCCTGTCAAAATAATAATAAAAAGTTATAAATATGGTTTTCAAATTAATGCTAAAACTATTTTATCGGGCGTTTTCTTGTTGAAAATCAAGTCAATAAAACGCATGCAGCTGGAGACATTTTGTAGCTTCACTTCTAGGAATTAAATACATTAAGTTAGTTAAGGTTCATTTTGTAAACATAGAGATGATATCCACATACAACTTACAAACTAACTTAATCAAATACAGTGCGGATAATATTACACACACTTTCTTAACATCAAGATATTTACTTATTTTATTTTTGAGGTATTTAACGTGCACTTTCTGAACCGACTGATTAAATCAGCAAATTTCTTATAAACTAACTTAAATCTAGAACAGACACAACATCCAGCCCCAAGTCGTTAATTCATCACTGTGAATGAGGAAAGCCACTTTTCACAAATGGTAATTTTTTCATCCATACCAGGAATCAAATACGGGACCCTTAGCTCAGTTGAGAGACACGCTACCGACCGAGATAATGTATCGGACTAGATATTTACTAATCACCTGATTCAGTGGTCGCATAGTCTAAGGCGTCACTCTCGTAAAAAGCTGGACTACCGATTACGGCTGTCGCGTCGGGTGGTTTTTACCTGAGTGGCTATTCACTCTGCATCCGCTTGAATGGTCGTACACTTCCTCTAGATTCAATCTGCCTCATTCCTAACACAATTTAGTGATTAATACATACGCGTATAGCTGGAATGGGTAGTAAGACGTAGTGCTTAAGAAAATCTGTCCGAATAATATGTGTTTGTTTTTAACAAAAAACCATTCATATGAAAACTGAACCTTAGCTTCAATTAGTAGTAGGATAATAAAATAAACCGTGATTTCTGTTGGGTAAGATAACATTTTTCCTTTTCTTCTTTATTAATGAACACGTATCTCAGCCATTTGACGTATTAATGTTCATGACAGCCGTGGTAGAAATTCTCCTCTCAGTTTACGTCGAGGCTCTAAGATCTAGTAAATTTAGATATAGGAAATAATGTAGCCTGGAGCATGGGTGTCTTATTATAAGATACGTGCTTGTAGGTAACAACTTTTCGGGATGTCTCTATAAATAAGGCTGTATACATATTAAACAGGGGGGGGGATTTAACTGCGGACAGCAATAACTTAGCGACGTGCTCGGTCTCCTTTATAGTCCACCCCGATTATTTGACATTTAATATCTTAACAGGGAGATTTACAAGTAATCCATAAGATTTTTATTCGCCGTAATTACACTAATCGGACAACGTTTTATCCGATACACTTTGACCGGTTTATTATGATTTACGTAATAGTTATGGCGTAGTTCCTCGCAGGTACAAAACATGGCCTATGATGATGATATCACATTTACCAGAGGGAAGAGGAAGATACAAATTATATAATTTGTTACCCTCTTCGGTGGCCGCATGGTTATAAGGCGTAACCCTCACGTTATACCGGATTGCCGATGACGGATAGATCGGGGTTAGATTATTAGCACCACGTCTTACTACCCGTTCGGGCTATACGCACTTACGCTAATGTGTAATGGTAGGTTGATTGTGATATGAAATGGAGGACCTACAGTTTAACGTGGGATCCGAACCACGAGTGGAGGCCTGGCATTCCCCACATTGACAAGTTGTGATTAATACACGTTTTTTCAGAGGTGAAGGAAGGGTTTGGTAATCAGATAGATCTGTGCCGAGACCGAGGATTGAACCCCGGACCCCAGAACAGAAGTCCAACACACCTTACCCCTAGACCACCAGGTCACCCGATCAAGGTTAGAGCTCTGGTAGGGTGTACTAAGGGTGGTTTTCCCTAGATAGTATAATACCCTCCCTCCATGAAAATGTGGGTACACTTAATCTAAATTACCTTTAATTATCCCAAATTTATTAGAGTAATTAGTACATAGGCGTCTAACTCGAATGGGTAATAAGATATGGTGTTAAAAATAACAAAATTGTTAATTTGTGGTGTCGGCAGCACAGTGGCAAGCTTGTACTTTAAAGACAAGAGTTCGATCTACATCTGTTGCAATTAGGGGTCGAGAGATAAAGAGGGGTGAAGCGTCTCCCATTTCTTTTAACTTTTGGAACGCATTCTACTACCCGTCTGGGCTGCCCACACGTAATTACACTAAATGGGTAAGGACGATAAAGCTAAACTATAATTTAGAGAAAACGTACCCGCATTTGCGAAAAAAAGTCCTGAATAAATCTGACAGGGAAACAAACCCCTAGCTTACAAGTCACCGATAAGCCAAACTAAATGAGCTTGGTGACCTGACGGTCTAGGGGTAAGGTGTCAAACTTCTGTGCTGGGGTCCGGGGTTCAATCTTCGGTCCCGGCACAGATTTATCTGGTTACCAAACCCTTCCTTCACCTCTGACAAGACATCTTGTGAATGTGGGGAATGCCAGGTCTATGTAGGTCCTCCATTTCATCTCACAATCACCCTACCATTACACATTAGCGTAAGTGCGTATAGCCCGAACGGGTAGTAAGAAGCGGCGCTAGTAATAATAATAATAATTATTATTATTTTAAACAAGTACTTGTTGAAATGAGAAGATATTGAAATTCGTATCGCCTTTGCTTGTCTGGTTGTAAAATACACATTCCTGGTAAGACACTACAAATAAGCTGGAGAGGGTTGCGTTGGAGGGTTGAAGAAGTTATTTGTAAATCAATATTATATGGAGCAAAATACAAGAGTTTAGCTGTTAAAAGACTTTTCATTGCAGATATTATGTTCTAGCTTCCATTTGGAAAGTTCGTGTTTTTGTTAGTCGTGTGCATTCATTGTACCGTCCCACTCTCACTCTATTTACGAATTATCGTTCATATTTTAGGTAATTTTATAATGATTTCTTAAAAAATTATTTTTAAGTTATCATAGTATGACCCCTGATATCAGTCACATTCAGTCCGTTTACAGTCAGGGCTTACAGTCTTACACTGGCTCGCAAAATGTTTTTGGAAATGGGAAAATTTTGTAACTGTTGGATAATATAAAATAATGAAAAAAAATAGGAAAGGAAAAAAAAAAAGTTAAATTCAAAAATAAATTTAATTAAAAAGTACTCCCTCTCTCTACCTTATATTCGTGTTCATTAAAGCTAGGTAGCTTGCTACAGCTTGTCACTCTGAACATTCGAGCGCGGTTCTTTTAAAAGTTTGGGAAGCGACAAACGGGATTGGTGGAGGGTTTTACTCTATTAGCATCGTTTACTGAAAGCCAGAACTCAATTTTGAATGGGTGCATCGTTCCTGCCCCCCTCCCCCCATACCACAATTGGTAATTTTTTTACTACCTGAATACTTGTGAATTTCCTTAAAATTTCCCCTCTTAATCCTCTGTCTCGAAATATTCGAATGAATGCAAGTTGTAGACATCCTGAACGAAGAGTAAAACGCTTAACATCAAAACAATGTTCAATCATGTCCTTGCTGGAGGCTTTCAAGAGTCATTCTTCACTCATAATTAAGGCGTGACCCTTAAGAACTTCATCACCTTGTCGCTTGTGGGGGAGGGATCTTAAGTACCCCTCCACCTTGTGGAGGGACGTACCAAACAAGTCAACTAACTCTTAGAGGGATTTTGGCCTTCATCTTGAATCTTTTTCTTCTCCAACTCACCGCTAATTCATTGTTTAGGCCTTGATATCAACGCTAACCGGCTCAGTACAGCTGGCTAAGGGCCTAGGTGTTCCGGGTTCGATTCCCGGCTGGTACCGTGGGTATTTTTCCCTTCAGGAAAATGATCCCAACGGTCCCTAGGGTTTGATTAACTAAGCTTAAGTGAGGTTAAGACTCACACCGGCTCCACGACGTCATAACCACTAACATCACATCATCTCGATAATGGTACGGCGTGTAGACAACCCCCTTTGGTGTACCTTGGGCAACATTCTGTGCCAACTGAACAGGTAATACTCTGCACATAAGGCGACCGAACCTGGATGTCATGTCCCTCCGGGTTATATACGCCATATGATAGTTTAAAAAAAAAAAAGCTGATGTGCCATTTGCCCTTTTAATTGCCTTATATTTCATGTATTTTCTTCTTCTTTATTTAATTATTTTTAAGTATATTTTTGGAGTTTGTGACACTATTGGTCACTTTTATATTTACGTGTCTTTAAACGCAAATAATAATAACTCCAAAATGAACCTACATAGCGTCAACCTCCAATCGAGACATACCGACCGAGTGGCCGCCGTCTGTTGACGACGTAGTGCCAACTTTTGCTGATAGAGAGTGACATGTGATCAGTACAACGAATCCTACGGCCTTTAGTCTAAGTTTTTTAAACAGGAGCTTCTAACTCTTTATCCAAGTAGCTCCTCATTTACCCTAACGAGGCTTGGTTAATCCTGTTCCGAACTTTACAGAAAATCTGGAAGCAACGTGGATCGAGCCCGGGACCTCTGGATCTGTATCAAGAAACTCTGAATAGTAATAACTAATAACAACAAAGAAGTCAAACTGTGTTGAGTGTCAAGATACCTCCACGGTCTCGGCAGTTACAAACACGGAAACTAGTTCCCTTTATGCTGCCAATGCTACATTAGTTAGGAGTTCAACTATTGCATCAAGTGAATATTTAAATGTGAGAGACCGGATGTAACTTGTTCTGGACTGGCCTCATGACGTAATATACCTAATATAATGATAATGAGCATGTAGTTCACAGTGAACAATTGTCGAGGTCAATCAGTCTGAGTAAGAACACGGTTAACACTTTAGGAACCAAATTCAGGTCTACCTAGACAATAAGTACTTTTTTTTTTGCACTTCCTAGATGATTAAAGTGATATAATATACTGAGTAAAGTAGCCTTTAAGGATAATAATATAATAATATTTAGCACCGCGTCTTACTACCCGTTCGGGTTATACGCTTTAAGTACTAATTACGCTAATGGATTAGGAACTGGGAAGGATGAATTAGAGGAAGTGAACCCGTATTTGCGTGGAGGGAGAGTGGAAAGCCATTTAGGAAAAACCACCCCCAGTTCACCCGACCGAGATTCGAACCTCGATCTCCCCGTCCTCAGCAGTCGAGATCAACACGACAAGCGCGTTAGCCAACCACGCCACCGAGGCGGGTTTTAAGGATAAGCAGAAAACCTAAAGTAAGATAAGTAAGATAGTTACTTTGCTTTGGATGTGGTGGCATTGACAGTTTGTAACTTAAGTGGGGAATTTGTTATACCTTGAAGGTGATGTCAATGACAGCTGGTACCCTACGTAGGGAAAATGATATTCCTTGGAGGTGATGTCATTGACAGCTGGTACCCTACGTAGGGCAATTAATATTCCTTGAAGGTGATGTCATTGACAGCTGGTACCCTACGTAGGGCAATTGATATTCCTTGAAGGTGATGTCATTGACAGCTGGTACCCTACGTAGGGAAAATGATATTCCTTGGAGGTGATGTCATTGACAGCTGGTACCCTACGTAGGGCAATTGATATTCCTTGAAGGTGATGTCATTGACAGCTGGTACCCTAAGTAGGGCAATTGATATTCCTTGAAGGTGATGTCATTGACAGCTGGTACCCTACGTAGGGCAACTGATATTCCTTGGAGATGATGTCATTGACAGCTGGTACCCTACGTAGGGCAACTAATATTCCTTGAAGGTGATGTCATTGACAGCTGGTACCCTACGTAGGGCAATTGATATTCCTTGAAGGGGATGTCATTGACAGCTGGTACCCTACGTAGGGCAACTAATATTCCTTGAAGGTGATGTAATTGACAGCTGGTACCCTACGTAGGACAATTGCTATTCCTTGAAGGTGATGTCATTGATAGCTGGTACCCTACGTAGGGCAACTGATATTCCTTGGAGATGATGTCATTGACAGCTGGTACCCAAATTGAGACAGTTTATACCTTGGAGGTGATGTCATTTTCAGCTTGTACCCAAATTGGGGCAGCTACTTTACTTATAATGTGGTTTCATGCATATATAATCAATAAGTTTTCCCAACTTTTATTTCGTTGAGAATGTGGAATTTATCCAGTCGCATCAACTTCACTATTGTTTAGTAAATATGGTAGAAACACCATAGTTCAATGTGATATTTCCTTCAAACTAGACCATATGTCTTTGTCGCTTTTAATGCGAGGCGTGAGGAACTATTTAAAATTCAAGGTACACGAGGTAATGTTTTTGTTGTCTCCTTGTCATATTTAAACAATGCACACGTCCAGTACAGCACACGAAATATGCAGATGAAACAGTAAATAAATACAAAGCTGGTTAAAATATCTGGGCATAGTAGTTTTTGTAGAGTAAATATCCACATGAATTCAAAATTTAGATAGTGATATTGTATAAGCAGCCTACTACCAAACAAACATTTAAAAATAATGCCAGGCCTCCACCGTGGTTCGGATTCCACGTTAAACTGTAGGTCCTTCATTTCATCTCACAATCACCCTACCATTACACAATTAGCGTAAGTGCGTATAACCCGAACGGGTAGTAAGACGCGGTGCTAATAATAATTTTAAAATAAACAAGGTAACATTAGGTTTAACTATATTGCCATAAACAAATTGTAACTACCCTTAACAAATATACGATTAATTGAAAACACAAACATATTTTTTGTAAAAGTTGATAACGGTCTACTATATTAATAATATTGTTTCTAAGACATTGATTAAACAAACGCGACCGCCGCAGATCGATGGTTTTACGCGTTAACAATACTAACATTGTTTTAATAACTTTAACTAACATATACTGTTCATACTATTAAAATTCAACTTTAATTCTTTGCGACTGGACACATCCAACAACTAAAAAAAAAGTTACTAGATCTACTTTTACGTATTCATACGTCAAGTTATGTGATCTTCAACAGTGATTTTTAAAGATATTATCAATACCGATAAAAATACACTACTAATTATCACTACTAGGTGTTCTGTCTTACGACAGGTCCATTCCTTCTGTCAGTGAACTTGAACCACCAATGCACCCTGTCCTCTGCCTCATCCTTCAGCTCCCAAAACTTTCTTTTTTCCCTTCAATTAATCCAATATTTGAATCCTCCTCCTTCCTAAGCTAAAATTACACTAGTATTATAGTAAAATGGTATCATAGCTGACAGTAAAATAATATGTTTATATTATCTAAAATTTTCTTCCTACCGAGATCCAACAATACTTATACCACTTAAAATAACTCTTAAATATTTCTCAAATACCTTAAGAATGTGTTTAATGTATTGTATGCATAAACATAATATGTCAAATACAAATGTCGAGGGTTACAGTGTTTATTTTTATTTTTTGTGATGGAGTGTAATGAATAACGATATATTTTATTTCATCTTCCCTCCCACCATCCTTACTTCCTGAATAAGGTTTTATATGAATCTGAAACCATAGATATGTAAATAAAACGGCCCCTTCTATTAATCTCTTCCCACACATCACTTCCACACCACGATCCATCATAAGTGTCCTCCGAGCCCAGGAACTGGGGTCATTTGTCGGGGTCGGAACGGGAGGGGGAGGGGAGGATATGACAAAACAAATTCCGCCGTACAATCACTTTGCTAGTTCACACCGAGTAAATAGATTCTGGCGCACGTACAATCTCTTTGTTCGTTCACACCAAGTAAACAAACAGTTTCTGGCATACAAGCCTTTGTTCGGTTCTGTAATACAATCTCTTTGGCTCGTTCACACCAAGAAAACAGTTCCTGACGTACAATCTCTTGGTTCATTCACACCAAGTAAACAGTTCCTGACCTACAGTCTCTTTGGCTCGTTCACACCAAGAAAACAGTTCCTGACGTACAATCTCTTGGTTCATTCACACCAAGTAAACAGTTCCTGACGTACAATCTCTTGGTTCATTCACACCAAGTAAACAGTTCCTGACCTACAGTCTCTTTGGCTCGTTCACACCAAGAAAACAGTTCCTGACGTACAATCTCTTGGTTCATTCACACCAAGTAAACAGTTCCTGACGTACAATCTCTTGGTTCATTCACACCAAGTAAACAGTTCCTGACCTACAGTCTCTTTGGCTCGTTCACACCAAGAAAACAGTTCCTGACGTACAATCTCTTGGTTCATTCACACCAAGTAAACAGTTCCTGACGTACAATCTCTTGGTTCATTCACACCAAGTAAACAGTTCCTGACCTACAGTCTCTTTGGCTCGTTCACACCAAGAAAACAGTTCCTGACCTACAATCTCTTTGGCTCGTTCACACCAAGTAAACAGTTTCTAGCGTTCAATCTCTTTGGCTCGTTCACACCAAGAAAACAGTTCCTGACCTACAATCTCTTTGGCTCGTTCACACCAAATAAACAGATTCTAGCGTACAATCTCTTGGCTCGTTCACACCAAGTAAACAGTTTCTGGATTACAATCTCTTTGCTTGTTCGCACCAAGTAAACAGTTTCTGGAATACAATCTCTTTGCTTGTTCACACCAAGTAAACAGTTTCTGGCGTTCAATCTCTTGGCTCGTTCACACCAAGTAAACAGTTTCTGACCTACAATCTCTTTGGCTCGTTCACACCAAGTAAACAGATTCTAGCGTACAATCTCTTTGCTTGTTCACACCAAGTAAACAGTTTCTGGCGTACAATCTCTTTGGCTCGTTCACACCAAGTAAACAGATTCTAGCGTACAATCTCTTTGCTTGTTCACACCAAGTAAACAGTTTCTGGCGTTCAATCTCTTGGCTCGTTCACACCAAGTAAACAGATTCATTGCGTACAGTCTCTTGGCTCGTTCACACCAAGTAAACAGTTTCTGGAATACAATCTCTTTGCTTGTTCACACCAAGTAAACAGATCCTGGCGTACAATCTCTTTGCTCACCCATACCGAGATAAACATCTCAGTAAGGTGTGACATCTTACAATGGATTGCATTCTCATACTAGAGAAATAGCGCGGGAATGCGAATGTGACATGTTAAGCCTATTTTCACCTCCATCTCTCCCCCACCGTCCATTTATTATTCAACATTGCAGGTGTTTTTATGCATATTTTTCTTTTTATAGCTTCCACGACCAATAAACGGACTTCGGTGACTGGAGAGAGAATTAGTCTTTTTTTTCTTGTTTACATAATAAGTGTAAGGATTATACTTTGCACATCTCTTTTGATCAATTAATAGAGATGTTAATAAGAGCTAGTTCAACATAAAAATATTTAAAATGTATTTAACTTACATTATATTTTGCACTAAATATCTACCAAATATCTCTCTCTATCGGTCACCCAAGCAACATATTCTTGAAGGAAACGGGGGGGGGGATGTGAGGGGGGGGGGGGGAAGGCGAGGGACGAATGCATCCCTTTACTAAAATAATCTTCTAAAAACAAAAGTCTTCGTAAACAACCGTGTTGGAAAACGAAGTTGACGACACTCGCGTAATAGTCACTAAGCAGCTAGGACTTGTGTTTGTCGATATAAAACATATTTTTTTTATGAATCACTGAATCTGAGTGGGGACCATAACTATACCGCGTCTGTTACTAGATTGGCTTCATCTTGTTCTAATCCCATTCAAATTATCCTAGTTCCCTAAGAAATGATTTAAAAACACGCGTGTGATATCGGATCACATACTCACCCTGTTCAATACAACAAACTGAGTCTAAATAAATAGTAATTCGTTAAATTTATATAAGTGATTTCAATTATAAAATGATAGTAATTCACATCAATATAATCAGTATAGTATCAAAACGCATAAATTGCTAACTCCGAACGTGAATAAAAACATAACAATGGTTTGTTTTTTTGGAAGAATCCAGGCCCCAAGCCTTCACAAATATCTGGGTCCAATCTAGTTTATTACCATCATCAATATTTATGATTTTAATTTTTACAAAAATAATCTTTAAAAGAGCTGACTTCGGAAAGTCAGAAGGAAAAAAAAGTAAGTTGAATTTTGCACGTGTATTGTGACTGCGATGAGACTTAGCTACTGTTAAAGAGATGTGTTTGGATGAATGAAGGGCCTACGAGAAGCCCCACCCCACTCCCCTTTTTTCTTTGAGAGGCCCTGACCAGCAATTCAAAAATATGCAGGTCTGGCTTAAGTTGCAGACGACAGCGCCAAAATTGCACCCACTTAATATGAACCGTGTCTTTGATACTTCGATAATTAGCCTAAAAAAAGAAGTTAATCATATATAAAAAAAATTATTTCTGTAGCACAAAAAGCCCTCGCCTGATGCTAAATTCTGCCTTGTTCCATGAGAAACCAACACTGAATTTTGAGTTAATGAGGGTGTCATCTATTGATTGTTTTAACTTTCTCTGTATCAGCCAATGGAATAACAGCTAGACATAGGAATGGTGGTAATTGACAGCTAGCAGAAGATTTAATAATGATTTAGGTAGGAACACAATTTAAATCAAATTGTTTATTTCAAAAATTTGGACTGCTGAAAGTGATAACAAATATTATGGTCTTGCAGATAATATGGTTTGGCGAAAGGATACATGAGAGTAGATCTGGTAGCTTTTTTTGGCTTTAAGTTACCTAAACTCCAACAGTAGATGGGGTATATATTTTTTCCTGTTCAATCGGTAAGGCCACACAAAAATAAATTTCCGAAAATCACTGTGTAGAGTCAGATTATGATAGTAAGAAACAATTTTGGGGGCTCCAAAAGTTTATAAAACAAATGTAATATCTTTATACGTAAAATAATTTGATTTTTAGGTGTTACTTTTTATAGATAACATTAATACCTGTTAACATAATTATAATAATATAGTAAAATAATGTCAAGATCAAACGCAAAAAATATGTTTATATTTTCCAAAGTTTTCTCTCTACCAGAAGCCTAATTTACGTAAACGTGGTAAAAGCGGTAATTAATAGTATGATATCTAGGAAGCTGCGCATTGAGGGAGAGGGGGTCAAACGGGGCACTTGACCCCCTCAAAATCATAAATAACTTCAGTAGAAAATATTAATTATGTCAAGTAGAACTAAACTATTTAGCGGTGATTATGTGTCGATTGTAAAGGCTACATTTTTAGAGCAGGATTACGACCTAAGCCTAGTATTAAAAAGGTTTACCGTAGACTCAAAATTACCAATTATAAAAAAAATGATACAATAAATATCTTCGATATTATAAGCAAGGCCTATTAAGTAATTTAAATCGATGCGCTTAATTAATATAAATCAATTCCAAATAACTTCTAAAGTAATTTGATATCCATATATTTTCTCGGCCTTCAGAGGTTAGGGAGCTGTGTACCCCCTCCCCCAACTTTAAACTTTCCCTCTCCATCGAAATTCCTTATGGCAATAACTTTGATTGAATGCCACCCTAAAATTCTGGATGAACCTCCGTAACGCTTTTATAGGAATAGCCTTACATAGCATTACTTTCACGTAGAATGTAAAATTTTCAAATCCACAGCTATCACTTTTTATGGATATGTATATTATCAATACCTTGAAATAATAATATGTTATAAAAGTTTTTTCTCAACCAAAAAACTTGCTGCACATATTTGGAGGAGACGTAGATGCCCTTCATGGTGTTCTTAAGGATAGCATTGGTGAAGCAGGTACTGTACCTTGATGTAAGTGGTGACGGGCATAACCTCCATGGTGTTCTTAAGGATAGCACCGGCAATGGCGGACACACTTAAGGCTACGGCCCAGGATGTGTAACCTTTCAATTGGATTAAATGGTATGCACTGTAAGCAAACAAGACCATGCTGTACCCTCTGTAAAAAAAATACAACATTATTCTGCACCCTTTGTAAGCATAAAAAAACAAATAACATAATGCTCTACTCTCCGTAAGCAAACACCATCCCAGTGCTCGCGACTCAAGGGCATTTCAATTTGAGCTGGCGGGCTGCACAGAACGAACCCGGTGGCCGCGGGTCGGATGTCCGGTCTAAGGTCGATTCTACACTAGCGGTTTTTAAAAAAAAAAAATTTAGCACCGCGTCTTACTAACTATTCGGGTTATACGTTTTAGGTACTAATTACTCTAATGGATTAGGAATTGGGAAGGTTGAATTAGAGGAAGTGAACCCGTATTTGCGTGGAGGGAGAGTGGAAAACCATTTAGGAAAAACCACCCCCAGTACACCCGACCAATATTCGAACCTCGATCTCCCAGTCCTCAGCAGTTGAGCTCAACACGACAAGCGCATTAGCCAACTACGCCACCGAGGCGGGTATTAGTGGTTAAAACGCGGCGGTTTTGCCGCTAGCTTACGCCCCTAAAATCTTGAATCTATACTTGACGGTTTAACAGCTATCAAGGTGACCTGGCGGTCTAGGGGTAAGGTGTCAGACTTCTATGCTGGCGGCCGGGGTTCAATCCTCGGTCCCGGCAAAGATTTATCTGATTACCAAACCCTTCCTTCACTTCTGACAAGACATCTTGTGAATATGAGGAATGCCAGGCCTCCACCGTGGTTCGGATTCCACGTTAAACTGTAGGTCCTTCATTTCATCTCACAATCACCCACCATTACACATTAGCGTAAGTGCGTATAAACCGAACGGGTAGTAAGACGCGGTGCTAATAATAATAATAATAATAATAATAATAATAATAATAATAATAATAATAATAATAACAGCTATCAAAACGCAACTGATTCTACACTAGCGGTTTAAATGCCACGGTTGTTGCTTACACTTGTGCAGAATGGTTTTAAAATGGACAATGTACAGGCAGAATATCTGTGGTTTCATTTGTTGAACTACTTGGTTTAGTGAATGAAAATATTGCAAAACGTTATACCATCTTGAGGAAAATTATTTATTATTCCTGCTGAAAGACGTGTTGTGACATTGAGGCACAACTGCCCGTTAACGCCTGGTGTAGTTTGATTCACGTTTCTACTACCCCTAGGCGGCCAAAACGTTGGTCCAGACGAAAACTTATTTTCTAACTTGATAACAAGGGTTTCATTCAAAGGCGCGTTTGCTAGCGTTTTAACCGCTAGTGTAGAATAGGCCTTAGGGCGTCTCTTTTGCAGTAGGCTGGACTGCCGATGACGAGGGGATCGATATTCGATTCCCTGGTGAGTCTAATGAGGATGGTTTTCCCTAAATGGTTCTCCAAGAAAACGAGGGTAGAACTACACTTCTTCTATATTCATCTTACTTGTCCCTAACACATTAGGATAGTTAGTACATAGGCTTAGAAGCCGAATGGGTGGTAAGACAGCATGCTCTCCAGACAAATTAATACTTTAGTCCTTAGAATCAATCACCCCGTGAAGAATGCAAAGAACACTCCCCTAAGACCTTCCCATACAAAACAACACACTCAGATTTGGTTGAAAGTGACAAAGATAAGTGTTAGTAACTTACAAGATTTATATCGTCTTAAGAGTCCATCTCAAGGTCGATTAAACTGGATATTAGATTCGTGATGAAGCTCGGACCAGAAATAGCACCCAAGAACGGTTTTTTGCATTCTTCACGTCTTGGATTTGGGATAAGTAAAATAGTTTTTACTTTCTCGCGACTCCTCGGTGAAAGTAAGTGTTGTGATCATAATTTTTTATATATATATAGAACTCAAGATTTTTATTGAGACCCCTTGAAAACGAAAAAGTTGTTTTCGTGATGCCGTTTGTCTGTGTGGCTGTATATCGGCTTATAGCCTAAACCATTTTACCGATCGAGATGAAAATTGGTATCTAGAGTTTTTATAAGGTTCCCCAGATGGATTTTTGGAAATAGATATCCAACCCTAAAATTAAAGGTAGTTTAATTAAGGGGCGAAAAGATAAAAGCATCGTTTTTCAAGAAATAGGCTCTAACCATTTTGATTAATATATGTGCTACTAGTTTTTTATTTTAGCACCGCGTCTTACTACGCTTACATACTAATTACGATAGTGATTTTTAGGGATGAGTAAGTTTATTTGTAGAGAAAATGTACCCGCATTTGCGTGGAGGGAAAATGGAAAACAATTTAGTAAAAACAAGCTTCAGTACACTCGGAAGGAATTCGAGCCCTGAACTTCCTGTCATCGGCAATCTAGTCTACGGCGAGAGTAACGCTTTAGACCATGCGGCCACCGAGGCGGGTTATTAATAGTTAAGTTGGTAAGCGTGTGAGAATATATTTGAACATTAAAATATGGTTGTATAGAAAATAATATATCACAACAAAGTTTACGGCAAATAGTTGTTTTAACAGTTGGTTTGGATATGAGATTGAACATTTTTAATTCAATTTTTTGTAACAATATGTACAATACAAGTCCCACTTTAAGTCTTGGAGGAATATTCGCGATTAATTATATTCTTGTTGGCTTTTTTCTTCAGAAAGTTCAACACACAGGTTACCCGCTTCGGTAGCCACATGGTCTAAGGCGTCATTCTCGCAATAGACTAGATAGACCACCACTGACGAGGAGATCGGTGTTCGAACGCCAGTCGGGTGCACTGAGGGTGGTAGTCCCTAAATTATTTTCCATCCTTCCTTCACGAAAATGCGGGTACACATAATCTAAATACATCTGTCTGTGTCCATAACACATTAGCGTAATTAGTACATTTCTGTATGATCCGAATGGGTAGTAAGATGTAGTGTTAAAATGAAAATGTGAATGTGAATGTAGAATGTATTGTGAGTGTATTGACCTCCTTGCCCACCTGTTTCCCCCATCACTCCATTTCCTGCACTCGGCACTCACCTTTCAATCACTTGCTTGTGAATGCTGCCGAAACAGTCCGGATCCTCATAGGAGCCGATGTTGGGGTCTAGATCTCGGAGTCGAACTCCGGACACGTTTACACCAGACCACACAGGGACTAGAAAAAACAAACAAAACTATAATAATACCTTGCATCTATATATTGGACTCGAACACGGGACTGCAGTCTTCACTCCCCACCGCTGCGCCATTACCTTCGTTTCCCGCGTGTTCCAGTCGAATATACAGACGAAGTTTGATAACTAGGACTAATTAGGGATCCCAGCAGTCCGTATTATCAATTTTTCCGGATTTTCGAAAATACAGCACCTATACAAATTTAAAAAAAAAAAAGCATAGACGGATACTTAAAAAAACTCAGTGTCAAGGTAGGAACATGTTCACTTTAATATTTTTTAATAAGGGTTGACATGCGTTTTTTTGGCGGCCATGTCTCTGATATTTATACCACTGTGATGATTTTTATAAATAATATTTTTTCTTGGCTACAGGATTTTCGACGAGCCGGAGTTTTTACGTCCGAATTATCGACGCTCTACTGTAGTTTTATTAGTACGCTCTAGTACCAACACTACGTTGAATATAATCTAGATATAATCCTGGTATCACGATAAATTAACGTTCATGTAACGCAATATAATATAACGTAACGTAACGGTTCTTCTCGTGTTTTTAAATGGAAGCCATCACGATTCAAGAAACGTAACGTTCATTTAAGTTAAAGACTTGTCCAGGAAGAAATTTCACAGTACGCGAAAGTTAAGCGAAGGCTACCACGTGTTCTAGCCTACCAATAATATTGTGATCCCAACGGGGCTATTTAATACTACTTTATTTTGTTTGTTTATGNGTCTTACTACCTGTTCGGGTTTTATACGTTTAAGTACTAATTACGCTAATGAATTAGAAATTGGGAAGGTTAAATTTAGAGGGATTGAACCCGCAATTGCGTAGGGGGAGAATGGAAAACCATTTAGGAATAGCCACCCCAGTTCACCCTACCGAGATTAAAACCTCGATCTCCCCGTCCTCGGCAGTCGAGCTCAGCACGACTAACGCGTTAGCTAACTATGACACCGAGGCGGGGTTTGTAGCCTTTTATTAAACTTTATTTTGTAGCTTCAGTATGATTCTATTGAAAGAACTTGCAGCCTAACTAGTATCAAATGATTGGGTTAAATTTTAGTGAACAATTTGTTTTCAAACAAATTAATTGTCTGAGTTTTGATCAAGTTGCTACGTTACGTTATGTTACGTTACGTGAACGTTATGTTGATCGTACATCGTGATCCTGGCATGACGGAACTGCATGGGGATGCAGCGTTATCATTATCTTCTTTTCGTGTGGTTAATCTTCTTTCTAATATGCAAACAATTTTACAACGCTGGTTCGTTGAGATTGATAGTAGCTCCTTCTGACACAATTGAAAGCGATGAGATTTGGCGACAAGTTATTAGAGAAACATCGAAAATTGAACAGGCGTTTTCCTTATAAAAATAGTAAATTAATACTTTAAAGGTCTTAAAAACCTAAATTTGTTAATTAGTTTTGATTTAAGTTTAAAGAATTGGTCTATTTGAAAAAAATCAATAATTTTCCATCTGCTAATTTCCTTGCCTACTGGCCAATGTAGAGCTTAAATTAAACCTGTCTTCCTCCATTTGAAGTATGAGACGCACTCCGAATTTATTGATGTATTTTTTTAAAGTTTCGAAAACAATCCCTGTGACGGGTGGTTTATGTCTGCTGACAAAGCTTTCAGCAACCATTTGACACACATTTGAAAATAGATTGTTCTTCGCGTGGCTTGAATAAGACTCTGGGAACCAGTGGCGGCTCGTGTATAGGCACTGCGGAACTGCACCACCCCCTATTTCCGCTAGATATTATCGATAATATTTATTATAATTAGTACTTTTCTCTTTAATTCTTTATTTATTTTTCTAGTACAATATATATTCCTTAAGTTTAATGTCAGTACTTCAGTAGCCATCCCCCAGTTTATTAAAAAGATACAAAAATATTTATATGAAACTGTGCGCTTCACAGTGCCAGCGACGTGGTGTTTGACTGTTGTGCGCATGCGCACATAGGAGGAGGACGGGGAGGAAGGCGGGACTGCCAGGTAGATAGAGAAATAACTGTTGCTCTCGCAGTGCCGGCTCTGGTGTGATGGTGGAAGGAAGTTTTTTTAATAACTCAGCATGTGTTGTGCTTAAAAACCGTGTATCATATTCTTGAATGTGATAAAGTGTATAAGAGTGTAGAATTATATTATTATTCTGCTTCCAGATATTCTATTTGATTAATTTTTTTTAGGTTCTTTTATTTAACAGAAAGACTAAATGTGCTTGCAGTACTTTCAATGGAGAAAAATTTCCTCAATTGTCATCCAGAGATCAAGGAGAAAATTATTGAACTTTTTGCGCAAATTATAACAAGAAGAATGGATTTCATTTTTAAATGAATAGATCAAGCTTGAACTCTAACAATTTAAGTTAAAGTAAGTAATAAATGCTTGATTTTTGTTGTTGAGATTTTATCAAGTTCCTGAATAAATTTTCTTTTTAAACATGTTTTTTTTCCTTTTACACAATTTTAAAACAAAGGTTAAAAATTTTCTGGAGCAGCACCTCAACTAATTTTAGCTACGAGCCGCCACTGTTGGGAACACTGCAGCTAATCACACACGAGATATAGAATACAAGCTTTATTTAGAGCTGCATCATTAACTAATCGTGTCGGTAGGTATTTAACGTGCGTTTTCAAGTGGCGATGGCTTGGTCACACTCTCCGGAGAGACCAGGCTAGTATATCAAGAGAAGCTCTGGAATGGAAACCGCAAGGACGACGACGTCGGAGCAGGACAAGGATCACCTGGCGGAGGACCCTCGATGAAAAAGGTAGAACACTTGTAAATTAATCAAAAAGTGTGGCAGAGAATAGAGGTGAATGGCGGTGCTTGGTTGCGACTTTATGCTCCAAATGGTGACCTGGCGGTCTAGGGGTAAGGTGTCAGACTTATATGCTGGTGGCCGGGGTTCGATCCTCGGTCCCGGCACAGATTTATCTGATTACCAAACCCTTCCTTCCCCTCTGACAAGATAGCTTGTGAATGTTGGGAATGCCAGGCCTCCACCGTGGTTCGGATTCCACGTTAAACTGTAGGTCCTCCATTTCATCTCACAATCACCCTACCATTACACATTAGCGTAAGTGCGTATAGCCCGAACGGGTAGTAAGACGCGGTGCTAATAATAATAATATGCTCCAAATAAGGAATTAAAGGAAGCTATATTGTTATTTATGAACCGATTGATTTTATTAGCACACGACTTATAAACTAAATTAAATCTAGAACAAAGACAATAAATACTCAGCCTTTGGGAACACTCCCAAGAGAGGGGAAACCCCAATTCCACTAATTTTTTTTTCTTCAAACATGCCAGGAATAAAACCCCGAGACCTTTGTATCAAAAGATAGAAACTTATCTACTGATTTAAGGTGCCTGACTGTGACAGTTTTATTCTAAACTTTGTGTGTGCACCACCCAATCGTCGTAATATAAGCTTTTAATTTGGGAGTGTGGGGAACGCGAGTTAAAGTCAGTGTTTTTGCAGTTTTTATAGCAAAACTTTTTTGGTCAAAAGAAATCAAATAATTCTTTAATAGAAACAGAAATTAGATTTCTTCACATGGTAACCTCAACATTTCTTATATCTTTCAAAGGTGTCCTGGAATTTAATGTCAACTTTTTCTCTTCATTTAAAAAGTTTCTCAAATTATGTCGCTATTCTCATGACAGATATTCAACAACGGCTTAGGTCACCATGTGAAGAAAACTAGACTATGTTTCTACTGGAGCCATATTTGATTTATTTTGACAAAAAAAAAAGAAGGGGGGGGGAAGTATCTGTAAAAACTGCAAAAACACTGACCTTTTCTCGCGTCCCCTACATCCTCACCATAATCGATTTATGGTTCGAGTTTCCCAGCGGCACACGGAAGGGATAAGAAAAGATAAGAACGTCGTACCACTAGTGTCTCCATGTTCACCGATAATCCAACCGTGCACGCTGGACGGATGGACGTTGAGCCTCTCTGAGATGAACACCCGGAACCTGGACGAGTCCAAGGTAGTCCCTGACCCGATGACCCGGTGCTGTGGGAAGTTGCTCAGCTTCCACGCGACGTAGGTTAGCACGTCCACTGGAACAACCGCACGGTATGCTCGTTGTAAACAGTTAATAGCTTGAGGTTATGTCCACCCCTTTTGAAAGATTTAAGGGGTAAGGTGTCGGACTTCTGTGCTGGGGTCCGGAGTTAAATCCTCGGTCCCGGCAAAGATTTATCTGACTACCAAACCCTTCCTTCACCTCTGACAAGACGTGTATTAATCACAGCTTGTGAATGTGTGGAATGACAGGCCTCCACCGTGGTCCGGATTCCACGTTAAACTGTAGGTCCTCCACTTCATCTCAAAAATCACCCTACCATGACATATTAGCGTAAGTGGGTGTACACCGAACGGGTAGTAATACGAGGTGCTAATAATAACAATACTATCTTATACTAAAGTACGAATAGCCTTTCTAAATTTTAACAAATACTTAGTAGGAAGTTAAGTAAAGCTGTTAAAAAAAGGAAAGAAATACATGTTAAAGTTCATTACTTCCTCTCAATATATGCGTTAATTTAATTATAAGACTTACAATAGCCAACATATATTTCCTGATTAATAAAACTCATTAGTGCGTCACGTACCCAATGAAATCGTTCGCGTACCCCTGGTGGCGCACGTTTCACAGTTTGGCAAGCACTAGTTTAAAGCATTGGATCACTACTGTAATAGTTGGAAAAAGAATTTAAACAAAACTTTGTTGGGGAATTGACATAACATTTTTAGAGCATGCTAGATAAAACAATCTACATATAACGTTAATAAATATATTAAATTGATTTACATAATATATTTTTTACAATAGGACTTCACAGGTTTTGTTAAGAAATATTACGAACAATTTTACGGGAGAGTACATAATTATAATGTTCAAAATAACTCAAAACTGCTACACATAGCCTGAACGCAAGTTGGGTTGGTAGCGTATGAGCCCATATTTTACAGCGAACCATAAATTCCACGTCTACTTTCGAGTTACGTGAAAACCAGAGTTTAGCCCCATCAGTGAAAGTATTGGAGAGGTTAACGCCTGATACACAACGACATTGACAATTTTAAAGGAATATTACCTGTAGACTACATAAAAAAAACTGTGACTGGTGTACCAATATAATAGCTATAAGACACGCACAACAACCAAACCCAGGAAACCTTTGTTTTAATAAGCGGGTAGAGTGAAAATAAATACCTTTTCCTTATATGGAGAAACATTTTGTCTTTAATAGGAATCTTACCTAATGCACTTATTGTGTTGAAAGTTGGTTCATACGAGATTAGT
Source organism: Timema douglasi (assembly GCA_901482245.1). NCBI lineage: Eukaryota > Metazoa > Arthropoda > Insecta > Phasmatodea > Timematidae > Timema > Timema douglasi. The sequence continues at coordinate 43,096 of CABEEJ010000767.1, forward strand.
AGAATGAAGCTACATGCAACTGTAAGCCTCGTTTACTATGTTACAAGTTGGTCCCAACATGTCGCCAACTTGTTGGACCAACATCCTGGGTTCTCTGCTAGTTTTTAATCATTCTATACATTTATAACCATGGATAACGACTTATTTATTACTTGCCGTTTCTTCATTTATTGCGTTGACAGGAAGTGTACTCTTGCAGATAAAAACAAAACGTAAAAAACTGTAGGGGGTTCGAAATTTTTATTTGGCTAGACGTCGAATTGAAGGTGTGTACATGGGAAATGGAGAGGGAAAATGTTGTTACTCCGGGAGAAAAACTTGCTATAGTAGTCCCATGGCTTTTTTGGTGCTGACAGACAGCTCACAGCTGACTTATGACAGTCAACATTTAGGTATATACGTAAGTTTTGACCGTCATAAGGGACAGCTGCTAAACACATGTTTTTGCAGAGCATATGGCTCGACGTAGGGATACATAATTTGGTCTGGTAACTTTTCAAAGCTTTTTAGCTGTCAGCTGTGAGCTGTCAGTCAGCACCAAAGAAGCCATGAGGCTACTGTACAATACTGCACTTTATAGCAACTGGAAACGACTATGAGAGTTATGTATAGTCACAAAACACGTGCGTCGCCAAGGCTATACACTGACTCGACTTTCTAGTGCATGCGCAGAACCTCCCAAATCAGCCACCATGTTGGGTTGGTCGTTTATTATCTCCAACAAATTATTCAACACAACCCAACACAACTTGTTGGCTCTGACCGGCTCTTCCAACACCAACATATTGGCCAACATCCTCAACAAGTTGGGAATGCGGTTATATTGTAACACAACTTGTGATCGTGTTGGCCATCATGTTGTGCTACAATATAAACGAGGCTTTAGTATACTATCGGCATCACCCGGGTTACAGGTAATAAGTGTTAGTACGAGACTAGTAGAATGAAACTACATAATTATGTTAGTTTTCACCTGGATTGGAGACGATCAGGAGGACGCTGTCGGGGCTGTAGGCGGCAAGTTGTGGAACAATTTGTTTGAACACGCCGACATTCCTCTGCACCAGATTCATCCTGGTCTCGCCTTCTTGCTGACGGACACCCGCCGTCACGATGCAAAGCTTAGAGTTCCTCGTCACCTCGTAGTCTACCTCACAACACACGACATAACATTTGCTTCAATATCTCGGTCGCCCGCTTCGTGTGGTCGAATGGTCTAGAAGGTATCACTCTCGCAACACACTGGACTGCTGATGTCGGGGGAGATCGGGGATTGAATAATATAATATTTAGCACCGCGTCTTACTACCCATTCGGCTTATACGCTTTAAGTACTAATCACTCTAATGGATTAGGAATTGAGAAGGTTGAATTAGAGGAAGTGAACCCGCATTTACGTGGAGGGAGAGTGGAAAACCATTTAGGAAAAACCACACCCAGTTCACCCGACCGAGATTCGAACCTCAATCTCCCCGTCCTTGGTGGTCTAGCTCAACACGACAAGCGCGTTAGCCAACTACGCCACCGAGGCGGGTGGGGTTTGAAACTCGGTCCAGTGTACTGAAGGGGCTTTTTCCTCAATGGTTCTCCACTTCACCACCACGCAAATGCGGGTACATTTCTTCTACCTAATCATTAGCACAATAGCTTTATTAGTACATATGCGTACAATACGAACGGGTAGTATGATGCACTGACAAAAAAAACACTAATTTTACACAACATAGCATTTGCTCCTGTTATTTTGTTTGTAACTTAGGTTCGATTATGTGGTATGGTATCAGCACCAAAGTGCCATTTTTATGATTTATATAAATTAGCTGGCATCGGTGGTCGTATGGTCTAAGTTGTCAGTTTCCCAACCCACTAGTTTGCCATAGATGAAGAGGTCGAATCCTAGTCGAATACACTGAGGGTTGTTATTACTGATTTTTTTTAAATCTTCTTCGCAAATTGGGGTACATTTACTCTACCTTATACCCTACTCATCTCTACGCCATTGCTGTAAGTATGCGGGTATACATGTAATAATAAAATAACAATCTTATTAAATATTCTTATTACTTATTGACAATTGACAAACTAGTGTTGTCCTTCCTTAAAGATTCGCTAACGCCTTTGTGTTCAAACTCTGGTTGATAATGCCAGTGGAATATTTTCAATTCAAGTTACGAGTGGTTTGGAATACATTATTCGTTAATAAGTAATTAGTGTTAAGAGTCTGTAAAAAACACAATTAGGCCTATAAACTAAGACTATCAAGTAATGATAGCTTTTATTAGTGTTTTCTTTATTTTTTAATTTATTTTTAGCACCGCATTTTCTACCTATTCAGGTCATACGCATATGTACCAATTACGTTAATGAGTTAAGTACGAGGAAGGTTAGAATTTAGAGGAAGTATACTCGCATTTGCGAGAGGGAAGAGTGGAAAACCGACTGGGATTCAAACTTTAAGCTGCCTGTAATCGGCAGTCTAGTAAAACACGAGAGTAATGGTTTAAATCATGTGGCCACTGAAGAAGGTGTCCTCTTTATTACTATTTAATTGAATTACAATGGCAATGGGCGATAGTAAATTGTCAAAATTACAAGTATTACTACTAAAACAACTACGACTTAATACAAACACTTGACGGTGGCAGTAATATTAGCACCTTGTACTGGTTATATATCTTGATTTTATTACAAGAACATTTGGAGCACTTTTTGGAAAATACAAACATATTATTTGATGTCAACATTGAAAACATTGTATAACATTACTAGTGGTTTTTTATATATCTTGATAATATCTATCTAGCGTGACAGTTTCAGATCACATGACTTGACGTATGAATACATGATACGTGAAAGTATATTTAGTAACTATTTCTATAGGTCATATATGTCCATTCGACATAATATTGGAGTAATAGTTAACTCTAAATTTTACTGTACCTCACACCCGCCTCGGTGGCGTAGTTTGCTAACGCGCTTGTCGTGTTGAGCTAGACTGCTGAGGACGGGGAGATCGAGGTTCGAATCTCGGTCGGGTGAACTGGGGGTGGTTTTTCCTAAAATGGTTTTCCACGCAAATGCGGGCTCACTTCCTCTAATTCAACCTTCCCAATTCCTAATTCGTTAGAGTAATTAATACTTAAAGCGTATAACCCGAACGGGTAGTAAGACGCGGTGCTAAATATTATTATATTACTGTACCTCACGTGTTATATCACGTGATATTTTTTTGTCCACTCAACTGGTGTTTGAACAAGAGTGTTTCAAAGATGTTAGGTCATTTTCTAAGCCTCAATCCCGAACGGGCAGTAAGACGCGGCGCTGCTAATAATAATAATAATAATAATAATAATAATAATAATAATAAATCTAAGCCTAAAATATTCAACACACTTCACTGTGAATAAATTTGTATGTTTTTTCCTTCACAGGTTCTCTACACCCATCCGGGCTACACGCATTTAATTACGCTAACCGGGTAGGGATGAGAAAGGCAGAATCGATTAATTAATAAAAATAGACACATATTTTTGCGGATATATTATGTTAAGAATTTAAAGAAAAACCACTCTCATTACCGGGCTATAGCGTACAGTCTGAAGAACGGGTAGTAAGAAGCGGCGCTAAAAAAAAAGTACCAGGATATGAACCTAGAACTTCCAGACTAAATGGGCTTGAATATTTCGCGTTGTTATTGTTTTAGTAGAGACGTACTGGTGCTGCAGGTTATCTTGGCCTTGACGAAGGTGGCTCCATGTTGTAGATCCATCGTTTCCCCGGCTAACCTTTTCTCGTCGACGTCAACCAGAGCCAGCTCGGTACAGATTTGCTGAAAAAATAGTAACAAACAAATAATTAATTATGTGTATGTACTCGACAAAATTTAAGGTAATCGTTCTGTGGTAGATTTTTTACTCTATCGTCTAAAGAGAATGTGTTTTGATCTTGAACATTTTTGTCCTCACCCACTTCGATAGCTGGATGCTCTAAGTCCCTTTCGCAATAGACTAAACTGCCAATGACGACGAGATAGGGGTCCATTGGGTGTAACAAGAGGTTTTTTTTTTACTAAAGGGTTTTCCACTTTCCTTCCACGCAAATGCAGATATACTTTCTCTAAATTAAATCTTACTCATCCTTAGTTCACATGCGTACAATAGCCTCATGGTTTCTTTGGTGCTGATTGACAGCTAACAGTTGACTTCTGACAATCAACATTTAGGTATATACCTAAATTTTGACCGTCAGAAGTGACAGCTGCTAAACACATGTTTTTGCAGATCATATGGTTCGGCGTAGGGATACATAATTTGGTCTGGTAAATTTTCAAAGCCGTCAACTGCCAGCTGTGAGCTGTCACTCAGCACCAAATAAGCCATGGGGCTACTTGTATAAACCGAGCGGGTAGTAAGACCCGGTGCACATTACATCGTATAATGTTATTTGGATTTGACTCTAAAACACTGTTTCCTCTTTTAGTATCGAAAGAGAAGTATAATAGTCACATGATAGTCCTACAAAGTCGTGACCATACACGTGCTTTATATCCCCTCCCTCCACACGGGGCAAACCACCCTCACCCCCTACCAGGAGTCACACTTTGTTTCGATTATCTCAAGCCATATGTATTCAAATTTTGGCAATATTTTCCCCGTTACGTTCGTGCCGGGAGACCGCCTGGTGACCGGGAAGGGCCCCACTACCGGATAATTTATAGAAGGACTGGACGTTGGTGGCTTATTCTAGATGTTATCTCTTGATGCAAGTTGGCTCCGAGCTCTCTTTGCTCCATTCAGCAGCTGTCGCGGTCCTTGTTGCAGACGAAACCTCCCTCAAGCTATTTACACTCCCTCGACTGGTCCATGTGCACTACATTGTCAACGGGAAAAGAAAATTTGAAAACAAACTTACTACACTATAAACTGGTTAGTGCGAACTAATTGGGACCGAAGCTGGTTCGGATTAAGCGGGAGAATACAGTGATACAGTATTTTCACGAATTTTAAATTACAGTTGAATGAGTTAAATCACATTTTCATTTATTTAACTGATGTGTAACACGTAACATGTACTGTAATTATTGTTAGTTACAAGAAAACAGGTGACCTGGTGGTCTAGGGGTCTTCTATGCTGGCGGCCGGGGTTCAATCCTCGGTCCTGGCACAGATTTATCTGATTACCAAACCCTTCCTTCACCTCTGACAAGACATTAGCGTAAGTGCGTATAACCCGAACGGGTAGTAAGACGCGGTGCTAATAATAATAATAATAATAATAATAATAATAATACAAGAAAACACGCTGTGTTGACCACAACATGTAAATATTAAGCATTTATCAGATATCACTGTTTCTTACCATTATCTGTTAACGTCTAGCTTACTAACCAATCAAATATATTTCATTTAACCTAATCTGTTTCTCAATTTTCCGAAAAGTGAGTTCGGATTGTCCAGAATTTTGGACTACCGGAGTTCGCTCTAACGGGTATTTACTGTAGAGTACAATTTTTTTTTAAATCAAAAGGGCCTTTATTTATTTTATATTGTCTCAGTTTAACATTGATAAACACGCTTTGGTGTTTGAAAGGTATGAGACGTCACTTTTGAAATATACTGAATTGTTGCAGATGGTGAGGTCAGGGTTAAAACCTTGGTCATATGTACAAAGAGTGGTTTTTTCATATATGATTTCCCACACTCCCCAAACGTAAACGGGGGTGTATTTACTCTACATTCTACCTCGTTACCCCCTTAGTGCCTACCCCATTAGTGTAAATATGTAGATAACCTAAACGGGCAGTAAAACGTGGTGAACAAAGAAAAAAATATTAGAGACTTGCACCCTTTCGCCCCCTTCCCCGGACTCCATAACCACCATAATAACCCCTATTTCCCTTCTCACTAAATAAATTCCTGTAAAATGCTATCAATGTAAGGTTTGAGAAAATTACTATGATGGTGAAAGAAATTAAACTAAAACTATTTCCAATGTTTATTAAAAAAAAATTAACACATATTAAAAAAAACAACAACCAAAAGGTGTTTGTGTTATTATTATGTTCATCTAAATTTATAAAAGTCGAATATATTTAGACATTTTTCTAAATTTTATGTCTTGAATATTATAGTGAAACACTAACCAAGCTTTTTTTTACACCACCAACGGTTGAACATCTTTAAAAACTACTTTTGCCATATTTATAACGCTAACAATGCCCATGTCCTCTACTATTAATATATTGTGTGATCTTATTTATCATTTCATGATGGAAAAGGGAGTTGAACCATCGATACNCCCCCCCTCCTCTCTCGTTTGGATAACAGCCATGTCTCCATTGCTGTACGTTACTTTACAGTGTAGGTTTCTGTTAACACTTTCTAAAAGGTCACGCATTACCACTGCGTATTATTTATAATATATTTTGCTATTTTAGCAATTTAAAATATTTAATGGCGTGACCAATATCAAGAATAACGGGTTTAAAGACCAAATGGGATACGTATATTTTCATCGAATTGATCGAGACATGTTTTAACATATTATTCATTTTAAAACTAAGCTCATATAACGCGTATTTATTATAGTCATACTAATTTATAAAATTGATTTGGTGTCTGTTAGTTAAGCTTCAAAGCCTAAACCACTATATCGATTGCGTTTAAATTTCGAATGGGTATAGCATTGACGTCCGGTTAATGTATAGGCTAATTCATATGAATTTTGTTTCAGGATGGCGGATAAAAATTTCTAATTTATGGCATTTTTCTCGGCTTCTTATGATGAGATGTTCATACAACCAACTTTGAAAGGTACCTAGATATAGTTTAGACGTAACGGCAATATTGAAAGAAAATGGCGGAAATAGTATACTACTTTTTATCCCGTTCAGAGTTCTAATTCATAAACTATGGGAGGCCTGACAGTGGAAAGTTGAAACGAAACTAGTAATTATAATAATATTGCTATAAATTCGTTTGAAGAAGCACTGTCGTATTTTAAAACACATCTCGTGCAAAGACGGGTAACTAGCTAGTAACAAATATATTTAAATGGCAAGAAACATTTTCTTTTGTCATAATTATTTAACTAAATGTTTTAAATGTGAAGCTATTCTCGTAGTTCATTAACTCAATTTTTATTTTTTTAATAAATGAAAGCTCATACTCCTAGGATGTGCCTTGACATTACTAACTTCAGAAATATGCACGCGGGGAAACGTAATTTTAGGATACTTTCATTTCTTTTGACACCTATTCATCGTTCTCAATCAAACCAATTTTAATTTAATTTTTTGAAATAAAATAATTTACTTCATGGATTATTATGTTAATTCTCGATAACGAAACCCAAACAATATTTAATATAGCCTACGTTGCTCAGAAAATGTATGTACGCTATTAAAACAGGGTTCCCAATGTCATAAAAAATTGGTTGAGCATTCTAAACAAAATTTTGAGCTCTAAGTTTGAACATAAATTACAAAACGTCTGAACTTACGCTGTTCCTTACTTCAAATCATGTGACTTGAACAAACAAAATAATTGACAGACGATTTTTCACCTGGGAACGACTCCCAAATTATTTGAAAAGAGCCAAAAAGCAAATAATTGAGTTTCCATCCTTCATGATTATTATCTGAGTAGGCACGTTTATTTATTTGAAAGTTCCAGAAACATTATAATAGGAGATTAAAGAAGTCAGGTCTCAATACCTCCTTTCAAGAATGTGTAAAATTAAGATTTCGATAAAAATTATAAGCCGTATTTATGTTAGTTAAAAAACACTATAAAGGCCACTAAGGTGGCCTGAATTCCTAAACAAATTAAAGTTTATGCATTGTATATTTTTTTAGTAATAAAGATTGACTATTTTTTTTTAGTAGACTAAGTTGGTAAAATTATTTCTTTAAGTTTAAATCCTGTCAGATTTAAAACTAAAACGCCCTTTTCTCCTTCTTACCTTGAATTACTAAAGTAATAACTTTAAAATAATACCTACGAATAAAAATTCCGTTTTTTTAATAGCATTTATAATACAGTGAAAACCGCTGTTAGCGCTTGTAAAACAACGGATTTGACCAGTTCCATACTTGCCTCAAGCCTTAATCCGAGTTGGACGTCCTGTTTCGTTGCGAAACCTGCTTTTCGCTGCCTCTAATTGAGACATTTCTCAGTCCTGGTTCAAGTTCAATCTCACAGACTAATGAAGCGAGTGAGTGGTATTGACACGTTTCGCGCACTGTCACGCCAAGTTAGATGCCAACCTTAGGCGTACTCGCACTTGAAGTGAAGTTCAGTGGGGGGAGGGGGGGGGGGTATTACCCTCGCTATACACCCGGCATCAGATCTTATACCCTGATTTTTGTTGGAAGAACAGTTCAGAAAAGTCAAACATAATTTTTTGCGGCCAACATTGATGACATTTTAGTATATTATTTGTATTTGGGTAATTATTTTTATTATTATTATTATTATTTAGCTCCACGTTTTACTGCCCGTTTGGGTTATACGCTTTAAGTACTAATTTCGCTAATGGATTAGTAATTGGGAAGGTTGAATTAGAGGAAGTGAACCCGCATTTGCGTGGAGGGAGAGTGGGAAAACCATTTAGGAAACCCAGTTTACCCGACTGAGATTCGAACCTCAATCTCCCCATCCTCAGCATTCTAGCTCAACACGACTAGCGCGTTAGCCAACTACGCCACCGAGGTGGGTTGTAATTACTAAAGGCATTGATAATATCAGAGATAACAGATGCACATCAAATGACTTGATGTATGAATATATTAAAATATTTTTAATAACAATAACTAGCAGATACGGTTATTCCCACCAAGATCAGAGTATACATATTGTGGAATCAAGACAGGAAGGCAAGTTTAGCGGGAGGAAAAAAAAAGTTCACGCTCAACGTTACAAAAAAATATTAAATTGTAACTCTAATATTAGTAACAAAATTATTATTTTATCGGAATTGATAGGAGATCAGAAGTAAGCGCTAAAAATGGTAAAAAAAAAACTATTTTATTTGGCTGACATTAATGCGAAGTTAGTAGTTACTAACGTTAGAAAGGTAGGTTTAGAAGAAAATAGAAAACTTATTATTCATGGTCAACATCGAAAAAAAAAATTATAACTATCGTAAGTTTTTTTATTTTTATTTTATTTAATGTCACTGAGGGAATATCAGAAGTAGCTGCTGCAAATATTTAAAAAACGAACAAATAAAAAACACTGTCGAATTTATTTGGGCTAATTTATTGCGAAGTTTATAGTGGACTAGAAATAGAAAGGGAGGTTTAGAAAATAAATTAAAACGTTCCCGTTTAACATTGAAAAAACCCGCTTCGGTGGTCGAATGGCCTAATGCGTTACCCTTGCAATATACTGGACTATCAATGACGAGGGAAATCGACGTTCAAATTCCGCCTGGGTGAAATGAGGATTTTTTCCAAAATAGTTTTCCACTTTCCCTTCACACAAATGCGGGTACATTTTCTCTAAATATAACCTTCCTAATTCCTAAAACCAATAGCGTAATTAATACATAAACGTGTAACCCTAGCTGGTAGTAGGACGTGGTGCTGAAAAAATAATTGAACAATTTATCAATACATTTTGCGGTTCTCTATACAGGTGATTGAATAAATAAAATAAAATCCCCAACACTAGGGGTTACCCGCCTCGGTGGCGTAGTTGGCTAACGCGCTTGTCGTGTTGAGCTCAACTGCTGAGGACGGGGATATCGAGGTTCGAATCTCGGTCGGGTGAACTGGGGGGAGGGGGGTTCCTAAATGGTTTTCCACTCTCTCTCTCCAAGCAAATGCGGGTTCACTTCCTCTAATTCAACCTTCTCAATTCCTAATACATTAGAGTAATTAGTACTTAGAGCGTATAACCCGAACGGGTAGTAAGACGCGGTGCTAAATATTAATCAATTAATTAACACTAGGGGTTCTCAAACTGTGAGGCGTTGGTCGAAGTAGTTACCAAACCTTTTAGAATTGCGATCTAATTTTTAGAACGTAAAGGACATTAAGGGGTTCAGGGGGGATTTTATTATTCATTAATCATTACTATTTGTTTAATAATTAATTAATATAAATAACAAATGATCTATCTCTCGATTTACTCTTTTTTCAAGATTTCCAATTTTAAAATAATTTAAAAAAACTAAAATTTCAAATTCTTTTCGCACATCATCAAAACTCTTTTGCGATTCATAGTTTAGGAAGCATCGCACTTAGGTGTTTAAAATTTGGTTCAACATGGATATATATTCTAAGAAATGTTTCAATGTCATCTACTCGATGAAGTTCTGGTCAGCTAGAAAAAAAAAATCTTTGACAAAATGAAGCAATAAGAACTACATTTCTGTGTGGACGTAATTTTTAAGCAATGACGGCAAACCAAACTACAGAATACAACCTTCACACGTGTTTCACAAAAATATAATCAGATCCGAACCAGCGACTCTGTATTATAAAACAAACTCATCCTCCTCACGAACGGAGAGGTAGAGATTGCAATAAACATTTTAAATATTATATCCTACGCAGTTTAATATTTTCCATAAATAATACTCATGTCATAAAATGTAAAATCATAATTTTATAAAATTGATATTTTGTGGGTAACCTTATAACACTTTTATTACATTTAATATTTGACAGCTTTTACAAAATGTGTATCAGAAAATATAGAAATCAATACAAAACTTGCATGCTTTTTCTTTGTTTTATTTTGATCGTTAAAGCGATTTTGAACTGCATACTGCTGGTGAGGTTTAACAACGACACTTAATATTCAAGTGAAGTTCGAATACAAAGTTGTTTGAGAACCACTGACCAACTATTGAAATACAAACTCAAATTTTAGTTACAAACTGACGTTAAGTCAGACTTACATGAAGGATATGGTATTTATTAGTTTTATAATAGCTCGACGTAATTCAATCATTAATCAATCAACTCATAGGAGGGTTGTTTATTTTATGAATTAACTTTAGTTTACATGATCATTTTCTCATTTTTCAACGCTATGAATGCTAAAATAACTGTGCAAATTTTTTTTTACTGACTGCGCTTAAAACACCAATAATTATGGAAAACAAAGATGGTTTGACATTGTATAGTTCCTGGAACTATTAAATTACTTCCAGAATATTTTATTTACTTGCTCCACACTTTACTAATATCCAGGAATAGGAATGTGGAATGTATAGTTTAGAGAAAGTGTACACGAATTGGTGTAGAGGGAGAGTGTGAAAACATTTAAGAAAGATATAGTTCACAATACCGGGCCAAGTGTTCAAACCCCGACTCTCCACGTTACCGGCATCTCAGACCGGGCGAGATTGAAGTTTAGTCTGATGGGGGTTGCAATCTATTCAAACAAGTAATAGGAATGTTGGTGATCTTGTGGTCTAGGGGTAAGGTGTCAGATTTCTGTGCTGGGGGTCCAGGGCTCAATCCTTGGTCCCAGCACAGATTTATCTGATTACCAAACCTTTCCTTCACCTCTGACAAGACGTGTATTAATCACAACTTGTGAATGTGTGGAATGCCAGGCCTCCGCCGTGGTTCAGATCCCTCATTAAACTGTAGGTCCTCATCTCACAATTACCCTACCATTACACATTAGTGTAAGTGCGTATAACTTGAACGGGTAGTCAGACGCGATGCTAATAATAATAGGAATGTTCGTGGTACATTTTAGGCCTATCTGTCCTGAGTTATCAGACAAAAAGGTAAGTGCCATGCTATGAGAAATGTTACCTTGACAAGAAGGGAGAAGGCCACTGCCATGCTATTAGAGTTGTTACCCTGACAAGAAGGGAGAAGGCCACTGCCATGCTATTAGAGTATGTTACCTTGACAAGAAGGGAGAAGGCCATTGCCATGATATTAGAGTTGTTACCCTGACAAGAAGGGAGAAAGCCACTGCCATGCTATTAGAGTTGTTACCCTGACAAGAAGGGAGAAAGCTACTGCCATGCTATTAGAGTTGTTACCCTGACAAGAAGAGAGAAGGCCACTGCCATGCTATTATAGTTGTTACCCTGACAAGAAGGGAGAAGGCCACTGCCATGCTATTAGAGTTGTTACCTTGACCAGAAGGGAGAAGGCCACTGCCATGCTATTAGAGTTGTTATCTTGACCAGAAGGGAGAAGGCCACTGCCATGCTATTAGAGTTGTTACCATGACAAGAAGGGAGAAGGCCACTGCCATGCTATTAGAGTTGTTACCCTGACAAGAAGGGAGAAGGCCACTGCCATGCTATTAGAGTTGTTACCTTGACAAGAAGGGAGAAGGCCACTGCCATGCTATTAGAGTTGTTACCTTGACAAGAAGGGAGAAGGCCACTGCCATGCTATGAGAGTTGTTACCTTGACAAGAAGGGAGAAGGCCACTGCCATGCTATTAGAGTTGTTACCTTGACAAGGAGGGAGAAGGCCACTGCCATGCCGACCTGTCCCGACCCGACCACAGTCACCTTAGTTGTGGACTGTTCCTTAACCGGACTGATGGTAGTCATTAGCGCTTTACGCATGTTGGACGGCATCTTGTCTGCAACAAAGAGGAAAACATCACTAACTGATTGGTGGATTCATTAACTTATAATATTTTGGCTACTAAACCGTGGTACGCGTCCCTCCTAAGGTTACACTAACTATCAACGAGTTTGACTAGCACCAACAATTTTTTTGACAGTAGTAGTCCTTAAGTCTGTTTATGGCGGAAGTGTAGGAAACGCGCGTTAAGAGCAATAATTTTGTAGATTTTATAACAAAACTTTGTCAAACTATTTACCTCGGTCATACTTCCGGCTTGACTTGACTTATGAACACATAAAAATAGATATATCAACTTTTATAGGTCTCATATAAGTGCTATCCCTAAGAAAATAATAAGCTTTAATCAAACGGTTCAATATATTGCAGGACTACAGCGTATGCTGTTACCAACCACATTGTTGAAAACGCCTGTCGCTATGCTACCCTTTCTACGCGGGTGCGTAAGTGTATTGAGTTACAGCGTTGATGATGGGAACAATTTATGACTAGAGAGGCAATCTGTCTCACCAATCAGAATGAATAGTTTAATAATATTTGGTAAGTTTTTGATGCAAATCACTCCTGGTCTACTCAGAAACAATTTTGTAGAGAAAGAAAGATTACTTGGTGATGTTTAAACCGTCTTATTGACCGTTCAAAATATCAGAAACTAAAATGTACTAATTCAAGGGGATGTTTAGTTTAATTCCCACCCGCTTTGTCGATGGTCTGACGCAGCGGTCAGCAGCCTACAGCTTTCGGGCTGGATCTGGTCCGCCAACCGATTTCACATGACCCGTAAAAGATTTAGCAAATAAACAATTGTGTTCATAGAAATAGACTATACTACGTAATAACTTACTATTAAATGAGAAATATCAAGTTGAAATGCATATTTTATCCCAACCAGTCCACCAGTTTCCCCCCCTTCTGATCCACACGATCTGGTCAAACGCATAACTCTCGTATTGTACTGGATTTCCGGTAACAGGGAGATAGGTGTTCGAAGCCCGGTCGGGTGTAGTTAGAGTAGTTTTTACCTAAATTGTTTATCACTCTCCCTCCACGTAAATTTAAGTCTATATCTTATAAATTATATCTGCTAATTTATATAGGTACTACCCTAACGGGTTGCGAAACACTATAAAAAAAATTAAATTCACCCGAATTCCCTTATAAAGAGGAGACCCAAACACCCTAGATATAATCCTAATAAGCCCAACAGGGATTTGAGCACACGCCTTTTGGTTCAGAGCTAAGCAAGTATTTAAAGAAAAATAGTTTAGTTACAAAACAAATGCGTAGTGTTATTCAAAGGTGTTTTATATGATAAATAGCACTATATAGTTGTGTTTTGAAGGAAAATTGATTTAAATGGATTGTTTTATGATGACTAATTTTTGAAAACACAAGGGTTTACGGAAATAGACTTTATGAATTTTTTTTTTCTGGGAAGAGTATTATAATATAATTAACCAAGTGTACTTGATTTTCAAAGAAGAATTCATTTGAGGGTAGTTTACCGAATACTGAGTATTGAAAATTTGGGGAGTTTAAATATGTTAAATTAAATACAATTTGTCATATCGTTTATTTGATATGTTAATTGAAAGTGCTTCTTAAGGAAACCAGCTTAATTAACTGTCATTTAACTTAAGTATTCAAAAGTAGGCTATGTATATTAAATAAATATCGTTGATGATGTATTTTACCTTAAATTAATTGTGTATCGCTACTAGTGAGTAAATTGGTATTAGCGGGTCCAAACAAATAATAAGTCTAGTAAAAGATATATACAGGGCTTAGAATATATTGCAGTTGTTCCAACAGTGGTACACCCCGTTGTATTAAGTATATGTCTTTATTGTTGTTTTTTTTATCACTGCGTCTTACTACCCATCGAAGTTATACGTATATATAAGCCTACTAATTACATTAATGTGTGAGGGATGAAAAAGGTTAAATTTAGAGGAAGTATAACCACGTTTGCATGGGGTGAGACCGAGAAACCATTTAGGGAAACCTACCCTCAGTTCAAGTAAGTTTATTGCGAGAGTGACTGACGCTTTACCGCTTAGATCAGCAATTTTCAACCCTTTTTTTTTATCCATGGTACACTGAATATGGTGCTAACATTTATTTAAAGATATATTTACCATTAAAATAAAAGTACTAAGATTGTGTTTAAAAGTTCAATAGTTAGCATTCTAATCGGTTCGTTATTTTTTTAATGTTGATAATGTATTCTACAAGATTTATTTGATATCCTCAAATTTTTTTTCCTTGTAGATTCCTGTAACTTCCCCCAAACTTTAATGGAAAACATGTTGATTCTTTGTGGCACACCGGCTGAAAAACTCTGGTTTATATCATTCGAAAACTGTCGAGATTAAAATATGAAGAAAATTAAATTAAATGTACCTAATAAAACCCAAATAGATTTTGTGATTTAAAAAAAACCGCTTAAGAAACACGGACCTCAACTCGCGTTCTCTTCAATCGTACCTTAAACAAGAAAAGCAAACACCGGCGACTGACACGAAGCGAGCTTGGTAACGCTTGACCAACACGCCGACCGACAGATGTCTTGCCACGTAGCGTGGCGACCCATCCAAAATAATGGACGCTAAGGAATGAAACATGAAAACTCGCGCATACGTTAAAGGGGCGGCTTCCGCATACTCTACACTCGTATGCGTGGTTTCTGTTAGTCTTTCCCCCCTCTAGCTCTTGGGATATTTATGATCTTTTCTTTCTATTCTCCTCCGTCGCTATTTCACGTCTCCCTCTCTTGTACACACGCACATAATAGCCTCCTAATAACTCTATCTCCTCCATCCACACTCATCCTGGCTTCACCTTTCGCCTTCTTGTAGC
Source organism: Timema douglasi (assembly GCA_901482245.1). Classification (NCBI taxonomy): domain Eukaryota; kingdom Metazoa; phylum Arthropoda; class Insecta; order Phasmatodea; family Timematidae; genus Timema; species Timema douglasi. The sequence continues at coordinate 58,532 of CABEEJ010000767.1, forward strand.
TGTCTCTCTCTACCACTCATCTCTCATAGCGGCGCTGTGCAGGTGGTAGGTGTTTTCTCACGACTTTCCGTGAAGCGCTGCTCTATTTCATCCCGACACATGTTGTTTTATAAGTGCATTGTTTTATTATAGCGCGTTTAGAAGGCCGTAAAGTGAGAAATGACTCTGGAATATGCCCAGCTTTATGAGAGACTTTAACGCTACGTTGAAACGCTAACCTTTATCGGTTTTTTTTCCTTCTCAACTGGTCTTTCGGGTAATAGGCCTACGCACATATTGATAACGCTAGCAAAACAGGAAAAGGTAAGGTGGAATTTTAAAGAAAATGTACCCACATTGACGTGAATGAAAAATGAAAAAATTAATTTAAAATAGTACACCCGACCGGGATTCAAACCCTGATCTCCCCATCACTGACAATCCAGTCTAACACGAGAGTGACACGTTTGACTATGCAAACTTTATCGCTAGTTTTTGTCGTTTGTTTAATTTCGCACCACGTCTTATTTACTACTCGTTCAAGTTATCCACTTATCTACACTAATGGAATAGGAATGAGGCCGATGAAATTTGAGGAAGCGTTCCAGCATTTACTTTGGAAGAGAGTGAAAAACCAGTTAATACGCCCTCAATAAACCCAACTGGGTTCAAATGTTGACCTCCTCGTCACAAGAAAGTCACTCTATTGCGAGAGTACCGCTTTCACCGTGATGGATGGATGAATGGATGGATATAAAGCTAAATTTGTCAAGAGATGAATAGCTCCAAAATTAATCATAAGCAAAAAAAAAATACAAGCCATTTGACAAGTGTGCACAAATTGTATTTCTATGTAGAGCGTCAATTTTCAAAGTACTCCCATTAATTTATTCAACACGGTTCGGTTACGTTTATCGTTTGAATGTCACTGTCAACCGAAATTGAATTTCTAGCCTAGTATTCATTTAATTATAGAATTACAAATCGCCTGCGGAAAACGAACCCAGAACATTATTTAGCTTTGGGCATCAATTATTTACCACTGAGCTATTCTGGATTGACTTGAAATTATGACAGATTAGCAATAAAGCATCGTCTCACTAGTACTGAAGGTATCTGATTAGATTTTCGTCTTCAGGTGGTATTTTTTTACATAATATTATGGAGGATTTGTGTTTGCAAAACACACATTTACACAATAGTTAACTGTGTCTTTTTCAGGGATTTATATACGTTTGATTCTTAACCAAGGGGATACTTATCAAACTATATTACCCCCTTCGGTAGCCACTTGATGTAAGCACTACTCTTGCAGTAGACTAGATTGCCGATGACGGGGTGATCGAGGTTCGAGTCTTGGTCGGGTGATTTTCCCAAAATGGTTTTCCACTCTCCCTCTACGCAAATGCGAATACACTTCCTCTTAGTATGACCTTCCTCATCGCTAAAACCATTATAGTAATTAGTACATAGGCATATAAGATGAATGGGTAGTAAGATGCGGTGTTTGAAAAAATGTATAGTGGATACTATATAATTGAGTTAGTATTAATAAAATGTTAAAATTAAATCACCTTACAAATCACAGGGACTTACTGTAGCGACTAGACTTGTTTTATTTCACACTTTTGTCTCATATAGTATATCGACCCTTTGGAGTTCCTGATTATATATAGTCAACTTAAGCCCTTAAAAACCCTGTATTTCCCCACTGGGTACCCAAGCTTCACTGTTTTTCAGCATCAGCAGAAGTTCCTAAGACTACTTAGTCATTATTAACTTAACGAAAAATAATAGCAATAAATTAACTTACGCCGATTTGAAAACATTTCACAAGAAAATGTATAACATTTGTTTATCATTATCACTTTCAACATAAATGTTATTAATGGATTCATCCACGGAGTAGGAATGATTTGGTTATTTTAGAAGAAATGCACTCACATTAGCGTGGTTAGGCCATGAGAACACCCCATGTGGTGTATTATTGTAGTTTTCATTACCTTACCGATATTCGAACCTTAACCTTCCCATCAAAAGCGATAAGTTATATTGATAGTTTGATGCCATAGATCACGTGATCCCTAGCGCAGCTATGTTTAGAACAAGGGTTCATAACCAAATTGCGGTATTAACATGCGCTTATTTCACTTAGAGGCTGTATTTTCGTCGCAGCCCGCATGGTATAAAATATATTACTGAGCTGATGATGACGTCATGGTTCCAATCCTGGCCGGGTGTTTTTTTTCTAAATGGTTTTCCACTCTCCCTTCCTCGAATGCGGGTACATTTTATCCCATGCCTACCATCTTATTTTCAAATACATACATGTAAATATATCAGATATTCCAAAAGGTGATAAGAATCAATGCACACAAAAAACAGCAGTGGGATGATTAACACAACTGAATGTAGACACGTGGGTGTCAGCTGCTTGTAATCCTGGTTTATTGAGCGTCTGTAAATAAATACATTTAGGAATAAACTAAAGAGTGGAAAACTTGAAATTCAATCAGTGTAACCGGTCCAGTTTGGATCATGGTCTCTTTTAGTTAGTTAGAAAGAACATGTTGAATCTATAAGTCTGGATTTATATGCATACGTAACGCATGTCCAATTATGAATGGTGAATAGTGTACTGTACAGAGAGCAATTTATTGTAAAAATACAACGGCCTATAATGAAACGTTGTGATTAAAGGTTTCTTAAATCGATTGTGTTTTTTATTATTCATAGAAAATGGCCTAGCCTCTTTTCTCTATCAGATAAGGGATTTAAAAATACTTCACTTTAAGGGCTCACTTGAAAAATAACGTTCATTAAACAGAAAGCCCAATTTAAATAGTGCCTGCCCTATTATATCAAGTTTGATTACTTAAATGGTTTTTATTTTTATTATTGTTATGAAGATTATAGTGGATCTACTTCTCATTAACAAAACCTAAAGTGTATACTTCCTCTTTATTTTTAATCATATTTACAATAGTAGTTACATGCTTCGGTGGCCACGTGGTCTAAGGCGTCACTATCGAAATAGACTAGACTTCTGATAAAAGGGAGATCGGGACACAAATCCCGGTCATTTTTACTGAGGAGAGGTTTATCCTAAACAGTTTTCCCCCCTCTCTCAACACAAATGCGAGTACACTATCTCTAAATCCAACCTTCCTCATCACTTACACATTAGCCTGATTAGTATGCGTATAATCTGAAAATATAGTAAGACGTGGCGCTAAAAAAATCGGAGTTATTGACGCTTCCGTCTGCTGTGTATACTGGTCTTTAATTGGCTGCATTGATCCTCTTCTCGCATTCTCATTGGCTGATAGGTCTCAAGTTCAAGTGTTTTCTAAGCGCAAATCCCTGCATAAAGCATAACAAGTTCAAGTTAAATCAACTATACATTTTGTACTGTTAATTATGCATTGATTATGAAGGTTTTTATTAAAAATAATGTGTTTCAACTTATTGCGCAATATTCACGATTAGTTATGCGTTTTGCAAGAGTATGAATCCAGACTAAAAGAAGGTGTACTGATATGTTCGGAATAGTTTTCAATCAGGAAAACATTATTTATTTTAATGGATTCATCACACAAAATGTATTAAATTTGATTGAACGGTGTTTGTGTTAAACTCCATTCGTGAATTTTTGCCCGGCTCATGAATCGAGCAAATTTCTGACCGTTCTATGAACTGGCCTCTCCTCCTGAACATGTCACGAACTGGGCATAAAATAGCCCAGTTTATGAATTGTGCAGCGCTTGTGCTGCCCAGTTAATGGATTGGCTATTTTATTAACTTGGTAGCTCCAATCGTACCACAATTAATTAATTGGATTTTTTTTTGTCCAGTTCTTGAAATGGACAACTGAAGAACAGGCTTGATCTTTAAGTTAGTTTAACTTTTACTCGTTTTACAATTTAAGGTTCGGTTAAGTTAGGTTGGGTTAGTTAAATATAATATCTTAAAACGAATTTCAGTTAATCTTGTATTAGATAGTACAATAAGTTCCAGGTTGTGAAATGGTCCAGCGAAGAAACCAATTCACGGAATGAACCGAAATTTGCCCACTTGATGAAATTGACAGTTTTACCATTGGAGTGTAAAATATATATTCATGTATACTCGTTAAAATGTATCTCATTAAGTTAAGAATATAATTTTAAAAAGTTTTTATAAAATAAATTATTTCGATTATAAGTGAACTGAAAAGTAAAACAAATATAAACAAGGTTATTATTATTATTATTATTATTATTATTATTAGCACCGCGTCTTACTACCCGTTCGGGTTGTACGCACTTACGCTAATGTGTAATGGTAGGGTGATTGTGAGATGAAATGGAAGACCTACAGTTTAACGTGGAATCCGAACCACGGTGGAGGCCTGGCATTCCCCACATTCACAAGATGTCTTGTCAGAGGTGAAGGAAGGGTTTGGTAATCAGATAAATCTTTGCTGGGACCGAGGATTGAACCCTGAAGTCCGACACCTTACCCCTAGACCACCAGGTCACCTTAATGTTTTTATTAATGACACAAAATAACAACTGATGTAATTTCAAGAAGGAAAAACAGAATATTTTGGAAACAAATAAGCCTGCAGTAGGATTGATTATAGCTCTAAAACAGTTTGTTTCATTTTGTATTAGAAAATATAACATTAAATTTATAACGCCATAGTTTAGAATTACACCAGCTCACGAGATTTTAAGCTGAGCTACAAATAGTAAAAAATATAATTGTTAATTCAACTGGGTTAACGATTTCCCCTTAGTGCGTTATAAACAATTAATTATTTGTCTGTGAAAATGCAGTGTTTGAAGCAACACGCGCTTCTTTGCATGACATCACCTGCTCTCCGAGAGATCTAATACCTTATAAACCCGTCATTGCGTGCATGGAGACGTTTTAAAATATGTTCACTACTTTCCATTTATCTCTTTTTCTTTATTTTATTTTTAATCCGATGTAGAATTGCTGTGCACAGGAAGATTGATAAACCGGTTTTTTGAACAACTAGGATTATCGCACTGTAACGTAGCGTTGGGAGGATTATTTTTTATTTATTTTTGTGACTTAATTAAATGTTGTTTGTTTTCTACCAGAAAGACTGACGTGTTCTTTTACAAAACTACATAAATGTGCTTATTTATAAATAAAACAAGATAAATACATATCTTTTTATAAATATCGTATTAGCGTTCATTAAAATACTAGCCCCATGAAATACTTAAGGTGCGGTCGAAGGGAACGCGAGTATTTTTACAGTTTTTATAGAATTGAAATGTTTTGGCCAAAATAGATCAAATATTTCTCCATTAGCAACATAGAGTTTAGTCTTCTGCACATGCTAATATTAACAGATATTGAATATCTGTTGCTATTAGCATGTGCAGAAAACTAAACTCTATATTGCTACTGGAGAAATATTTGATTTATTTTGGCCAACAAAATTTAATGCTATAAAAACTGTACTCGCTCTCCCTTCTGCCACACCTTTATTGAAAGAGCTGTATTTAGAAGTTGGTTCTTGAAGATTCCTTCATATATCCTAATTGCTAGACAATGCTAATTATTTAGCAGCTTTATCAACCCAGTACATGATCCAATATGAGAATTACTAGATACTATATACCACGTGAATATTAGTGTGTAATATATAATAATGTTTGCATTTAAAATTAAAGAAATTATCATAATGGGTGTTGCAAACTTTGAAAGAAATATTTAGTTCATTAAAAAAACCTTTTGTAATGTTATCAAGATCAGTTTTAATTTAATTCACCAATAATTGTATATTGACTCACTTTTTAAGGTGGTAAGATGTAATCATTTATCTAAATAACTTCGGCAAACAGAGAGCGACCGAAGAAAAATAAACTGGGGGGTAGAATCAGTATGAATAGTATTGATACTTTGAAAATATATTAAAATTTAGAATTACTAATAGGTAAACATACTATTTTAAAAATATATTTAAATAATGTGTTTAAAACAAATTGTTTAAAACAAATGCCTTTGGTAATTGAGAGCATGTAAGGATGGCGTAATTCCGGGATCACGATCAACTTAACGTAACTTAACGTAAAGGACCTCCTCGTGTGTTTAAATGGAAGCGATCACGAAGCACTTAACTTAACGTTGACTTGCAGTTAACTTAACGTAAGAGATGTCTTGGGAGGTCTTTACGTTACTTGAAGAGTATCACGTGATCTAGCCAGCCAATCATTATGCGAGTGACGTCAACAGGGCTAATTAGTAATTCATTTGTTGGTATTATGACCATTGTTTACTCTTTAGCGTAAGTTCTAATGATCAGACATTGAAACAAAATAATTAAACTAAAATAGGGAACTAAATTTATCAAAAATGTTTAATAATAGATATTTATTATAGCGATAGAAAACTGTAAACATTCACAGATCATCACTTTACAAATAGTACAAAACCACAGATCATACTCGAGAATGCATATGTTTGGCTCGAGTTGTTACGTTAAGTTAAGTAAATCGTGATCACACATAAGTTAAGTTAACTTTAAGTGAACGTTACGTTAAGTTATGTTAAGTTGATGGTGATCCCGGCATAAACCCTAGCAATCATAATGTCAATTGTTCTACATCAGAAGTTATACGCGCACACCAGGTGATATTTTTAAAACAGAGATTGTTTTGCCAGTTTGCACAAAACAGTGTATCCACATAAACAATAACTCAGGGGAACTATCCCTCTTTTGGTGGTATATAAAAGTGTGCTTTAGACATTTTTCGAAAAGGAGGGCCTGGAAGGACGCCAGTTGTTAAGGGTCTACTTCGAAGTGCTTTACATACTCATCTACCGAGTTACAGTAAGCTGTGAGGAGAATATCTTACAGCTTGAGTCCCTGTTCGATATGGAGGAGGTATCCCCAAACCATATTGAAAGTCTGAGTTATATAACAACCGCGCAAAACCGGGCGGCCGTGTGTTCGACACTAGTCAGAATTATAACACCCTAGATAGGTCAGAGCGCAAAACTGATTAGTAAAAGACACTGACAGAACGAGGATATTATTACAAACTCTTTCAATTATTTCTAAAACCTACATCACATTTATACACTCGTACAGTAACTAATATATTTAGCAAGAGACCAGATCAAAACGAACCTCACAGTTATTTGTTGCTGCCTAACCCATCCCACTGAGCCATTCTGATAAGTAGTTCCACGGGTTGGGCGGAGTAGCAGCACAACCCAATTTTGTATTATTATATTAGAACATGAGATACAATCTCACTTGACTCAACACTCCTAAACTATAGTTCGATTTTCATAGAAAGAACCTTTGAGAAAATACAAACTTTTTTTTGCTGTCAATGATGATAGCAATTTGTTACATTATTATTATTCTTTTATAGGTATTGATCATATCTATAAAACGTGATAGCTGCCGACCACAAGTATTGGCGTATAAATACGTGAACATGGATCTAGTAACTATTATAGACGTAAAATAAGGCTCTTTCTATGAAAACTGGACCATACACATCCATGCGTCGGCACTTGTGTATATATATATATCCTGTATACTAGAACGAACTCTAACATAAATTATAAATATCTTCATCAGAAAATCCAGGAATCTAACTAGGGTTCCCTATGCTTGTTGCCAACTACTTTAATAATTCAGCCCGAAATACGCAAAGCAATACAATAAATAACGTTCAATGCTACTCCAGCCAGAAAATCCGCTGTTCAAATCCAACCATGTGTAATGAGTTTGTTTTTTCCCATTTGTTTTACCACTTTGGGACTAGTTGTACGTGTTCGTTAGTGGTGTGTATAATAAACAAAAACTCCAATGCGTCAGTCCCCAAGCGAGATATAACAACCGAGCGGCCGCCGTCGTTAGCGATGATAGTACCAATATTTGCGGACAGAGGTTGTCATGTGGGTCAGCACAACGAGCCCTCCGGCAGTTTATCTCAGTTTTCTAAACTTGAACTACTACTTCTTTATTCGAGTATCTCCTCATTTGTCCTCACGAGGCTGAGTTTGACCCCTTGCAGACCCACTGCTTCATAGAAATTTTTTTTGGAATTTCCGGGGATTGAACCTGGGACCACAAAGGTGGTCTTGTAGGTATATATAGTGGGTAAATTTCAAGGAGGTAAGAAATAGGTCACAGCTCTCATTTTATAGAGAAACTTTTCTATAAGACATCCAATAAGATTTTTTTCTCTCTCCATTTATTTAAGGTATTTAACGTGCACTTTCTAAATCGACATCCACATAGAACCAAAATGTAAATAGTGATGCATAGAAACATCACAAACATTAAAAAAAAGTAGTTTTTGGCAATTTTTTTCACGTGGTACTCATTTAACTACCCGTCTTAGCTAACTGCATACCTATTTATGAAATATTGGTAATGAAGGTACAAATAAAATGTATCCGAATTTGCGCGGGGGTCATGTTGTATGTCATTTAGGGAAAACAAATCTCCGAAAATTCATTCGGGATTCGTCACCAGCGAAACAAACGCCTTTTTCTGCGTATCTACCGGTTACTGGTCAGTAATGAATTAATATAAATGGATTTGGAAAGTTAGATAATAGAAGGGTACCAATTTATTTTTAAACACAACGTTAAACCAAAGTTATTTAGATTTGAAAAACCGCCTCAACAGCACGAAATAAATATAAATTTACACGGGTGCCACGTCCCTGAAAGTTCATCCATTGAAAGTAATCTTAATCTTACAATTACATCAAGTAATGTTTCTAAATTTGTATTTGATAACAAAACACGTCAAAATAGAAATAGTTTACTATTGGAAGTCCATGGTAAACTTAAGTCTTAAGGACTTATTCATAAATCTCAGAAAATATAGCGTTTTTTTTACCCAGACAAGGGTCCTAGTTTGATTTCTGCGGGGACAAAAAAATGTATTAATATCAGGTTGTGTCTACACTCTTTACCCAAGAAAATGTTAAATTAACCTACAGTAGATCCATGACTTCTTTGGTGCTGATTGACGGCTTTGAAAAGTTACCAGACCAAATTATGTATCCCTGCGCAGAACCATATGATCGGCAAAAACATGTGTTTAGCATCTGTCACTTCTGACAGTCAAAATTTAGGTATATACCTAAATGTTGACTATCAGAAGTCAGCTGTGAGCTGTCAGTCAGCACCAAAGAAGCCATGGGGCTACTGTACTTACCTCAGATAATTTGTTATTGTGAGGGTTCTGAACATAAGTTTGGATAGGTCACTATAAACCTGAATCATCATTATATGAGTGAATACATTTTTATCTAAAGCCAGGAACGTATCACAGTCAGATTTTCTTAGGAAGAACCTTATCTGACAGCTATAAAAGTTACTAGATCACAAACTGATACATGATCGTTATCCACAGGATCAGTCCTGATAACTGAATCAAATACAATTAAGTGAAAAATGACAACTTGGATACGGTAATCAAACCCAGGACCTTTGGTTTTACACGCCAATGTTATACTACTGAACCATCCTGGTTTTCTCAGTGGTAGAACAAAACGCGCTAAGCCAAAGGTCCCGGGTTCAACTTTCGTGTTTAGGTTGTCATTTTCCACTTGATTAAATTACTAGATCTACTTTCACACATTCATGCGAAAGTTCAGGTAATGTAATCTGCAGCTACCAATTCTGAATGTAAAGACCTATAAAAGTTATATTATTATTAGCACCGCGTCTTACTACCCGTCCGGGTTATATGCACTTACGCTCATGTGTAACGGTAGGGTGATTGTGAGATGAAATGAAGGACCTACAATTTAACGTGGAATCCGAACCACGGTGGAGACCTGGCATTCCTCACATTCAACAAGAAGTCTTGTCAGAGGTGAAGGAAGGGTTTGGTAATCAGATAAATTTGTGCCGGGACCGAGGATTGAGCCCCGGCCGCCAGAACAGAAGTCTGACACCTTACCCCTAGACCACCAGGTCTCCCTATAAGAATTATACCAATAATGTGATGAAATATTAAAAATGTTGGGGCTAAAAACGTTTGTATTTTCTAATTGTTTCTTCCTACCAGAATATCCAAGTAATAGGGATAATGAAAGAACTAGTATTTCTTTAGCACCGCATCTTACTATCCGTTCGGTTTATACGCTTATATACTAATTACGCTAATGGTTTTAGGAATTAGGAATATCATATACAGAGGAAGTGTACTCACATTTGCGTGGAGGAAGAGTGTAAAACCATATTGAAACAACCACCCTCAGTACAGTATAGCGGAATAAGATTCTAACCACAATCTCCCCGTCATCGGCAATATAGTATACTGCGAAAGTAGCGCCTTAAACCATACGACCACCGAAGCGGTTGACACAAGTATTGAATTCTTCTACGACCCATCAGGGATTCGAGCCCGCAACCACTAGACCACGTGCCCACGCTGTGATACGGGCGGTCCATGTAGTCGCAACAACATCCCCAGAAATATCTATTTTATCTCCCCGAGCGATTTGATTGCAGAACAACTGAGTATCGCCCACCCACGCCACAAGAGCAAGGAAATGTATCGCTAGTTATCTAGCGAAGCGATCTCGCCCATGTTGCCTTACCAGGTACCAGAGGTGATTGAGACATAAACCGATGATAATGACGGTGATGTAATGGGAGGCTAACGAGCCGCGGCCGGCACAGAATTACACGTCTCAATAATAAAAAAAAATAAAAGTATGTACCCCTATAGGGAAGGAGTGGGAAATAATCGCTGGTCGGTAGGGCCCCTATTTTTCCTTTTTTTTTTACCTGCCCGCGTGCTTCTGGTCTGTAGCTCTCAGCGTGGTAACCTCTCCGACGCCTTGGCTCAGTTGGTAGCATGTATGACTATAAAGTTAATGGTCTCGGTTTCAATTCCTGGCATCGCCAAAGTATTTATCACTGGTGGAATATGGGTTTCACTTTTCTCATTGATGAAGTAGCGGTCGGGGGTTGAGTGTTGTGTTTGTGCTAGATTTAAGGTAGCGAGACAGAGAATGTCGGAAGCCGCACTGGGCGCTCCTGGCAAGCATTGCCCAATGAAGCTTGAGCAACGTCAACCGAGTCCAACAAATAATTGCTGCCACACTGAAACAAGCATATGATTGTAAAACCATACGATAAGAATAGCATAATCCTGATTTGACCGAATTAAACCTAACATAATTGTTTTACGTCTAGTGCTAGTCACATTAGAACTTACAAATATAAACAATATGGTGGTCTAATCCCTCAACAGAATATGATCCTTAACAAAAAAAAAACTGGGCACACCAACCCACCAAACTTAGTTGTAATAGGGGGAACGTGGCTCTTATCAGCCTTTGTCACTGGGGGTTGTTTATCACTACAATCATATAAAACACGCCAAGTCATACCATAGAGGGTGACCTGGCGGTCCAGGGGTAAGGTGTCAAACTTATGTGCTGGCGGCCGGGGTTCAATCCTCGGTCCCGGCACAGATGTATCTGATTACCAAACCCTTCCTTCACCTCTGACAATACATCTTGTGAATGTGGGGAATGCCAGGCCTCCGCCGTGGTTCGGATTCCACGTTAAACTGTAGGTCCTCCATTTCATCTCACAATCACCTTACCATTACACATTAGCGTAAGTGCGTATAACCCGAACGGGTAGTAAGACGCGGTGCTAATAATAATACATACCATAGAGGGAGAATTTCTACTTGAGGGTACATATGATCTCACCTAAGGTTTAAAAAAAAAATGAAAATCGTAGTTCTGAAGCTTCAAAACCCCAGAAACAATCCTTAACAATTTTAAGATCATATAGTAAGATCACTTTATTTTATTTAAGGAAGACTAGATCTATATATCTTATTATTACTTCAATCTCAAAACTACGATAGTTAGTGTTGTTGAAAATGAGTTAGTTTTTTATCTAATAAAATTTAAAATGCAAGTTTTTTAATTCGGTAAGGAAATATGGGTAAATTAAACCTTCATTTTAGTATGAACCAAATTTTCAAATAAAAACCCACTTAACAAATAACGTGGAATTTTTTCGCTTTCTCCGCTCTAGTTATTATACCCCCTTTATTGTATTTAAAACTTTATTAACTTCAACTGTCACTCGTATAACATTTTACGTACATAATTTGTATTAAAAAATGAAATCGACTTGTGATCTTGACCGATGGATCAAGTTAACAGAGAACCTAATATTCAAGAAACATCACACATACTTACACAGTCTAATAAAGTTTCATATTTTAGTTTCAGGTCGATGCCATCAACCGACAAGTTATAAAACAAAATGAAAGGATAGTTATTATCTTTTTATTGAACATTCACCAAGTAATTTTAATTAAAATTTTAGTGTTGTTTTAATTAGTTTAACAGTCCATAAATAAAACCGTAAAATCAAGTAGATTTAATTAATAAAACAAATAAAGTTTAAATATTGACATGTTTACAGCCATCCACTGGCCTCTTACATCTTACTTAATATTCCCCATTGTTTTATTACGCTATAAATATTCAAAGATGGGCTTGTAGTTAAGATTGTATACAGAAGTTGACCTCTTAATAAAGTATTACTATACCACTCTAGTGGATACTATGTTTATCAAGACAACGGTAAAACTTGATTCACACGTTCGCCGAAAACAGAATCTGCTTGAGTGTCGCAGCAATTCACAAGCTGCGCGTTGACCCATGATGCAATGCAAACTTAAAACATCTGGTTATCAACATATTTTATTTTCTAGTAGATCGATAGATATTTTATATCATTCTATAGATGGATGTTTTCAAATTATGAGGCTGTCTGCTTGCTGTTAAATTTATAGCGCATGCGCACTGATTTGAGATGGTTTGTTTTGAGATTTGATTGGTTCTCCCGTGCCGAAGATCTCAGGCAGAGCAGACAAAGCAGAGATAAGATGAATTTAAGCAGAACAGCTCGCGCCGATGGGGCGGAATTCTTATGATTGGAATAGAGCTTATCACGTGACCACGTTTCTGTTCTGCGCTTGTTTTTCGGCGAATGTTTGAGTCCACAGTAACCCCAACATCACCTACTAAAGTTCAACGACAGTACGCAGAGAAAATTAATCACGTTTTGTAAAGCTGTGTTTTGAAGGAGACTCACCGTTTTCACTGCTGTGCCTGGATAGCGAAGTACTTGTGTTTTGGCACTGTAGTGCCTGGATTGAGAGAGTAATTTAAACAGTCATTCTTGGATAGGGAGGATGCTGAGTTTTGGACACTTGTGCCTGGATTGAGGCAGTACTTTAAACAGTCATATCTTGACGGTGAAGATGGATTGTTTTACAAAGTGGTACCTAGTTTTTGCAGTGTTTGTAACAATTTTTTTTGGTCAAAATACATCAAATGTGACTTTATTACAAAAGATAGAATTTAATTTTCTTCACATAGTGATATCAACATTTGTTGAATATTTGTCATGAGTATAGTGGCATGACCTAAAAACTTTTTTAAATGAAGAGAAACGGTTTCCATGAAATTTCAGGACACCCTTGACAGATATTCAACAACTGTTGAAGTCATCATGTGAATAAAATTAAACTCTATTTTTGAATGAACGCAATAATTGATTTATTTTGATCAACAAACTGTTTTGCCATAAAAACTGCAGACACATTGACCTTTTCACGCATTCCTTTCATCCCCGCATTAAGACAACTTACTTATAACGGTCATGTTTGGATGTGGAAAGATGCTGGTTTCGGCACAGCAGTGCCTGGATTGAGAAGCAGTGTGCAGTGTTGTAAGATCAATATCTGAATGCTCAAGATGCTGGTTTCGGCACAGCAGTGCCTGGATTGAGAAGCAGTGTGCACTGTTGTAAGATCAATATCTGAATGCTCAAGATGCTGGTTTCGGCACAGCAGCGCCTGGATTGAGAAGCAGTGTGCAGTGTTGTAAGATCAATATCTGAATGCTCAAGATGCTGGTTTCGGCACAGCAGTGCCTGGATTGAGAAGCAGTGTGCACTGTTGTAAGATCAATATCTGAATGCTCAAGATGCTGGTTTCGGCACAGCAGTGCCTGGATTGAGAAGCAGTGTGCAGTGTTGTAAGATCAATATCTGAATGCTCAAGATGCTGGTTTCGGCACAGCAGTGCCTGGATTGAGAAGCAGTGTGCACTGTTGTAAGATCAATATCTGAATGCTCAAGATGCTGGTTTCGGCACAGCAGTGCCTGGATTGAGAAGCAGTGTGCAGTGTTGTAAGATCAATATCTGAATGCTCAAGATGCTGGTTTCGGCACAGCAGTGCCTGGATTGAGAAGCAGTGTGCACTGTTGTAAGATCAATATCTGAATGCTCAAGATGCTGGTTTCGGCACAGCAGTGCCTGGATTGAGAAGCAGTGTGCAGTGTTGTAAGATCAATATCTGAATGCTCAAGATGCTGGTTTCGGCACAGCAGTGCCTGGATTGAGAAGCAGTGTGCACTGTTGTAAGATCAATATCTGAATGCTCAAGATGCTGGTTTCGGCACAGCAGTGCCTGGATTGAGAAGCAGTGTGCAGTGTTGTAAGATCAATATCTGAATGCTCAAGATGCTGGTTTCGGCACAGCAGTGCCTGGATTGAGAAGCAGTGTGCACTGTTGTAAGATCAATATCTGAATGCTCAAGATGCTGGTTTCGGCACAGCAGTGCCTGGATTGAGAAGCAGTGCGCAGTGATTTAAGCTCAATATCTGAATACTCAAGATGCTGGTTTCGGCACAGCAGTGCCTGGATTGAGAAGCAGTGCGCAGTGATTTAAGCTCAATATCTGAATACTCAAGGTGTTGGTGTTAGCACAGTAGTGCCTAGTTAGTGACTTGGTGTATCTTGAGTATACAATCAAATCGGTCCTTTATTATTTTGTAGTGCCATAATGTGTACAAAGTATCCATCATAGGAGTGGTGGTAGCTGAGAGCTATCCAAAGTTCCCAGATCTATATTAACGTAGCCGTACGCCAAAACATATGATCTGCAAGACCATATGTTGGGCAGCTGTCACTTTTGGCAGTAGGAACTTTCACAGCAAAATATTTGTATCTAGTATTATTTTTGTATAATAGCGTGTATAGCTCACTTAAAAATTATTATAATACTTGTAGAAGGTAGCCTTTACATCAAAAACAAAAATGGCGCACCGAAGAAACAAGCTGACGGTCGATGACGTGTTAACAACTGGTTTCATGCAATCGTGGTTACACAAATTAAACTTCGTGTTTTGAGACTAATATTTTCTATAGCTTTTTCTTTAGTTATCCAAAACCATTATACATTATTGTGGCCAGTAATACAAATATAAAACTCTGAATATAATACTTTTTAATTCATTATTAATTACACTATTTATCTCATGTTATGACAGCAGCGAAACAAAAAGCATGTTATTTTTATTAGTTTTTTGTTAATTAAATTACTTGTGAAAGATTCAATAATATACTAATACTCAGGGAAGTATTATTGAAAGACGTGTTTGATAACACTTTTGATTGATAATACAGTATTATTAAGGAAATGTTAGCTATTTCCACATAGGTTAACAGTAGTGACTTTCAACAAACGTTTGCAGTAAAAAGCTTATGCTAGCTGTCAACTACTAGCTCTTCTACCGTAAATGCACTATAAATGTACGCACGATAATTTTCTAGAACAAAAATTACAATAGTAATTGTTAGAAAGAAATATAAGGGATTAATTCAACTTTGTTGAAAAGTTTAAAATTATGAAGAATAATTTAAAAAATAACAGCGTTAGCTTGAGTGAAATAATTAAAGGTGATGTATTTAAACGCTATTTACAAATCTAAATTAGGCTGCAGCACGTATCAGTTATGTGGATTTTTCCCAACTCGCGATAGTGAAGTCTGTGTTAGATTAAAATCAAAATGAATTTAATTTGTATTAAGAGCAAACTTAATGTCCACGCCATTGCAGACGATTATTATATTGTGACGTTTGCTGGCTTACCTGCTTCTTTTGTACCCTCATCTCTACCAAAGTAATTGTTGCACCACGCTAAAAAAAAAAAACCACTGTATCTTCTATACATGTATGTTTCATGACCTCTACGGGTCCAACGCAGGTTAGGACAGAGCAATGCTGGTCTTTCTGCATAGACAATTCTACTAGTGGCTTATAGGTAAAACTACATCATACCACCTGTTAAGACAATACTCAAATATAATTATTCTAATTGAGTAAGGATGAGGAAGTAATAAATTTAGAGGTATTCTATCTGCATTTGCTTGGAAGAAAAGTGGGAAACCATTTAGGGAAAACCACTACCCAACCGGTATTTGAACCCCGATCTACCCGTTACCAGCAAGCCCGGTCTAGCGTGAGAGTGACGGCTTAGACCATTTGACCACTGGAGTTGGTTGAATCAAGTTTGTATGCTGGAACCACAATCATAGCTTATTCCTTGCTTTCTCTATGGTATTCATTCCTTGAAAACAGGTTAATAACTTACTGACAAAGTAAAATATCATGCATTTCCCAGAACATATTATTTTCCTAATTTCCACTCGAATATCAATACTGTAACATGAAGTTGTTCCTAAATATTTGAACTCATTAAGCGCTCCAAATTAGATATTATTCGCAGTAGTATATTATTCTTTTAATCGTCATTACAATATTTATAAATGATGTTATGTAAATAACAGTTTGGATATTTATTTTTATTCCTGCCATAGCTTAGATTAGCTTATAAGCCAAGCCCTATTCAAATTTAGAACGAATATATATTTTACAATCATGATATTTGGTATTTGTTTCTTTTTTTTTTATGACGCGTCGGAAAGGGTACGTATACTCCATTCACGGAAGGAATTTCTCTCTGTAAGGTCTTTTTTCCTACAAATATCCTAACTATATAATAGATTTCTGGTACGGAAAAAGGCCTTTCAGAAAACAATTACTACGCTGAATAGACTTCAAGTTAAATCAAGGGTAGGCCACCTTTAAAACATCCCGGTCCGTATGAATTCTTAAAAATATTGGCGGGTCATATGGTTTAAAAAAAATCTAGCAAACGATGTCAACTTCATATTTATCATATAGTAAAACATATTGGCGGGTCATTTGGTTTAAAAAAAATACCGAGCAAAGAATATCAACTTCATATTTTTCCACATAGTAATTAGTTATATATTTGTATGAATACAATTTAGTTTGTTTACTTTTTGTAGAACAATTATTAGAAAATAAAATAAATTAATGTATTTATAAAAATGGTGCTTTATAAATAAGTGTTACGTGTTAGAAATTTTACATCGTATAAAATATTATAGATATAATCGAAATGATTTGTCAATAGTAAAACTTAGCATTAATTCTTAAGTATCAAGCCAAGGATTTATTATTCACAACAATAATATTTTTATGGAGTGAGAGAAACGTTTTACTAAAACTAATAAAAACATTGCCATTGTTTTGCTAGCACATTGATATTATCATCAATATTTGCTAAACAAATTAGCAAAATATCATCTTTCCATGCACAATCTTAGTTTTGATTTTACATATTTAATTCTGGAAGATGTTTGCTCAGATATATAAATAATGCCAAATATAGGAAACTTTTTTCCTTGAAAGTGTTTTCAAATTTGGGCATATACAATCAGAAATACAAATAAAATAAAATCATGTCGATTAAAATTATTTTTAAGGTTATTATTTAGCGTGTAAATCTGCAACTTCTAGTTGTGAATATTCTGTTATTTCTAATAATTAAACTATGAAAAGGTTTTCTAATAATTTTAAATCAATTTCTTTTTCAGATAAATCTTGAAATCCAGATAATCTCTTTAAGGGATGATAAAGCTGGACAATGGACTGAGATGTACAGTACATACATCAACATATTTTGCGGGTTGGATAAATCATCAGTACGTTGCCGACCCCCCGAGTGCCGTAAGATCATGGCCTCCAAAAGTGGTTTGCGACTGGTGAAAGTTTTAGAAACACTGACTTAGAGGAAATACACCGGTATTAACGTAGAAATAAATATAAAAACCAATTGTGTGACACCACCATTAGATAACGTGACCTAGATTCGAGCTCTGACCTCCTCGTCAATGACGACAGAGGTAAATGTGAGTATGGAGACTAACCAGCTTCGTACATAAGTTGTAGATTGGGTTGAGTGAGAGTGTAGGGAACGCAAGAAAAGGTAAGTGTTTTAAGTTTATTCAGCAAAAGCCTTTTTGGCCAAAATGAATAAAAATATTGCTCCAGTACAAACATACAATTTAATTTAATAAACATGGTAATCTTATAATTTCTTGATTATTTGTTATGATTAAAGCGACATTAGATGATAACCTTTTTAAATAAAGAGAAAAAGGTGTCATTAAATTCTATATTTCTACTGGTGATTTATTTGATTTGTTTTGATCAAATAAATATTTGGGTATGAAAACTGCAAAAACACTGGCCTTTTTTTACATACCCTCTACCCTAGCATTACGTTCATGCAAATAACAGCAAACATGGGCGCAGTCATAGCTTACGAGCCCTAAATATTTATTACCAAGGTTTGTTCAAGTCTCAAGAATATGTCAATTAAATCCAAAGTGATTTAATCCTGCCCTGGGATCCAATAGCCTCCTCGTGAATATCGGATTGACGGTTTACCCATCTGTGGCAATTATTGTTTTTCAGTTTGAATTGATTTATAAGTTTTTCCGGCGGTGACTAAATATTTAAGATGCTGTCACCTCTTCTATTATGTATCTAACGCCGATATTACTCATTATTCCCACTATTTCATATCATATCTGAAACAGTTTATATATGTTCTCAACTCGTCTCAACGTTCATGGGTTCAACCGCCAACGCGGGCTGCTTTATAGCCCAATCTTCATCAAGTATACAGCGCCACATAAATCTCCCAGTGCTCAAGTAATGATTTTACGAGGATATGATCACTATACTAGTTAATAAACTACCTTAACATTATTTCTGTCAGTTTCAATAACTATTCAACGGGTACAATATTTGCAATAAAGTTGCAAACTATAAAGCTTAAACTCTATCTCATCACGACTGAAAGGCAGAACGAAGATCCGTTTCGCCCAAAGTAGGGAGTTTTTCCTGGTGAGAACTATCTTTCAGTCATCACCTCTCGTCCGGATCACACCGCTAAAAAGTAAACCTACACGTTATGACATGCAAGAAGGACCCCGGATCCTCGTTAAAATAAACTCTCCTTCAATCGACAGGGATTTCATTATTTCACCGTTGGCGTCAATGAACAACACAACAATCCTCTTCTTATATGAACGAGGGAAGGGGGAGAAATGAGGAGGGGGAGAGGGAAGATATAAACTTGTTTCGCCTTCGGCCATTTCATTCCTTTTTTGTTTTACCGCCGTTCCCTCTTTCTCTATCTTGTGTAAGGTTACCTCCTCCTTCTCCTCGTCTCCTGGCCGGGATGATACCCCCCACAAACCACCGGCCACCTCGGAGGGAACAAACAACCTGTTGGTGACGTCACGAAGCAGAGTGAAGCCCGGGCCGGCGAAGAGAGTGAGTCGGACCTTCCAACACCACGAGTGGTTGTCGAAGCACGCGGATCGCGCGAAGGAGGGTTGACGATCGAGCGTGTGTGACTTGCGTTGACAAGTGAGTGTGTGTGTGATTTGGGTGACGTATGGTGACGTAGATGAGTGACGGACACGCGTCATGTTGAAGGGACGACACCGGAGCGACACCGCACCGACGAGTCTGGGTTGATCCCAGTATCTATGGACGAGGTAAGATAGTCAAAACAATATAGACTTCTTAAAATGTAATCTACAAATTTATATTTTGTGCATATTAAACTACTGTAAAGCCACATGGATGACTCACTCACTGACATTAATGTTTACCCACTTCCAGATGAGATAGAAACTTGAAATTTAGCAAACTTAGCTTCTAGCCTGTAACCGATGAGAAAATTCCAAAAAGTTAAAAAAATTAATTCTTAACCCCATAAAAAAATCAAAATGTCGGAGCAACTTTAAAGTCGGTGTGGACCTTTTTTGGAGGTCTCTTGTGGCTAAACGGCAAAACCTATCAAAAAACAGCTCTGGAATTACATTAGTTTGCATCCATTTGGAAAGAAAACTTACTGGGGGTTTGGGGGTGTAGCCCCCAACGAGCAAATCGAGTGTAGCATATAAGCCTGTAATGGTATAACCCGCACACTCTTGTTAAGAAAAAAAAGCCGCTGTGATAAAATATAAATTGAATGTATCAACGATGTAAGCTTTCATTGACGTTTACATTTCAAAAATTAATTCTAAATATTTTTTATATAGTTTTTCGTAAATTTGTAGAACTATTTTCTGAGATTCTATTTAAATTACGTAATTATATCTAAGAAATATAATTCAATCGCGATGGTTACTCTCACACTTCATTGTATTGATTTTATATGCGGCTTGAACAAAGAATATTGATACTTAAATCGTAAAATATTATGTATTTACTATTTGAAAATAAAGAAGAGAGTTTAATTTATGGTCAGTATAAAACACTCTTTTGATTTATTATAACCACACCAAACAAAGAATAATAAAGTTTAAAAATAAAATAAAACATAGTTTCGGCGTTGGCCTTTTTATTACACGTAGATTGATTTACGTTTCACCGGATAATAAATTATAGTTTACATACCAATAATTACATGATTAAAATATAATTGCAATTTTAACGACAAATATATTTGTAGTGTGTTACTTTGGTTCTAATAATAATAATAATAATATATATATAATGTATCTATAATTTACTAATGTGTTAGTATTTCCATCATCTCCAGAAGTCCCTAGATGACCTGGAAAACAGAAACTTGGCACACTTATAGTACACAAACCATGGCGGAGCCGGATTTTCAATTTTCAATATTTTTTTGTCTGATTTAATTTTTGTCTAGCCCTTCAAGAATTAAAATAATTGTCTCACAGCGAAATTTGAAGAAGGCAGACTACGGGCTCCACATTTATTTGTACAGTGATAGAAACGCCTCAACCCCTTTAACCCGCTATTTGGGGTGCGTTTCTCATAGCTTATACTAAAAATGCAAGCGCCATCATGATTATTCAAGTTGAGTTCACCTGTCGCCGACTGGCTTCATTACTAGTAAACTATACAATAATGTACTAATTCGCAAGTCAAAAGTTGCAATCCGATTGAAATAGAGCCTCCTAAATGTTTTAATACGGGTAGTCGAATCTGTGTTTTCACGTCATGTGTTTTAGTTAAGTGAAGATTTTCAATCACACTTTAAAGATGGACAAGAACTTAGCCTTTCAGTGTATATTTTATATTCCTATAAAGCATGAATTCCGGATATAAGGATGTCCACACTTGTTTTAAAACTATCCAAGTTGTACCTCTTAAAATACAACATAGTAAAGTATTTATACTTCTTATAGTTTACATAACTTACAGAATATCACACTATCGAAACAACAGGTTTAAATTGATCTAAAATATATTCATGTACACGCTTTAGTGTTAAAAGTTTTTCAAAGATTAAAAAAATATATATTATCTGATACACAAACAATTTAATTATTCTTTAAAAAAATTATGGTTACATTTATTTTAAGAATTAGATTCACATTACTTGAGTTACGGTCACCAAACAACAGATATATTATGAATTAACACGTTTGGTGCTCAAAAAGCGGCACAAATTCTTCGGCCTCATTCGTTAATTAAGTTTTTTAGCTAAAAAGAAATGCGATGAATGCTACATAAACAACAGTCTTAAAACAAAATAAAATATATATTAAATGTGTGCTATAACTTAGATTATCATACTTTATTAAAATCTAAATTAAATAGCCGAACTCATAAGCTTCATCTTACCTAAATTAGCTTGTCCAAGCCTAATAAAATTTAATTAAACTGGCCTGTCAAATTTAACGTAGATTGAAGAAGCTTAACCCAGCCTAACATATTGTATTACACTATTTTCAGCTATATAAGATATTCTCTTGATTTAATAAAACCAACATATTTTTGAAACATCAGTAAGGGGAATTTAAAACTAAGTGAATATCCAAATCGATAATTTAATAAACACATATTGTTTAATTGTATATTTTTATGGTTTCAGTTAAGGAGAAAAGTGAGTTAGTGAAAGTTATGAATAAGAATACACCAAATATATGTTTCAAAACTATGACAAGAGTTCACGACTTAATGAACTAGAAAGAATCAATTAATAAAAAGTTAAATCATTAAAAAAATGTATTATACGTTGTTTAAAAGTTATTGGGTGTGTAAATTCCTTTAACTCATTGAGTGCTTGCTTGGATTAAATTTGATGTATTCACGAATTTTTTAATCATTTATTTTATTACTTAATTTTTTAGTCTAAATGAGCTAGTTTATACCATCTTGGTTTTTTTAACTAGTGCGAAGGTTAACAAGTTTTTCGTAAGTTGTTTCACTGTAATGGCCAGACTGCTGCGGTATCATCCGTAGAGATTAATTAAAAGTGACGTTGTCAATATTATTTTACTTGTTAATCAATAAATTGATAATACATATTAGACTTTCGAAAAACTCATCAATCAAAGATGTCCAAACTGTGTGGTTACATTTCGATCATTTAAAAGTAGACGGCCGCATAATGGTTTAAATTAGTATGCTTAGTCAGATTTTATACTAATTTTAATATTAGAATATTAAACAACAACATATTTTTACACACTAACGTAAATAATAATATAAAACAAAAGAGCTTTAAACATTGATTTAAATAAGAATATTATAAATATTCTAAGCAGTACTTTTAAAAATGTAAATAGTTCTGTTGACTTTTTTTTAAACACATCTTTCTACCCATTCGGGTTATACACTTACGTAATAATCACGCTAATGCATTATGGTTGAGAAAGGTTGAACTTAAAGGAAGTGTACCCGCATTTACGTGGAGAGAGAGAGGGAAACAATTTAGGAAAAAACCTCAATATACCCAAACGGGATCGAACCACGATCTCCCCATCATCGGCAGTCTAGTCTATTGAGAGAGTAGCGACTTAAACTATGCGGCCACCAAAGCAGGCTGTAGACATATTAATGAATAAGTTACCCGCACCGGTGGTCACACAGACTAAATGTATTGTTAATATAGTCTGGCTCTCTGCTGAAGGAATGTGTTGGGGAACGGAGTTTGAATCCCGGCTGGGTGTACTGAGGCTCTATTAGTCACCAACACATAATTTTCTTATGGTGTACCACGTCTTACTACCTATTTAGACTAGCCAAATATTTACACCATAGGGTTAGGGATAATAAAAGTAGAATTTGGAAGAAATGTACTCGCATTAACATGGAAAACTACCTTTAAATAAACACTCTCAGTAAACCCGGCAAAGATTCAATCTGCGACCGACCCATAACTGGTAGACCAGACAAAATAAACTTGGCAACTGTTGAGAGATGCAGAAAATTAAACTAAATGTTTCTACAGAAGCAATATTTTATTGGTGTGGCAAAAACAAAACAAGTTAAAAAAAATACAGATTTTTTTTTTCTCTCGCGTTCCCTTCCATCCCATTAAAACGGGTGTAACTATTTTGATAGGCATTCCGTTCTGGCAGGTTTTATTTTGGCCACCGAAGCTGGTCTTATTTCGTACTAGAATCCTAATTTGTGGTAGTATTTTTCTAGGATAAAGGGTCTTCCAATATGTTAGTACGAAGTCCGTTTTGGAAGGTCTTTAATCCTACCAAATTACCAATATACTTTAGGATCCTGGGATGAAATAAGTCCTTCCAGGGTCGGCTTCCTACTAAAATCAAGGTATGACAATACTGTCAAGAGGCTCTTCTTTTTATTATTATTATTATTATTATTATTATTATTATTATTATTATTATTATTAGCAGCGCGTCTTACTACCCGTTCGGGTTATACGCACTTACGCTAATGTGTAATGGTAGGGTGATTGTGAGATGAAATGAAGGACCTACAGTTTAACGTGGAATCCGAACCACGGTGGAGACCTGGCATTCCTCACATTCACAAGATGTCTTGTCAGAGGTGAAGGAAGGGTTTGGTAATCAGATAAATTTGTGCCAGGACCGAGGATTGAACCCCGGCCGCCAGCACAGAAGTCTGACACCTTACCCCTAGACCCTCTTCTTTTTAACTACCACGTAAAATACAAAAGCTCTTAGCGGCTAAATCTAAGTGGTAGGATTTAATATAAAGTTTTTCGAGAAGAAATGTAGCCACACTAGCGTGGAAGAAGAGTTGTAGAGCTAAGACCACCTCTCCCCCTTTTTCATTCTGTCAGGATTCGAACCACAACCTCCCCATCAACGGAGACAAGTTCAAGTTCCATGTTAGTACAACGCTTTAGGCCTCCTGGAGACAAATGCGCGTCTCAAAAGAGGATTAAAACTATTCCCGTCCCTCCTTTCCTTGCGAAAATAGTGGAACATTTTTAATGAATCCTATATTTGCATGGTAGATTATCGCATGGGGCTTTACTGAGAGTTAATAGATGAATAAATGTGTTGAAAGAAACAGCAATTAGTTTTAAAAGTGTAGCCGTACTTAAATTTCACAAACTACCACAGTTATTTTTTTCCTAGCATTTTCAGAGCATTTATCATTTTTAAATAAGAATTTTAATTCACCGTGTATATTCTTGTGAGAAAAATAATAAAACATTTGGTTGTAATTTAAAATTCTGTGGTTGTGATATAGCCCAATTTTTATAGAAAGGGCCTTTTATAAAATACAAAAATATTGTTTTGCAATCAACATTGATAAAAGTTTACTGGTATACTAAAAGTATTGCTACAATAAGCTATATCAAAAGTGACAGCTTGGGGGTAAATTTGTCGCCCAAGGACCCGATGTTCGTGGGTTCAAACCCAGCCGGTCTTGATGGGAGCAATAAAAATACAGAGGGGAATTAAAGCCGTCAGTACCATGTCGATTGTGCCGTGTAAAATAAGCCTGGAAGGTATGTGAAAAACCTTTCTCGAAAAAATTGATAGGGTCCTTCGCTTTCGCTCATTGAAATTCTCGTGAGCTGATATAATAATTAGGTTTTGAAATTGCACGTTAAGGACGTTAACCATGTTGGTAAATTTAAGTTTTATTCAGAGAGTTTTTAAGATGTAACGTTGAAACTAAAATCATAAATTATTTGATAAATCTACAAATAGTCTGACAGGGTCACAACATTATTATTTTTGATCTCGAAGAAGGTTTTTTTTCTGTAAAAGTATTTTTTTATAAATCATCTACAACTCAGGCTATTTGGCTTAGTCATAAAAATGTCTTGTAGGAGTCTTCCTGTCAGGATGTAGATTAAAAAAAGTCCGCTGTAGCATTTATTCATCTAGAGTATGAAACAAGAAAAACGTAACTTAAAAAAGCAATTCAATGTTTTCAAGGCACAAATAGTATGACTTTGTAAACTCGTCAGAGGAATAGGGGAATGATTATCACTAGATAAACAAGAGGCTCTGCTAATTTTATTCCCTCTATTTCTGTTTCGTACAATGGTGTCTAAGTGAGATGGTGCTAAGACTGCTTAGGTGCGTCAAGTTAAGATGCAACCCGCTTTTTAAAATAGCTTCGACATCTCCAAGTAAGCCACGTCTTTAAATACCTCAAATAACTTAAAAATGACAGCTTCCGATAACATGACCTGATCTACGAATATGTGACTGTTCTAGCTGTCATATTATAAGGCTCTTCCTATTAAAATGGGAGTATATATATTATCTATGTGGCTTGAAATGGCTGTGTTGGTGTCAGAGGAAAATGAAGTTCGTTAGACGCTATTTAAATGAGGTCTATAAAATAGTGTCGAGACTGATCAGTAAATCGTCCCGCAGCCACTCGGGCCAGTTAGTGACCGACTAATCCCAGCCCACACTCCCCCGTGAAATCAATGAAGACGTCTCCCTTCCAATCCTCTTGTTCGGTACTAATTAAGAGAGAATAGAGGGTGTGTGTGGTGTTGGGGGGGGGATAGGAGGAAGGGGTTAATAATCGCTGTCTACATGATAATGAGTTGGTGTGGTCTAGACACGGCAGACCCCAAGACCCATTCCTCAACACATTTTATTACCAACACTGCTTCATTTTACTGGTCACGCTGACGTTTTAAACGACGCGACGGAGGGTATAAGGGTAGAGGGAGAGGGTAGAAGGGCGAGGGGGGGACAGGGTAGAACACCGACCAAGTGACAAACATTGAAAATACATTTGGTAGTGTTGTAGACGAGAGATCACCGAGGAGGAGTCTCTCATGCATTTAAGCGAATGAGCCATATTTTCACGTTATATTTTATTTAAAAAAAATAATTTTACTTGACGTATGAATACGTGAAATTAAATCTAGTAGCTTTTCTAGCTGTTATTCTTCCTATGCAAATTGGACTTTACATTTGTATTAAAGAATTAAATATTATCTTGTTAGCTAGCTCTGGCTATACATGGTTGAATACCAGTTTTATCTTCTTAGCACCGCGTCTTACTACCCGTTCGGATTATACGCTTTATGTACTAATTACTCTAGTGGATTAGGAATTGGGAAGGTTGAATTAGAGGAAGTGAACCCGCATTTGCGTGGAGGGAGAGTGGAAAACCATTTAGGAACCCCCCCCAGTTCACCCGACCGAGATTCGAACCTCGATCTCCCCGTCCTCAGCAGTCTGGCTCAACACGACAAGTGCGTTAGCCAACTACGCCACCGAGGTGGGTCTTCTTAAATAAAAGTATTCAATCATCAAGAGTATTTAATAATCACTCACCATCTCGGAAATATATCATTACCAAGCCGAACGCACCAAGAAACTTTATATTTTAGTTTAAAATTAATGTTCTCTACATGAGCATCGTATTGTCACTTGGGCGAGTTTTGACTCGCACTGAGCTATTGTTTTAAAAAAACAAGTCAGAAGAGTTCTCTCTACCGATCGTATTTTCTCTTTGACGAGGAGTTCTTGTGTCGCTAATAATCGCAATGTTAGAACATAATATTTCAATGCGCTCATAAGCTTTTATGTCCATACTATAATTAAAATTTGCATGGTTGGATTTGTTGGATTTCCTCCGCCCTTAAACTTTACTGTTTCAGCTGCGTTTCAAATACGAGTATTCATAAACACTATATTTTTATGTCCCCATCTTTCCTGAACGACACACATAATTCCATTTAATTGACAAATGACTGTACTGGGTGTAGGAGAAAAATTGTAAAAAACCTATCGCATGCACATATGGATTCCCTATAAGTTCACATTATTTGTCTATTAACAGCGGTTATACATTATTAATAAAATGAAGATTTTGTCTGACGTGAGCAATCCGCGATATCTACTGCCCACACAGGACTTAAATTTTATAATTAGTAGCCGCTGTGTACAAACATATGCACCTCAAAGCTGGAATTTTAAATTTTTGATTAGTTTTTTTTTAATTTATAAAAACTGGGTAGGAAGAAATAAAATGAAGAATTTTTTTTTGGTATATTTGATACTAAGAAAAAAGCGTTTCCTCTGACAAGACATCTTGTGAATGTGAGGAATGCCAGGTCTCCACCGTGGTTCGGATTCCACATTAAACTGTAGGTCCTTCATTTCATCTCACATTCACCCTACCATTACACATTAGCGCAAGTGCGTATAACCCGAACGGGTAGTAAGACGCGGTGCTAATAATAATAATAATAATAATAATAATAATAATAATAATAATAATAAAGCGTTTCCCGAGGTAACAACGCTATGTATTATTCTGTAACCACATAAAGGTTTTGTATTTCAAACTTTTACATTTATTTATTCCAGATAATATAATTACCAAAAGAGTATGCCTCATGGATACATCGAATTGTTTTAAATGTTTGAAATTAAAAGAACGAGCTCAAGACAGTTTCTTATAAACTTTTCTTTAATTCAAAGTGTTTTTGTAAAAAAAATTAAACATAATGAAAGCAAAATTTTTAAGCTTTAAAACAATGATTATTCCAAGTCAGAATGATACATTATCAATAGATTCATTATAACAATTAATTTCACAAAAGGTATTTTCAATCTAACTATCATGCAGGTAAACATTACATTAGTTCTGCTCATATAGATGAGATTAAAGAGCATAAGAACATTTTTGGCTTACTAGAAAACTCTATAATTTGTTTGTTTGTTAGGTTTTATTTATTTTTACTTAAACATATATCTATAAACATGAATAAAAACACGAGAAACATATAGGAACAAACAGTTGACACCAGCCCCGAGGGGCTACTCGACAACACACACGTCATTTGATGATATCGATTGATCCACGCAAAGACAAATAAATCCTGGTGTGGCACTAACCTTTGTTTAAGCAATTATTAATAAAATATTTAAATAACGTTCTAGTTGTGACGCCATTTCAGAATAAAACTGTTAATAAAGCACTTATATTAGAAATAATACAGTTAATTTACTTACAACAAATTAATTAAGCAACGCAGGATTTGGAAACTATATTAATAATGCAATTTAATTTAGGTATCATAGTCACGCTTGTTGCTATAAATAAGTAGTTTATGTTTCATGATATATTTAACCACCTGGTTTTCAAGAAATAATTAAATAAGTATTATATTGCACGTTTGTTGAGTAAGTATTATTATTATTATTGTTATTATTATTATTATTATTGTTATTATTATTGTTATTATTATTATTATTATTATTATTATTATTATTATTATTATTATTAGCACCGCGTCTTACTAACCGTTCGGGTTATACGCACTTACGCTAATGTGTAATGGTAGGGTGATTGTGAGATGAAATGGAGGACCTACAGTTTAACGTGGAATCCGAACCACGGTGGAGGCCTGCCATTCCCCACATTCACAAGATGTCTTGTCAGAGGTGAAGGAAGGGTTTGGGAATCAAATAAATCTTTGCCGGGACCGAGGATTGAACCCCGGCCGCCAGCACAGAAGCCACACCTTACCCCTAGACCACCAGGTCACCTTTGAGTAAGTAATTTCATCCCACGATATATTTACCAAATGGTTTTAATGAAGGAATTAAATATGACTTAATGTTTTCTGAACTACTGCGTCCACTAATCACGGATGAAATTACAATATCCTCCTGATGACTAGATGAAACAGCCCCAAGGATTACTTTTAAAATAAAAGTTGTTCGAAAATAGAAATTAATCAGTTTTCAGTAACCAATCAATATAGTTTTACAATCTTTTTTTTGGATGGGTTGGAAACTACAGCTACGTATTTACTGATAATAAGACGCGTATTATGGTCCATTCCTCAGCGTGAGGACATAATATTCAAGTCACAATAGTGCTCATTTACTCCCGCCCTAGCTGAACAAATAAGGAAAACCTCATTTATACAGGTGAATACTGTTCAAGAAGCACATCTTCTCAGCTCCTTGGTACATACCTTATCGATGTTTTCAATCGAAACAACAGCACAATCGATACCCCCTTTACCTGTCAGAACTAGACACAATCTTACCAACATGATACAGCTAATTTCTCTGGAAACCTTGGGAGCCAGAAACTCTCCGAGACTCCTCAAGATCGTCATTTCACTTATGCGTTTATTTTTTATTTAAAAAAAACAACAACATAACAATAGGCAGTGATTGGATTCGTTGATTACTTCTGACCAAGATAAGCGATCTGGAATTTATTAGATTTAAATTCTTGAATATGTAATCCGGTATTCAATTAAATACAAGTCATCATCAATCAGACATTAATAGAGAGCTTAAAAGCTGGATCTCACATGCTACGCCAACATACCTGCGCGAGAAATGTTTTAAATAACATTCGTTGGATGATTTATTATGGGAGCATCTTAGCCCCTGTGGTTTATTAAAAGTTAACAAAAGGAATATATTTGACACCTTGAAGTAAAATATTTTTAATACCGGCTTCGATTTCGTAAGGTGGAATCAAGACATTTATTTTAAATATGTGACTATTATATTTTATTTGTATATAAAAAGTGATATTGTTTTACACTCGCAAACCTTTGGTTGTAGAATGTATTTATCAATTCAAATATTGAAAATAATTTTATTTCAAAATATTATTCATTGCAATTTCACAAATTTTATCCACAAATTACAAAAACAAATATATTATTGTTATTATTATTATTATTAGCACCGTGTCTTACTACCCGTTCGGGTTGTACGCACTTACGCTAATGTGTAATGGTAGGGTGATTGTGAGATGAAATGGAGGACCTACAGTTTAACGTGGGATCCGAACCACGGTGGAGGCCTGGCATTCTCCACGTTCACAAGTTGTGATTAATACACGTCTTGTCAGAGGTGAAGTAAGGGTTTGGTAATCAGATCAATCTGTGCCGGGACCAAGGATTGAACCCCAGACCCCTAGCATAGAAGTCTGACCCCTTACCTCTAGACCACCAGGTCACCTAAAAACAAATATAATTTGGTATGAAAGCAGAAGGGATAGTAAAGCCTTTATAGTTTTCTTTCTTACAAATTATTGTGTTGTCTGGAAATTAATTATTCTATCTCATTATGATTAAACTGTTTTACACTATGTTTATATGATTCACTGTGTTCAACTATACAATTTTTTTTATAAATCTCTTTTATATTATAAATAAATGTTTGGTCTGGTTTTTATTTATATTTTATCCTCCTTTGAACTACCTAAAAGCCAAATAGCTTGCCTAATTTGGCTGACATATTCGAAAACAACATATTAAAAGAATGCATAATCTGTGCATGCATTGTTGCTGGTGTGCGCCAATAAAATGAGCTCAACTACTCAAATAGTTAGCTGTTATTGAAGCCGTCATAACACTTTTTTTTTAATATAGAAGATCAGAGTTAAATATACATAGCTATACAATTTCGATTTGCTTTCACTTAATCTTGATGTCAAAAAGCTTGAAAGAAGTTTTGTCCGTGAAGCTGTCCGTTGGTCTGTATGTATGTAAATACGCTACAGGTCGCAAAATTGTTTCGAATTGACCACAATGTTTTTGTATTCGCTTCGCCTATAAGCAGAGTAGGCCTATAACACAATTATTGAAATTATAGGCGTTCAATTGTTGTAAAAAGTTTTTTGAACACCTTATTTTAACTGATATTAAGATATTTAGGTGATTTTACGCTTTAAAAAAAATGTATTTTGACTTTTTATGTACGACCAATCATTTCGAAAATATTATTATTATTATTTTTTAAATTGACAAAAGAATTACACAGCTTTATTTCAGCTTCTGGGGAATTTTGAAATGAGCTTATATATTTGGAAGTACACCACATGAAAATTAACTATAGATATGCAATCTAAAATTAGAATTTAATGAAAATCTAATGATATAATGAATAAGATAGACACAAAATATATGAAAGTAGATCAATAAGAATATGTACTTGCTTTGACCTAGACTTGTCTAAATGATCTTAATTTTAAATAAAATGATGAATTTTGTTAGACTCCAACTCGTTTTAAATTACTACCCACACCGGTATGCATTCAGTAAAGAGTCACCAGTCTTGTTTTGTTTGGTTCTCCGGTGACGGAGAGGTGAGGATGGAATTCCGGCTAGGTGTAATAGAGGTGGGGTTTTTTTTCCCAAATCGAAGCAGATACGAGAAACTTTCCTATGCATTCTACTGTTCTTCATCTCTAGCCCCATTAGTGTAATATGCGGATAGCCAGAGCAAGTAGTAAGTGTGTTTCATTAACTATTTGTATGTTTGCTTCAAATAGCATTACTAAGATGATTGCGATGCTCTTGTCGACAAAACCAAGTGAGGCCGTCAAGTGGATTTGAGAGCTATTACAGACAAACTGGTTTGTGAAGACGTAGAATACCTTCCTTGTAAACTCTGCTGCAAGCCAAAGAAAATCTACATTTTCCAACATCGACTTATTTTTTAATTTTTATTTTGCACAGCGTCTTACTACTCGTCCGGGCTAGGCGCATATATCCTATGTACACTTATGGAGGATGAAGAAGGTTGACTGTTAGAGGAAGTGTACAAGCATTTTCTTGGAGAGAGAGAGAGAGAGAGTGTAAAAACCTTTAGGAAAAACCCCTCTCAATACACCCGATCGAAATTAGAACCACGATCAACAGTACGGCCTATTGCGAGAGTGACACCTA
The DNA here is from genome assembly GCA_901482245.1 of Timema douglasi. Lineage (NCBI taxonomy): Eukaryota > Metazoa > Arthropoda > Insecta > Phasmatodea > Timematidae > Timema > Timema douglasi. The sequence goes on from CABEEJ010000767.1 coordinate 90,692, forward strand.
AAAAAAGGTTAAAAAAATTACAACTTTTTAAGGGGTATTTTTATGCAGCGCATCTTACTAACAATTAAGGCTATCATTTTATTTTCATTTTTCATTTATTTAGGTACTTTCTGAACTGACTTATTATATTAGAATACTACTTATAAACTAAGTTAAATCTAGAACAAACACAACATCCAGCCCCCAGCTTTTAAAGCATGATTGTGAAAGGGTAAGTACACATTTCACCAATAATACATTTTTCAGCCCTGCCAGGAATCAAACCTTAGATTCTTAGCTCACTAGATAGACACGCTACCGATTGAGCTAGGGTGACGAACTGTCATCCCTTCAACCCTCTGTCCCGGGGTCTTCCTTTCGACGACCTACCCCCCACCTCTCCATTCTTCCCACATGGATATTATAATAACTATAAAATAATATAATAAAATACTATCAATGTTGTTCGTAAAACACATATTTGTATTTTCTAAAAGGTGCTAGAAAATATCCATTCGTAAGAAAATCAAGGTACAACCCTATTAGCTATATGACTTTAATTACACTGATGGGGAAGGTATAGGGAAGTTGTGATTGAGAGGGAATGCACCCACATTTCAGAGCTGGAACCGTTTAGAAACAAAAACCACCATCGGTACAAGTTACCGGGATTTGTACCCTAATATCCCCGCCACCGACTATCCAGAAACGTCTACGTGCCCACAGGCGCGGGTTCAAAAAAATATACCTTTGAGGGCTTTTGAAAATAAGCTCGAAACCAGCTAGGTCAGCTGTTTCACTCATTGCAATAACCGTTTATGTCCATGTGCAATAAAAGCAACTTGATTATATAACCATATAAATAAACAGTTACTGTCGCCGGCCCACACATCGCGTTCATTTATACCCCACAAGTTTCATCGAACAGATAAACCATCAGAGATTTGGGGTGGATTATTTATATGGCTCACACATAGCTTCCAAACGGAATGATCTGTTGTTTTATGACCACACATCGTCGGTAAGTGAAATTACAGAATAAAACCACAGACATTCGAGTATAAAAATAAATTAGGTTCTTTGGAGAGGAAGTTGAAGTTGAAGTTGTCTGCCGCAGCTTTGAGGACGCGTTGCAGACGTCTAGACATCTCGCGTTATTTAACAAATTATTTTTATTACTACAAAAATTTGTTCACGCCAAAATTGAGATGAAAGTTTTACACATATTTGTGTAAAAATTATAACAATTTCGTTAACTTTCACTTACATAAAGAGGTGCGACTACTTTCAATTTTTGATTTCCGGGAGTTACACGAGGATTAAATTGAGCAAATTGTTTAGTTTTAATAACATGACATAAAATTGCGCCTTTAATTATCCTTTCTCATAATAATATAGTAATACAATTAATTTTTATTTACATATTATCTTCTATAAGATAGGATTAAAAATCTCACATTTTGAGTGATAAGATTTTTTTTTTAAATAGAGTAGAACGTCGATAATTCGGACGTCGAAAATCCGGATCGTCGATAATCAGGATTGCCAAGAAAAAATTATATTTATAAAATAATCATAGTGGTATCAATATCAGAGACATGGCTGTCAAAAAACTCACCTCAATCCTTGTTAAGAAAAAAAAATTGAGACTTTTTTCATTGCTATATTTTTGCCTTATTATATATATTTCTTCAAAATGTGTGTTATTTAGCAACAAAAAATAATGTGTCAATTCGTTGTTTATATAAAGTGAACATTTTTTCTACCTCGATTGTGAGTTTTCGTAAGTATCCCTTCAATATATATTTTTTTAAATTTTGCTATAGGTAGCCTATTGTATTTTCGATAATCCGCACTGGATCAATCCTCAATTAGTCGGAATTATCGACGTTCTACTGTAAAGACAAATTGAAATCATCTCATTTTGAGCGATGTTTTACGTGAGATCAACGTAAATGATTTGAAACACATCTATTCTTCCTCACACAAATAAAATTTTTGTAACAAAGTCACAACAGGACATTCTAAGATAATTAAGGATTATCAGAACTGCCCTTCCCATAAGAAATACCGCAGCCTAAGGGTATATCCCTTCAAATAGGCGGTGCCTTTGGGAGAGGTTTTTTTCAATCACTTTTGTTTTATGAGTAAAAACTTGGTGACACCCATACTAGTGGGCGCGCGATCTAAATGTAAAGTTGACCTGGTCTCATTTTATGGTGACTAGGAGGTCGCTGTATTAATCTCAGCCAGATGTACTGAGGATGGTTTCTCCCTAAATCATTCCTCATGCTTTCCAAGCACAAATTTGGGTACATTTATTCTAAACACTACCTTACTCATCCTTACACTAACGGTGTAGTTAAATCAGGATAATCCGAGCATATCCCTAGTGGTTAGCAAGATGCAACGAAAGAATACATAATTTAAAAAAATTATCAATGAAAATGTATTTAAAAAAATTAAGCATCCGGGTTAAAAACAACCTCTCCGTCACAAGTTAAAACGTATTTTAATGTTATTATTAAAGAATATATAATATTAAATATACATACAAATTATTCAGAAAGTTAGAAATATTAATTAATTCAATTGTCCTGTCCGAAAAAAGTAAATGAAACTCAAATTCTAGTTTGGTTTTATTTGTTTATTCCAACACTCCTCTATTCAATAAAAAATATAATCCGACACTTTATCTCCTTCCGCCTACTGAGTTAAGGGTCCCAGTTCGATTGCTGGCAAGGTCGAAAAAGTACCACTGGATATACTTTTTTACTCTAGTTTGCGTCTTGCTGCCTGTCAGGGCTTTATGCAATTTAACTACACTAATGTGGTGGGGATAAGGAAAATAGAGTTTATAGGAAGTGTACCCACATTTCCGTGATGAGAGAGAGTAGAAACCATAGGATGACTGCCAAAATAATGGTCATTTTAGTTTGTTTTATTTGATACATTTTAGCACAAACAATATTTAACGTTCAATTTAAGTGATAAATAAAAAAAAGTTCGTTGATAACAAATAATTGTGTCCGCCACGTGGTATTTCAAACATGAAAATAAGATATTTACAGTCTGCTGTTTATACTGGCCTTTAATTGGCTGTATAAATCCTCTTCTCGCATTCTCATTGGCTGATACAACGTTTCAAGCCCAAGAGCTGTCCATGCGCAACTCCACGTATAACGCATAAAATGTTCAAGTCAAATCAACTTTATTCAATGTGCATTATTTACTATTCACTATGTATCAATTATGAAGATCACTATTTAAAAATATTGTTTCAACTTCTTATACTCTATTCACTATTAACTATGCGTTATGCATGAATATAAACCGAGCCTAAGACATCCAGAAAGTGCCATTTAAATATTGATTAAGTGTACCAATGACTGTAAAATTAACTTTAGATTGGAATTTTACTTTTAAGAGTTAATAAAGAAACATACTAGAATTTTAACTCTGCCATAAGAGTCGGACGTTTTTCTGTCATATGAGTTGAGAACAAATAAAAAAGTGTTAATTCAACCTAAGAAGTGGCGACACTCGAGAGCGGTTTATGAGTGTCTCGGGTGAAAGTAAAGGAACTATGCGACTCATATTTAGCGAGGATGAAAGAGAGCCGTCAAGACTCACAGAGGTATGTTGTGTGTGACGCGGTTCCAGTGTGTTATGTGTGGACCACCTGGCCAACCATTCCTCTGCGACCTCCCACACCACATATATACCCTATTTACCGTAGGAGAGGTGGTGACAGCGAACACAAGGTTCTTTATTGCAAACAATAGTTGGACGTGAATAATGTCAACTTATTCGGAATTTATTATTATTATTATCACCGCGTCTTACTACCCGTTCGGGTTATACGCACTTACGCTAACGTGTAATGGTAGGGTGATTGTGAGATGGAATGGAGTACCTACAATTTAACGTGGAATCCGAACCACGGTGGAGGCCTGGCATTCCCCACATTAATTATTGTTTGATAAGTATTAAAACTTATATTATTAATAAAAAGTATCATCAAAGAGGGATGACCAGGCGGTCTAGGGGTAAGGTGTCAGACTTCTTTGTTGGGGGTCTGGGGTTCAATCCTCGGTCCCAGCACAGACTTATCTGATTGCCAAATCCTTCCTTCACCTCTGACAAGGCGTGTATTAATCACAACTTGCGAATGTAGGGAATGCCAGACCTCCACCGTGATTCGGATTCCACGTTAAACTGTAGGTCCTCCATTTCATCTCGCAATCACCCTACCATTACACATTAGCGTAAGTGCGTATAAACCGAAACGGGTAGTAAGACGCGGTAATAATAATAATAATAAAAAGATTCTAATAATCCTTCCCCTGGGCCTGGATTCACTAACTAGTGTAAATCTGTTCCGGCGCAAGTCAAGAAATGGTGCAACATTGCACCCACGTTACTCCAAAATATGTGCCTTATTTATTTGCTCAGTTTCCGTATTGACTTAAGAAGGTGAAAACTGGTGGCAAGATTATTAATTTGTTCTCAAATTACGCCTGCTTCTTTTAATTAATAGGGATTTGGGCGCATCTTTCAAACTTGTGCCGGCGCAACTATTTGCTCCCATTAGTTAATCCAGGCTCCGAGGATTAAACTTGATTCACACGTTAGTCAAAAAATAGAAAGCAGGATCTGACTTAGTAGCGCAGCAAATCAGATGCTGTATGTTGACCCAAGATGTATTGCATCACTAACTTAAAACAGTTGATTATTAACATATTTTATTTTCTAGTTGATAAACATATTTTATATAACTCTCCCGATGGTTGTTTACAAATTATAACGCTGTGTCTTGACACGATCCAATACATCGATACACACGCTTTACATTAACGGGTTATTTCAAATCTCCTCACAACGACCAACAAAGCTGTTTGATAGCTTCTGGCTGTAGAGCACATGCGCACTGATTTGAAATGGTTGATTCTGAGATTTTATTGGCTCTCCTGTGCCGAACGTCTCAGGCAGAGTGGACGAATTAGAGATGAGTTGAACTTTAGCGGAACACCTCGCGCCGATGAGGCGGAAATCTTATGATTGGCTTAGAGCTCGACACGTGATCACTTTTCTGATTTGCACTAGTTTTTCGGCGAACGTGTGAATCCACAGTTACTGTATAGTTGGCGTTATCGTAACTTATTGAAAGAACAAAATATATTAATAAAACTATATTTTTTGTTTTTCGGTTTTGGCAACAGGAGATATTATTGTACGTGAAATAATAAATTAAAAGTGTTATATTCACACTTGTATCTTGTTATAACCAGCCAGAAAAATAAATAAATGTTTTTTTAACTAGAGGAAGCGCCATAGAAAATATTAGTTTCAAAATGAAACGTTTTTATTTAGTAAAAAGCGCATGAACACAGCCTAGGACAGTTTGTATGACGTCATCAACCACCCTGGTTTTGAATAGCATTCTAGAAGTTCTCGTTTGAAAGGCAGTTTTAAGTTAATCACAAAATCCGCTTCCACCCACCCATCCAATCATGTAAAAACCGTTTAAAAGAATTAAAAACAAATTGTTATTTGTGAAAGTTTTGACTGCTAAAATTGACACCGACTCAAACCAACATAATAATGGTCCTGCCGATCACCTGGTTTGGTGAAGGGATACATGGTAGCTTTTCCTCGCTGTCATTTACCTCTTCTCCTATCGTAGATAGGTTATATAGGAAGACACGCCAGCACTCGGTGACAAGTCACACGAACACCCAGGTTATCGTATTCACAGCCTTCGGTGAGTGTTGAATCAAGCGCTCACATTGGATTGAAGTGCTGGGGGTCCGGGGTTCAATCTCCGGTCCAGCCACTGATGTATCTGATTGCCAAACCCTTCCTTCACCTCCGACAAGACATGTATTAATCACAACTTGTGAATATGTGGAGTGCAAGGCCTCCACCGTGGTTCGGATTCCACGTTAAACTGTAGGCCCTCCATTTCATCTCGCAATCACCCTACCATTACACATGAGCGTAAGTGCGTATAAGCCGAACGGGTAGTAAGAATTGGTGCTAATAATGGTAATACTAATGAACTTAATATAATTTTTATCGATTCTTTTTTTTTACTTTTCAAACTTTCGATATAGTATTTACATTTTACGCCCAGTCAGAATGGAATCGTCCAATTAAAGGTACTTAAAAAGGATTAGTTCGGACCAACACATGCCAGACATCTCTAGTTGGAAGTTAATTGAAGTTTAGTGCAAAACTACACATTACTAATAATAATAATTCACAGCGATCCCTCTGGTCAGTGAGTAGCCCATTGTGTAAAAGGATAAAACTAGTTTTAAACTCGATACAGTCTACGGTAGTGTGGGTGGCATTTGAAATTGTAGCCTACGTGCAGAACACAGGGTCGGTGGTAGGAGGGGGGGGGACAACGACAATCACCCAACGTCTTATTGCTTCATACCTGTAAACACACGTATTCCCGTCTCCATAAAATTTTATGGTAGGGCTATAGCTAAAAGCGATGTAATCAAGTACAGCAATGAAATTTTTCAAACATGATGTTATTTTACACAGTACTTAAAGAAGAGTCAGCGAAAATTTATTCTAGTTGTATTTCAGAAAAAAAAAGAGTTTGTTTTGTTTTAACGTTACTAGCCTATATACTTTCATTCAAGCAAGAGTACAGTAAATAATAGCTTATCTCAGTTTTAAAGTGCAATATAACCGCATCGGTGAATACGCAGACTAAATGTCAAGCTCAACTGGTCTGTTTGGACGATGACAAGATACTTAGCATGATTTGATTAGTGAATAACCACATTATCTTATCGTATACTTTCTAAAAATAAAACATTTAAGATATTAGATTTGCAGGTGAGTATGTTAGTTAATATTTAAAATAGGCCATTGGCTAAAAATGGATGTAGAACCTAAGTATTCATAAAGTACCAAATTAATTCTTCAAGGCGTTCCAAGGAATGGAACCAAGTCCCATCCTCTGTCACCGGGTGACGGATATACCTCTAATTTATTAAAACAGATAAAATTATTATGTCCTAAGCGAGAGTAGTAAAACTTTAATCCGTGTCTCTCCGGTCGAGAATCTAATCTCACTGTCGCAGGCAATCCAGTCTTGACACATAGCGCCTTAGACTGTACGTCCACAGGTACGGATAAGCGCTCGCTTGTCCTAGAGCAGCCCTCTTAATGTCGTGTTCTTTCTACCCTAATCCAAACACCTTTCATCACCATCACGTCTCGTCTGAATGGTCACTTTCCTTAAACACCCCCCACCCCATGTCCCTCATACAGCAGACGTATGTTGCCGAGCTCCAGAGATACCAACCAGTAAATATTTAAAAATATATATTTGAGGTATTTAAATTAACTTGCACTTTCTGAACCGACTGATGTTAATAATAATAATAATAATAATTAGCACCGCGTCTTACTGCCCGCTCGGGTTATACGCTTTAAGTACTAATTACACTAATGGATTAGGAATTGGGAAGGTTTAATCAGAGGAAGTGAACCCACATTTGCGTGGAGGGAGAGTGGAAAACCATTTAGGAAAAATAACCCCCAGTTCACCCGACCGAGATTCGAATCTCGATCTCCCCGTCCTCAGCAGTCGAGCTCAACACGACAAGCGCGTTAGCGAACTACGCCACCGAGGCGGGTCCGACTGATGTTAGCACACGACTTAAATCTAGAACAGACACAACATCCAGATCTTCCAGCCGTTAATTCATCCCTGTGAAAGGGGAAACCCACATTACACCAATTATAATAGTTTCGGCTACACCGGGAATTGCGCCCGGTACCCTTATCTCAGTAATCAGACACGCTACCAACTGAGCTAAGGTGTCGAACATGACCAGTAAAATATGTGCACTTGTTCGTACGTACAAAGGTACCGTTTATAATATATTATTATATTATAAGCTATTGATGGAAACGGGAGTACCGATGATATATTTCCCCCCCTCCCCTCCCCCGGCATCGTACTACCCGTCCGGACTACCACTATTATCCACACTTATGGGGTAGGGATGAGGAAGGCGTTGAAAGTATATTCATTATATATACACATTCAACGAGGAAGGTAGAATATAAATAAAGTATGCTCGCATTTGCGTGAAGAGGAAACCGTTTAGGGAAAAAAACACGGTTAGTACGCCCGACCGAGATTCGTAGCCAGTAAACTTTTTAATAGTAGTTTTTGTAATTTTGTAGCATGGACATAAATAATAGTTTTAGTAATTTTTGTAGCTTTCAAATATAATAGTAGTTTTAGTAGGTTCTGTAGTAGGTTTAGTAGGTAAATATAATAATAGTTCTACTAACTTTTGTAAGTCAGATATAAGAGTAGTTTTAATAACTTTTGAAACTGTCATAATAAGAGTAGTTTAGTAGCTTTTGTAACCGTCGAATATAAGAGTAGTTTTAATAACTTTTGTGATAGTCAGATATATGACTAGTTTTATTAGCTTTTGTAACGGCCAGATATAAGAGTAGTTTAGCTTTTGTAACTATCAGTAATAACAATAGTTTTAATAACTTTTGTAACTGTCAAATATAAGAGTAGTTTTGGTAAATTTGTTAATGTCAGATATAAGAGTAGTTTAGGTAGCTTTTGTAACAGTCAAATATAATAGTAGTTCTCGTAGCTTTTGTAACAGTCAAATATAATAGTTCTGCTAGTTTTTGTAAATGTAAGATTTAAGAGTAGTTTTAGCAAATTTGTAAACCTTAGATTTAAGAGTAGTTTTAGTAAAATTGCAATTGTCGGATATAAGAGTAGTTTTGGTAATTTTGTTAATTTAAGATACAATGGTTGTATAGGTAGCTTTTGTAACAGTCAAATATAATAGTAGTTCTCGTAGCTTTTATAAATTTAAGATTTAAGAGTAGTTTTAGTAAACTTGTAAAGGTCAGATTTAAGAGTAGTTTTAGTAAACTTGTAAAGGTCAGATTTAAGAGTAGTTTTAGTAAACTTGTAAAGGTCAGATTTAAGCTTAGTTTTAGTAAATTTGTAATCAGATTTAATAATAGTTTTAATAAATTTGTAACTGTTAGATTTAAGATTAGTTTTAGTAAACCTGTAACTGTCGGATACGGTCCTACCTAGCAGGATCCTACTATAGTAATGATCGGTAAACACACATAGTTCATGATTCATTCACCAGTCTTCACCTAAACGGACGACGGTCATTGTCTCGAAGTGTGTCCTTTGGCCTTCAGTGGTCCGTGACCTGCCGTGACGGAGGACTAAGCACCACCGCGCGGATTGTTTGCCCTCCGATGAAGCGATCCATAAACTAGAAACGATCTTAAAAAAAACAACACTTTATTCCATTCGTCCACTCTAGTGCCAGACCTGACTATCAGTGACTTGTACAGAATGAGGGCTGTCGTTGAGTTGTAAGGGCGTGCGAAATCACGCGAATGCAGACATCGAGGGTCAAATTTTCTTCGCTTAGACTTTGACAAGCAAAATAAAATTCACACCATAGCAACATTTGAAAATAAGAAGCAAACTTCGATACAATATGTGCCGATTTAAAATATTTCAATAAATATGACATTTAATATAACAATTGAAGGGTTAAGTCACATTATACAAGTTTTTCCTGGACAACAATTTTTATGTCTTAAACTTCATAAGGACCCAAGTAAATATAATTTTTTAGTTAGATAAAATACGACAGAGATCACTTTTAGCCAGAACCTTAAGTGCATTAGTAAGCTCTCTCATATTTGTCTAAGAGATGAAAGCTAAAATTGGACTTTCCCCCTTTTCCCTTGTATCTTTTTATTTTCAGAACAGCCACTAAGCAGTATTTTAACAATGACTAGTAATTAGATTATCTATAACGTAAGAATGAGATAAATGCAGATATGTCATCATTTAACAATATATTTTGCTTTATATTTTCTCTTAAGCTTTCAAGACAACCAGATTCACTTAATGGATCATTTAGATATGAAAAGTAATGCTATATGACAGAAAAAAAACACATTTGCGTGGTAGGAGATTGGGAAACCACCCTAGGTAGACCCGACCGAGATTTGAACCCCGATTTCCCCGTTATCAGCAGGCCAGTCTAACACACACGTGACGCCTTTCAAGCGGGTAGTTAGTAAATACTTACCTCAAATACGCCAAGAATTTTTAAATAAATATATTAGTTAAAACCCTTCTCCTTAAACCTCCCAAAGAGTTTTTTTTAACTAATTGTTTAACTTGAGAAAAAAAGTTTGTTAATTTTATAAAAACATTTATTCAACCATAGCCCTTAGTTATGTATTCCACACATCCTTTAGGTAAAAATTTATCTGCAGCTTCGGTTTGAAAATAATGAGAAATCATCAATGAAAACACAAAATTAATAGTTAAATAAATAATATATAAAATACATTGCTAATGAGAACCCTAGCTTTATTTAAAAAAAACTTTTTACGAACTTCGTTGGCCGCATGGTCTAAGACATTACTCTCACACTATACTAAACTGCCGAAGACGAGGAGATCGGGGTTCAATCCCACTCGAGTGTAATGAGAGTGGTTTTTTCCTAAATATGTCTCCACTTCCTTCACGCAAATTCGAGTACACCTCCTCTAGATTCAACCTTGCTAGTTCTATAGGGTAGTGAGACGTGAAGCTAAAAAAACTTTTTTATATTAATCTCAAATTAGGTTAACTTGGAGCCAAGCCAAATGGCCGTTATTACTAAATTATGCCCGCGTACCCCAGGTTGAAAACCACTGGTATAAGTCGTCAATATCACAAAGGACTGAATAACTGGGGAAGGAGAGGTTGAGGTTAGAATCTCGGCCATATGCAAAAGGGGTGGTTTCCCCAGATGTGATTTATTCTTAGAGTTTTCCCATCCCTTCTCCAAGCTAATACTGGTGAATTTCCTTTAAATTTCCCTCCCCCTTATAATAGAAAAACCTTGGCGTTGAACGTATAGAAGTGCAGAAGCACTCTTCTAGAGAGAGGGTCAAAAACCACATTGTGCCCAGTCATTCTCTAAGGGTCATAGTCCGCTGAACCAATCCTGACGTCAACTTTTCTTGTTACCTGTCTCAATAGTTGGATGGATTAAAAAACACCAATAGAAAATAGAAGTGTAAAATTATTATTTATATTATTATTACTATTATTATTAGCACCGCGTCTTACTACCCGTTCGGGTTATACGCACTTACGCTAATGTGTAGTGGTAGGGTGATTGTGAGATGAAATGGAGGACCTACAGTTTAACGTGGGATACGAACCACGGTGGAGACCTGGCATTCCCCACATTCACAAGTTGTGAATAATACACGTCTTGTCAGAGGTGAAGGAAGGGTTTGGTAATCAGATAAATCTGTGCCGGGACCGAGGATTGAACCCCAGACCTCCAGCATAGGTTTGAAACATTACCCCCAGACCTCCAGCATAGGTTTGAAACATTACCCCTAGACCACCAGGTCACCTTGAGGTGTTAAACGCTTCTAAAATGTCCAAGATCAATAGTATATGGCAACTAAATGAGTAGTAGTCCTTAATTAGGGTACTCTTTTGTACTATTACACGTGTCTATGAAATTATCTTAAGATTTACTAAACTTCTCTGCAGATTAATGATAATTCTTGAACCGAGATATACATGAGTGAATAATCCACAAGGATACATCACACGTGTAGTAGTATTCTGGGAGGAAGGAACATAGAAAAAATACAAATATATTTATTGGCGACAAACACTAATAACATTTTTTAATTAGTATTATTTGATATAATTATATTATCCATCAAAAGTGACAGCTGCATTGTTAAGGTAGATTTTATAACCGTAAAAAAAACTTCCCATCTACACGGACAAGCAGATCTGCACGTTGTAGTGTGAACGCAGCCTAACACCACTAGCTGGTCTTGTGAGAGAACAAGTTTATCCATCAACATGTACGAGCAGATCTGCACGTTGTAGTGTGGACGCAGCCTAACACCACGAAGCTGTTCTTGTGAGAGAACAAGTTTATCCATCAACATGTACGAGCAGATCTGCACGTTGTAGTGCGGACGCAGCCTAACACCACGAGCTGGTCTTGTGAGAGAACAAGTTTATCCATCAACATGTACGAGCAGATCTCCACGTTGTAGTGTGGACACAGCCTAACACCACGAGCTGGTCTTGTGAGAGAACAAGTTTATCCATCAACATGTACGAGCGGATCTGCACGTTGTAGTGTGGACGCAGCCTAACACCACGAGCTGGTCTTGTGAGAGAACAAGTTGATCCATCAACACGGATAGTCAGATGTCCACGTTGTAGTGTGGACGCAGCCTAACACCACGAGCTGGTCCTGTGAGAGAACAAGTTGATCCATCAACATGTACGAGCGGATCTGCACGTTGTAGTGTGGACGCAGCCTAACACCACGAGCTGGTCTTGTGAGAGAACAAGTTTATCCATCAACATGTACGAGCAGATCTGCACGTTGTAGTGTGGACGCAGCCTAACACCACGAGCTGGTCTTGTGAGAGAACAAGTTGATCCATCAACATGTACGAGCAGATCTCCTCGTTGTATCGACACGCCATCAGTCAGGATCGACACAGCCAGCATGAGGTCGGTTGTTGGTAAGACAACTTGTTAGCACTGCACCGAAACTGGACCCCCTGCCAGCAGAACCTTAAAAATCTGAAACTGTTTTTCTTTATTTCTTACACTTAGATCACAAGTTTCTGTTTGATAGTTGACTAGACTACGTTGGGAATTAAATATCCAATACCTTTCCAAACGTTAATTTTATTTTTGATGGATGAAGTTGATAGTGAAATTAATTTTGTCAACCTCCCTTTAATACCCTCATCTCTTTATCTTTTTTTTTCTTTGTAGTCGGCCTTTTGTTAGAAGCACGCGACAAATAAAAAAGTTTATTAATTACGTGAGGATTTTTAACTTTCATGTACAACATCTTAGCTCAGTAGGTCGCGTGATAGGCAACTTAACTAAGGGTCCCGGGTTCGATTCCCGAGATTTCCAAAAAATGTATTGTTGTTAAAATGTGAGTCTCCCATTTTACAGAGATTAATTACCCCCTGGGGCTGGGTGTGGTGTCTGTTTATATTAAACTAATTTATCAGGCACGTGCTGATGATTAGTCGGTTCAGAAAAAGCACGTTGAATACTTCACGTATATGAAACATGAAAAAATTTAGTTTCTTCTTAACTTTCCTTCCCCATTACATCTTCAGCCTCGTGTGACCAATCCTCTTCCTTTGTTGTAAATATCTTGTATTTCTATTATTTGAGTACATTATGCTATTGATCGCCATTGTTTTCCACACCTAAATATTAGTAATAACGAGTCATACCCAGGCGAAATTTAGCCTGAGTCAACGTTATTGGTTGAGCGAGTCAAATAATAATAATAATAATATTTAGCACCGCGTCTTACTACCCGTTCGGGTTATACGCTTTAAGTACTAGTTACTCTAATGGATTAGGAATTGGGAAGGTTGAATTAGAGGAAGTGAACCCGCATTTGCGTGGAGGGAGAGTGGAAAACCATTTAGGAAAAACCACCCCCAGTTCACCCGACCGAGATTCGAACCTCGATCTCCCCGTCCTCAGCAGACGAGCTCAACACGACAAGCGCGTTAGCCAACTATGCCACCGAGGTGGGTGAGCGAGTCAAAGGGTTGGTAGTCGAGGTCCGTTTTGGTGGTCGAATGATCTCTAAGCCAACGGGGATATTGGGGTTCGGATTCCGGTCGGGTCAACCACACTACCTCACGCAAATGCGGGTACACTACCTCTAAATGCATCTTACTCAACCTTAACACATTATATATGCGTGTATCCCGAACGTGTAGTAAGGCAAAGCGCTAAAAAAAATTAAGATAAGAGAAAATTCTGACCTTTTGTGATTTTTATTATGAAATGTATATCTCCAAACATTTTTATTTTCACACACTTCTACTATTTGTTATGAGCTCGAGAACCCGTTCTCGCTGATTAACTTATAGATTACGACTTCACTGTTGAAAATCTGTAAATGAATTGATAATCCTTGAAATAAATTATTTTATTTAAATTATGATAAATTAGTTAAAAATATATTGGGTATAACTCAAGAAATTGATGTGGAAAGAAATGGTAGTGTTCGGAAATAATTGTGGTTTTTCATTTAAATATTCTTGAAATGTGTGTGCTCATACTCAGAAATATAAAAAAAAAATAAAAAATTGTAATTATTTAGGTGCAACTTTAGGAATAACAGTAGAAAGGAATCACTTGAAGTTTTATATATTATATACGAGTATATATATATATATATATAAATAACAATTTACACATTATTATATTTACATCCTATGCTTCTATTTAGTTTATGAAAATTAAAAGCCCGAACTTTGGTAAAAAAAATCTTGTTAAAAGGAAACGAAATAGTTTCCCGTTGGTCCGGGTGCCAACTTAGATTTTGGTAGAGTAATAATTTAGCTCAGGACCCAGACTGGATGTGTAATGATTGTAACTAGACACAGAAAATATATAGAACCATGTTTACTTCAAAATTAAATTCATTTGTAAATGAGATGCTCCCAAACTTTGGTTGGCTAATATTAGGTGTACCTTCACGTCGGTGGAGTTGATGAGGGGGGTGGTAGAACCATAAGCTCGATCTGTTTGTATATAAGACCGGGATGACATTCGATCTACTGGTGGATTCCCGACCATTTCTATACACACATTGGTGCACATTTGTACCAAGTTTATTTACAAACTAGACCCTTCCCCCTCCCCCCGCATTATTATTTTCAACACACATATTGAAGAATCATCATAGACTATACCATAAAATATGAGTGACTATCGACATTTTTATGAGGAATAAATTAAATATTCAAAATAAAATATAGCCTACGCTACTCGCTGATAATGTAGCTTTATATTGGTGAAAGAATTTTTAAAATCGGTCCGGTAGTTTTTTAGTTTATCTAATACAAACAACAAATCAAATCTTTCCTCTTTATAATATTAGTGTAGATGTAGATGGGCAATATTCTGAATTATTCCTCTCGTGCCTGGTAATATTCATTACAAATTTAAACTGAGCGTCAGTTTCGCCCTGGTACGAATGGTTATTTTATCACAAATTTGGGCTAATGCTCAGATCAACAGGAGACTATTCAAACGACAAATTCTAAACATAATTTCATACCAAAATACGGTGAAATTTTTAATGATATAATCACAATTGTGTAACACGTATTAAATGTCGATATTTGACTCAATTTTAAAACATCCACGATATTAAATAGAGTATAAATTTATCAAGACGCACCTAAACGTATTAACATAAACTTTTTGTCAGTAATATAACAGTACCATCAAATTTCACCTATTAAAAATTATGTAAAGGTGAATTATGTATTTTAAACCATCAACATTACCTTATTTAAATTAAGTAAACTTTATATCAACTTTTTTAAATTGTAAAGTGTGTTTTAAAGTATCATCAGCGTGTAAACTAAGTAGTATGTTAATCCATAAAGCGTGAAATTTTATTTTACAGTAACTTATAATAAAACTTTGTCAAACCATGTCAGAACACAAAAGGTTTAAAACTCAAAGTTAAATATGGGGCCCTTTGAGTGTGTAAACGGGAATCTTAATTGGGTCGGAGTTGTTTTCCTATTAATTAATCCTAATAATTTGACAATATAAAGTTGTTAAAATTACAACTCAAAAGAAAATAACGTTGAAGACAAACGAGGGTGTACCAGTAACATGTATGAGGATACAATAAATTTTTTTTAAAAAAAAGTACACATCAAACAATTTATTGTTATTTCAATGGTAAATAGTTTTAGTCCTGCATAAAGGCGCCTGTGTAATCACAGTTATAATTTTACGATAGAGATTTTGCGATAAAAATCCGTAGCACAACTTCCTTAGGAGGGGAAGTAAAGTCGTCAGTCCCGTATAGATTGTGGCTTGTAAAACAACCTTTGAAGTTATGTGAAAATACCTTTCTCCACAAAATTAGTAGGTTCTTTCACTCTCGATCATAGAAATTATCGTGGGCTGATATAATCAGTCGGTTCAAACAAATAAATAAAAGGTTAAGATTTAAATTGTATTTTTATTATTTAGTGACCGACTCTGTGGTCTAGTGGTCAGATTTCCCGGATTCAATCTCCGGTGCCTCCAAAATTTATCTGTGAGGTAATGGATCTGGAACGGGATCAAACTCAAGCCTCGTGAGGACAAATGTGGAGATACTTGAGTAAAGGAGCAGCTCCGGTTTAGAAAACTGAGATTTACGACCGAAGGACTCATTGTGCCGACCACATGACACCCTCCATCCGTAAATGTTGACACAATAATTGCTAACAGTGGCGGCCGCTTGGTCTGCATAGCTCGCTTGCGGAATTAGAACATAAAAAGTTGTTTTTATTAAGTATTATTTATTATATGTTGTGTTGGTCTCACCCATTCAAGCTATGCTGGTTGCCTTGTAGAAAATATATTTTGCCAACTCTTCTAACTAGAGCGATATTACACACCTCCTTGTATATCTTACAGCCGCACAACATAACTTCAGATAATTTTCTAGCTAATTAAAGTTGACTTCTTCACCAGTTTTTACACTTTTAATCTATTTTTATTACACTAAGTGCAGATTTTTTTATTTTAAAAACGTCGACACTGATAAACCCTTCAATTATATATATTTTTTAATATTAAAAAAGGTGCTCCATCCAAAGAACTATGGAAATGGTACCAAGGTAATGTTGGTTATGGACTTGCTTATATTATTAGACGAGAGGTAATAAAAATTAACATCAAAACAAGTGGAAAATGGTCTTGTTTTATAATTTAATATCTAGTGTGGGAACCTGTGAAATTACACCGGGCCTCTCCTTTTTATTTTATTAGTGTATTTACATTAAATATATACTTGACTATTTAAACCTCTTGATCCCATCTCGTTCCATTACGAAGGAAATGATTCAATCATATGAGCTTGTATATAAAATGATTAAAAAAATTACATTTATTTCTACTTTCCTTGACTGTTGCGTTTAGAAATTATGAACATGCGGCTTTCGAAGCTATAATCATCACTCATACCTGTTCATCGCCTGGTTTGAGAAGATCTCCTACCGTAATGGCTGGAACCATAAAAGTAATCTTTAGAATGAGGTTCAAATGACTCCTGAAAATACTACCGACTCGTTACTGCCAGGGTAATTTTAATTGAAAGTCGTGTTGCTTTTGAGTTACGATAGCGGCCAAAAGCAATCATGACGACTAGGATCCAATGTGGGGAGGGGAAAAAAAACACCAAAAAAACTCATTTTTGGTCCGAGGCATGAAACAAAACCTTCCAAGTTTTTGAATTACCAGAATAGTTCAATCTACCACCGCCTTAATTACTCGGATACCTGGCCAGTGGGAAGGTGTCAAACAAAGACTTAGTACAAACTATTACCGAGCCTTCCATATTCAAATAAATAAGTTCGTCCGCTCATAAAAAAAAAATCAGAGATATACCAATCTACTCTTGGACCGACATTTCTATCTTTGTAACACGAACAACAGAGACAGTCGAAGGTAATTAACTCATAGCCTTACAGAGGCGTGGGAAGATGTGGGAAGGGGTGTTAAACACACTGTGAAAGTCTAATTAGTCATATTAGTCATGTCCCTGTGTATTCTTCCTCAATGTCTTAGGCTTGTGGTAGCTTATAAAATATAATCGTACATCAAACTTTCTCGTATAGTAAATTATACAGCTTGGAACCAAAATTTTCATAACTAGTTTTTTAGTAAACTAATCTTAAGAATGTGTTTATTAGATAAACAAGCATAGCGTTTTGTTGATCAAAATAAACATTCTTCTTCAAATATTAATTTCAACTAGCCTCAAATATTTATCGTTTGAAGATATAAAGAATTCTTATTTATCATGAAAAGTAATTCCAAGGTGCTCATTTTGAACTGAATCTTAATGGCTATTTTTGGAATATTTCAAATTTTCTAAAATTTGTCAAAAGTAAACTACCCTTAAATTAATTTATTTTTGAAAACTAAACATATATTTTTTTATCATTTAAAATAATAGCCTGGATACCAATTGTGAACAAAGTCGTTGGAGCTACTAAAAATATATATATATTTGTATTAACCGTAGAAACTTGAAAATTTAATAATATTTATATAACGTGCATTATTTAAACACGATTCTGTAAGATATTTTTATTGGAATCAATATCGAAATATATCAAATCCAGCATAATATTTTATTTGGATTTGATAAAATTTAATAAACCATCCGCTTTGCATTAGATTCGAAACATTCAAATATTCAATTCGAGTTAGCAAAGATTCAAATTTGATTCGAAACATTTAAATCTTAAAATATTCCATTTTGGATAGTTAACAAAGATTCGAATTCGATTCGAAATTTAAAACCTTAGATTCGCACAGGCTTTGTAAGTTTTCGTTCCCAACTGAGAGCGAGCACCCAAATACCAGGTGCTCATCGTGTCTTATTATCCTCAACATTCCTGGAACCGCCACGTCTGAGGCCATTAAAGGCTACATTTAGACAGCATGTCAATGTATTCCATGAGCGCTATCGATGAGACGTATAAACCCACAGCTGCACGTGATGATAAAGTATATTATATATTTTTTTAAATCCCTCCCTCCTTCTCCACATCGCATATCACGGAGGTGGAGCCAAGAGACTAGAGAGGTGCGCGGCGCGGTCCAGATGAAGATGAAGAGAGTAAAGTAACGTGAGCTACGTGACCTTGACAACAGCCGGTCATTGAAATAGTCGCCCCTCCCCTCCTCCTGAACCCTTGTACCTCATCCTCACGGCCAGCAGCTATTGAAACTGACTCGAGCCAGCCTCCCAATCGGCACTATCGGTCCCGCATACCAGCCATTAATTTTTATTTTTAATTATTACTAAAAACACCAAGATTGTTAACGGCTTAATTTTAAGAATAAACTATAAGGAAGGTATTTTTAGGAAGTGCTCCCGCATTAGCAGCGGATAAAAAAAAACACTAAAAAATATCACATGTTGAAAATAATACCTTCCCCCTCTTCATCTTTGCCCTCATCCACTCAGCCGAGGTTCGAACCTCAATCGTCATCAGCAATCCAGTATATTACGAAAGCTACGCCTTATAACACGCGACCACCGATGCGATTACCAGATTGTGTCAAACAGAGATGTCTCTCATGACAAATGTATATAAAAATAAGTTCGTGTACACCTCGTTTACCCTGAAAGGTCCTTCCTTGATTAATTACACTATGACCCTATCTTATAAGCTGTGCAATAGTGGAAATGTGCGGTGTAAACTTGCTAACTTTCAGGGTAGACGGAGTGTACTTTCTTAGATTAGGTCCACTATAATTTTCTTTCGAGGTTGATATATTTTGGTCGTGATCGAACAAAGGGGATTCTTACGATATTAAAATGATTAGTGCTTAAAAAAAAGTAATTTAATAAACGCATTGTTTCTCAAGCTGTGGTACGCGAAGAATTTCAGGTACCACTGGGTTTTATTAATCCTAAAATCGATTTTGATAACATCAAGTCTGACATACAAATGAACGAAGATATTTATGTGATATCATGAACTTGTGAAAACCTTATTTACTTCTGCCGGGACTTTGATTAGCTTACCACTAGAGCCGGTAGAGCTTTATTAAAATGTGATGCGACCATTCATAGCATGCCCTATTATTTTATGAAGAACTGTAAGGGGTACGTTTTCTAAAACATGACCCCAAAAGGGGTACGCGGACCCACGAAAATTTGGGAAACACTGATTTTATTAATTCTTATTGCAGCACAATCATTCACCGACAAAGTGACATTTCAAAACTATAATATCACTTTCTACCAAGAGTTTTCAAAATAATCAAGAAAGAAGCCAGGGCTGGATTTAGATCTGTAAGTGTCCAGAAGATATTAAAATTAGGAAGCCCTAACATTTGTCAAATATTTGTTCCTGTCGACGTTTCGGCATTATCATTTTTAATTTTTTTTAAATTAACTGATAAAGCTCAATGTTAACTATATTATTTAAATAAGTAAATATTCTCATCACTTGAAATTAGCTTTGTTCAAAACAAAAATTATCCCTTGACCATTAGTAATTAACTAATGTTTTATCAGAAATAAATAAATTTGATATAGTACGTTAAAATTTTAAAATTAATATCTTACCACGATTGCTATATATAGCCTGATATGTGAAGGTTCTGATTAGCTGAGCGATGCACTGTAATCTTCTTTCCCCTCACGTATTAATTATTTCCGTGTTTTCCAACATAACATAATGGAATAGGGACTAGTAATATAGACTTTTGAGAAAATGTAACTACAATTACTAAAAGGTGGCGAAAGAAACTATTTAGGAGGGTAAAAAAAAAGGCCTCAGCACATATGATCACTGTTCAAGCTCCTGAAAATGATACCAGATGAGACTAACACCCTAGTTTGCGTGTATATTGATGTTGTTGGTAGACCCCTTACGGCTCCTAAGTGCACGAAACAACGCACTAAGTCAACCACGCCTTCGCAGCCGTCTCCACGATACAGTTCCGCAGCCATCCACGTGGAAAACGTGATTCATACATTTAATTAGTTGACGTTGAGGTCTTGGACGTGTTATTTTATTATTATTTTTTTCGGGACGAAGGGGGAATAGGAGGTGCCCAGATATAGTCGAGTGATATGAGGTTCTTAGCTACAGACTTGACTTCACCGGGCGTCCCTATTCTGACATTCTCTAGATTTCCATGAATTACAGGTTACGAAAGGCAGTAAATAATATCGAGATATTTTATAATTCAAAATAGAAACAGGTCTTGTATAAGGATATACTTCACTCTAAATAGAAATGGTTGAAGGTGGTTCCTTATATGTTATGAGGTTGCAAGAAACAATGGAGCAATATTTTAAACACTGGCTTATAACGTGCATACATTTGAAATATTTAAAAATAAGACAAAAATGGTGCTGTGAACCACACAGTCTTTCTCGTTTCTTTACTTAAAAATGGAGATATTTATTCAAAACTCGTAAGGTTTGGGGAACAAAATATTATACACGGTTTTTTTATTTTTTTTATTTATTTGCGGTATTTAACGTGCACTTTATGAACCGATTGATGATATCAGCAAACGATAAAAAATTTATGTGCGAGATCGAAAGGGCCTACCAATGTTGCCGGTAAAGGTATTTTCACATACATTCTGGTGTTCTTTTACACGCCACAATCGACGCGGGACCGGCGAATTTACTTCTCTTCCGAATAAAGTTGTGCTAATGATTATTTTTTTTGCTCAATAAACATCTATTGACCCTAGCTGGGTTTGAACTTACGATCATCGGGTCCTAAGGCGAGAACTTTAATCCAAGACCATTGAGGTTGATCGTACGCGGTTGTAGAAATATTTTCACAAATAATATAAATGACATTACACACTGTTACAGACACATATTAAGGGAAAATTAACATCTCTGGTCAACAAAGACCATAACAATCATTTACCAAGACCTTAATTTGAAAAATTTATTCGTCAAAGCTCAGAAACTGTTGGTTTTTATAAAAGTGTTGTTTTTTTACTTTTATAGTGCTACGACTTTTCAATGATAAGTTATTTCGTATCTCAAAAGGTTACATGGATATGATCGTAATTAAAGATATCCGCTTATATAAAGTGTCATCTAAGTCATTTTTACGGAAAAATAAGAGTTACAATTTTGTTTGTAATGTTAAACAGTGCCTTGATACAAATTTTAATCAAAATCGTTTGAGCCTATCTTGAAGAAATCGATTTTATCTCTTTTTGCCCTTCAGTAAACTACCCTTAAATTTAGAATTGGGTATATAATTCCGTAAACACGTGAGTGGAACTTCATTAAAATCCTAAATACAAAGTTTTAGCTCGATAGGTAAAATAATTTCGGCTCTAGGCAAAGAAACAGACACACAGAAAGACACAAGCAGACGGCATCGTGGAAACGACTATTTCGTGTTCAGGAGGTCATGGAACGTAAATATCCATCAAAAGCTAGAATTCAATTTTTTTTGACAATCACAATACTTTATATACCTGAGGAGTCGCAAGAAAGTACAAAGTAATTTAAAATAGTTACTGTCCTTCATTAATATTATTTTGAATTAATTGTCTGAATATATTTTTCGAGCATATTTGTATTAATAATACAATATGATTTATTTTTATTTATTACTATTTTATTATTATTATTTTATTATTATTTTATTTACTATTTTATTCATTAATATATGCTATACCCGTACAATTATGATATAATTGTCAAATGGCTGCAATAATATATGCCAATTACCGAGTCGCGGGTGGCTGCGTTGTCTGATGGCTGTGATCTTATATAATCACATATTTATAAGCTGACGACTTCCGCAAGTCCATCATAGACTCTGCCTTAAGCTATGAGTGAAGAGTGAAGAATGACCATGGGCACGGGACGAATCCTGGATAGCTCAGTGGTAAGAGCATTGGCGTACTAAGCCCTTGTCCAGGTGTCATTTTTCAATTTTCAGAGTATGATATCTAAATGGTGTTATCCTCACTAAAATGCATAAATGATAGCTTCGGCTATTTGATTCATTACAATATAATTTGCCGTCACATAATTTTGGGAGGACTGAAAACCTATGGTCTGACACCTTAGCTCAGTCGGTTGCGTGTCTGTCTACTGAGCTTAAGGTCCTGGGTTCATTTCACGGTATGGCCAAAATATTGATCATTGCTGAAATGTGGGTTTCCCCTTACAAAGTGATTAATTAACGGCCGGAGGCTGGATGTTGTGTCTGTTTTATATTCAAGTTAGTTTATAAGTCGTGTGCTGATATAATATGACGGTTTAGAATGTGAACGTTGGTTAAATATCTCAAATAAATGAAATTATAGTATATTAATCTTGATGAATAAAAATATATTGCGCACCAAAAAATGTGTTGACAGATATATTATAGGCCTACACTTATCTTTCCAAATAAGTTTAAAAAAACCCCCGCCTCGGTGGCGTAGTTGGCTAACGCGCTTGTCGTGTTAAGCTCGACTGCTGAGGACGGGGAGATCGAAGTTCGAATCTCGGTCGGGTGAACTGGGGGTGGTTTTCCCTAAATGGTTTTCCACTCTCCCTCCACGCAAATGCGGGTTCACTTCCTCTAATTCAACCTTCCCAATTCCTAATCCATTAGCGTAATTAGTACTTAAAGCGAATAACCCGAACGGGTAGTAAGACGCGGTGCGAAATATTATTATTATTATTTTAAAAAAAGTTGCTATCGAGAGATGCAAAATTAAATGTTTTTGATATAAATATATTTGTTAATTAATTATTCACTTCTCCCTCGGAACTAATTGATCAGGATTTTTCTTAATCAGAACTAAACTTGTTTAAAAAAAATTTATTATTGTATTATAGGAAGCAAAACCGAATGAAATACATGCACGTGAACTTATAATAACTTAGTATCAAAAGTTCGCAAAAGAAGAAAGACGGATTCTTTAAAACCTTGTCTAACTTTGTTCAACAGGTCCAGTGGGTAATGAAACTTCAATATCCATCAACATCGCGAATTCAACTTGGATACCCTAATACATCGATACACTATAGTGACCTTAAGTCTCGGCTGCCTCAAGTGCATAGGTCCCACATTCCAGCGTCATTGAAAAAGACCTTAACTCCCTGTTGACGTCATTCTGAGATCATTGAGCCTATGTTGCAAACCTACCCATTTTTCTGAATTTGATATTTTGGTTCGAATCCCTGAGAAGATGGGTTTAAATGTTACTAGTTCAACAGATCCAATACCATCCAGTTCACTCCCAATTTAATTCCTTTTTTTACTATACAACAATTTTGTAAGTGGCACACTGTATAGTAAAAAAAATTTTTACATAACTCTTATCTGCTGCATGTACAATCCGTTTATAGTGAAAGGGGTAACCTGGCGGTCTAGGGGTAAGGTGTCAGACTTCTATGCTGGCGGCTGGGGTTCGATCCTCGGTCCCGGCAAAGATTTATTTGATTACCAAACCATTCCTTCACCTCTGACAAGACATCTTGTGAATGTGAGGAAATGTGAGGAATGCCAGGCCTCCACCGTGGTTCGGATTCCACGTTAAACTGTAGGTCCTCCATTTAATCTCACAATCACCCTACCAGTACACATTAGCATAAGTGCGTATAACCCGAACGGGTAGTAAGACGCGGTGCTAATAATAATATAGTGAAAGCTTACAGTCTTTCCTTGACTGGCTCTACTATATTAGCTGCACCACAGTGAAAACAAGCAAGGTAATTAGCTTTACATTTTAAGAATAAACAAGGTGCTTAATAAATGCATATTAATTTCCCTGTAGTTTATATTCTCGGTAATTTGATCTATCTCCCCACTCCCCCCAATTAGTTACGATATAAGTTTTAGTGTACCTTTAGAGAAACCTTTTTAAACGTATATAAATATTCAAATAGTTATATTTAAAATACCAAATATTTCTAAATTTAATTAATCTGCAGTCCAAAGCCTTCGCTAAATCGCTAGTCTACCTACTGAGCTAATGGTCCCTTATTCGATTCCCGGCATGTAAGAAAAATTCCTCATTAGTGAAATTGAGGTTCTCCCTGACACAGTGATGATTTAACGGTGGGGGAGGCTATGGGTTATGTATGTTCTAGATTTATATTAGTGCATAAGTCGTGCACGTTAAATACCTAAAATGACATATATTTTTTTATCGTATGGCATTACTGACCGGGAGGGACACGCTATCCAGTTTGGTCGCCTGCATGTACCATGACACACTTATGGAGGTTGTCTCCACGTACCCGCAGTGAGATGATATTAAATATGGAGGTGTGGGAGAGTGGGAGTCTTAAACCTAACTTAAGCCTAATTTACGGACCCCTGGCGACCATTGGGATTATTTCCCTTAAGAGAAAAATACCCAAGGTACCAGCCGGGAATCAAACCCTGGCCCCTGCGTTTGTATTATTATTATTATTATTATTATTATTATTATTAGCACCGCGTATTACTACCCGTTCGGGTTATACGCACTTACGCTAATGTGTAAGCTAATGTGTAATGGTAGGGTGATTGTGAGATGAAAGGGAGGACCTACAGTTTAACGTGGGATCCGAACCACGGTGGAGGCCTGGATTTCCTCACATTCACAAGTTGTGATTAATATACGTCTTGTCAGAGGTGAAGGAAGGGTTTGGTAATCAGACTGGGTTTGTAGTTAGGTGCATTGACACCTGCCAACTGACACCATGGGGTCGGATACATTTCTTGGTTAGATCATTCGTTAGATCTTCTAATTGCAATGCATTTTGAAAAGCTTAATAAAGTCCCCAGCCGGGCTTTGAGTCAGAAACCCAGAAAGTGTTGGGATAACCTTGTAGGGAACACGAGATTTTTTTTTAATTTTTAAAGCATAACATTTTTTCAGCCAAAATAAATACAACACATTGTGTAGAAAGAAACATAGAGTTTAATTATATTCACGTGGTGATAACAGTTTTTAATATCTGTCAAGGGTGTCCTGGAATTTAATGATAACTTTTTATCTTCATTTAAAAAGTTTATCCTCTCATCTAATGCCGCTATGCTGATGACATATATTTAAAAATCGTTTACATAACCGCCCGAATAAAATTTAACTCCATGTTTCTACTGAGAGCAATATTTTATTTATTTTGGCAAAATAAATAGAAGCTTTGCTATAAAAACTGCAAAAACACTGCCCCTTTTCTAGAGTCCCTTGCACTCCCCCCTTAACGCTTTTAGTTACTGTATGGCTTGATATTTATTTTCCGGGTGGATCGGTCTTATGAAAGTGATCCGGACTCCACCCAGCGTGTCAGATCGGCTTGCGGTATATCCTATCGGAGAAATGTCTCCTCGGTCCCGGCACAGATTTATCTGATTACCAAACCCTTCCTTCACCTCTGACAAGACGTGTATTACTCACAACTTGTGAATGTGAGGAATGCCATGTCTCCACCATGGTTCGGATCCCACTTTAAACTGCAGGTCCTCCATTTCATCTCACAATCACCCTACCATTACACATTAGCGTAAGTGCGTATAACCCGAACGGGTAGTAAGACGTGGTGCTAATGATAATAATACGTCTCCTGCACAATCTACAGCATACAAATCCGCCACGCTTAGCGGAATTCGATGACTGTATACAGAGGCAAGCATACACCATATACAAAGTCGATGGATTTTTACCGCGTCTTACTTAACCTTTCCGGTTATACGTTTTTTTTTATCACGCCAATGATGTATAGATGAAAAATGTTGAGCATAAAGGAAATGTACTAGCAGTGGGTTGTGGAAAACACATGAAGAAAATACTCTCAGTTTACCAGGCCGAGATTCAAACCCCAACC
This sequence comes from Timema douglasi, assembly GCA_901482245.1. Classification (NCBI taxonomy): domain Eukaryota; kingdom Metazoa; phylum Arthropoda; class Insecta; order Phasmatodea; family Timematidae; genus Timema; species Timema douglasi. The sequence goes on from CABEEJ010000767.1 coordinate 117,151, forward strand.
TCCCCATCACCAACAAATCAGACTATACGAGCCTGACATTTATTCCGCGTGCCCATATATACCAATCATATTCTATGTTACGCGTACCAGCATTATGTTGAGGGCACTCTCTTGTTTACAAATACGTATCTGCTCAGTTTATTATTATTATTATTATTATTATTATTATTATTAGCACCGCGTCTTAATACCCATTCGGTTTATACGCACTTATGCTAATGTGTAATGGTAGGGTGATTGTGGGATTAAATGGAAGAACTACAGTTTAACGTGGGATCCGAACCACTGTGGAGACCTGGCATTCCCCACATTCACTCAGTTAAATTTAACAACGGAGGTTATAGGCATGCTATATAATTTTGACAAAATGTTAAGTATTTTTATAGGACTATCCACCCAATTGTTTAATCGTTTTTTTTTTTTTTTACGCTCGACCCAAACATAAATCAAAGTTGTCAAAACATTATTCATTTCACAGTTTGCAAAGCTATGAAATGTACGACTGCTCCATGCGCTTTTGTTTTATTTGTTCATTTAACACAAAAGTTACTGATGACTTAATCTTTTTTTTAAGCATCTCATCTTACTAACCGTTCGGGTTACTCACTTATGTACAGTACTAGTTACGCTCGTGGTTTTTGGGATTAGGAAAGCTATATTTATAGGAAGCGTATCCACATTTGCGTGGAGGGAGACTGGAAAACCACCCTCGGTACACCCGACCGATATTCGAACCTCATATGTGAAACTGGCCCATTCCATTCTAGTTTAGGTAGATGTTATCCTGTATTTAATGTAGCACCGCCCTTGAGACGTACTCAGTCTGACTATTAAACTGAAACTATGAAACATAAATGGAGCCACTAACTATAGTAGTATTTTAGTAGAAACAACCAGAATCACCTGGCTTTACACGAAGTAGCTACTCAATTCATTGCGTGGCTACTCCAGGCAACGATTTTCTTTGCTTCAAATAGACATAAAAAACTCGTCATTTTATTCCTTCCAATCCATCTTTAAATACATATGACTATGTTTGTGCACAAGGGCTACTAGTTCTAAATTCAGAACTGTGCGTGCTGTAGATATCGCACAGGGATCATTCATGACAGAATCACTCTTCTTTTATTTATAGTGAAATAAACTCCTAAGAAATAACAAAATATTTGTTGCAACCAAAATTAGTAGCATTCGACTACATTAATAATTGTTATTATCTAACAGAAGTGACAGCTGCAGGTAGAATAACATGACATATGGATATGGGATAGTATCTAGTAGCGTATCTAGCTATGATAAGGTTATTCTTATAAAAATAGAAAAGGTGTTGAATTCATATAGTAAACCCCGGAAAACAAAATAGCATTTTTTTGTACACAATTTTGAACAAGAAAGTGGACAAGGTCTTGGCCACATTGATTACACACAAATTTTACCCAGAGTGTGTTTACATGGCACATATGATCGCATAAAATATTTTAACACCATGGATTATTTCACGGTCATGGATGGCTATTTCCCTTTTTTTTGTGCTTAAATGTTCATTGAATATTTTTTTAATAGTATTTAATATAATTATTTATCTAATAGTACTTAAAGTAATGAATATAGATTAAGGATTATTTGCACATTTAGTTTTTAATTTTTTGATAGTTAAGAAATAAAAACTTCTATATTTCGGATTCATTTTCCTATGATATTAATTTATTTTAGCTATGATCAAGTATTTGGTTGATAATACATGTTATGCATAATATAACCATTTATTTAAAAAGTAATAGTCTAGAAGACAGTGTTATCTATGTTTATAACTTCATGATTCCACTATGACGCGGCGTACAAGATAGGGCCATAGAGGTACGACTGCTGTATTTTAGGGTGAACGGAGTGTTCACTTCTATACATAAATAAGTTGTGCAAAGAAAATCTTGTGCCATCTGGGACGTTCGCACTACACAATCTGATGGCAGCAACATTCGGTAGCCGTATGGTCTAAGCCCTCAGGCGTCACTCTCGCAATAGACTGGACTTATTCCGATGATGGAAAGATCGTGATTAGATTCTCGATCAGGTGTATTGAAGGTGTTTTTTTTCATAAATAGTTTCCAACTCTACCTTAAAGCAAATGCGCGTACAAACACTCTACATTCAACCGACCTCATTACTAACAAAATATCGTAATTAATCAATTTGCGTATAACTTAAACGGGTAGTAAGACACATTACTAAAAATAAGACTAAACAAAAATTGTACAATAGTTAATATTGTCATGTACTGGCTCCAAAGTGTAAGTGTAGGGGCACGCGAGTTAAGGGCAGTGTTTTGTCAGTTTTTATAGCAAAACTTTGTTTGGCCGAAATAAATAAGATATTTCTTCAGTATAAATATATAATTTAATTCTCTTCCCAAAGATATATCAACAGTATTTGAATATCTGTTATGGGTAGGGCTAGAAAATGCTTTATAAAAATGCATTTATGACAAAATAAAACAAAAAAATATGCCCTTTAAAACAAAAATAAACTAAAAAAATTAATCCATTTGTTTGACTGTTTCTGTGACAACAGAAATTCTTAATTTTATTAACTTTACCCATAAAACCAACACAAAGAATAACCAAGAAAAACCACTTAATTGTTTTAGTTTCTTTAAACTAAAAATGTACTGCCTCAAAACATGTCTTATACGAGATAAAAAAAACCTCTTAAAATACAATTTAACTTTTTACAGTTTCTGTGTATAACTTAGAGTCAATAAGCAAAAAATATATCGTACCTATAAAAAAAAAACAGGGGAGGGGTGAGTTTACGGATGTTCTAAACACAAGCCCTCCCCCCCTCCCTCTTATTTTAAGAAAAATCATACACAAATGTTCTTTATATTGAAAATACCAAAATATGCAAAATAATGAAAAAAATAACAAAAAAATTGCCTTAAAATTACAGAATAACATGAAAATAAGCCATATCGCATAAAAAACGGAAATATGATCAAATATGTCCTAACACAGCTACATAAAAAAAAAACTAGACCTAGTTATGAGCATAGCAGCAACGAAGAGAAAAAGTTGTGATTAAATCTCAGGAAACCCTTGACAGATATTCTAGAACTGTTGGGATCAACACGTGAAGAAAATTAAACTCTAGGTCTCTACTGGAGAATTATTTGATCTATTTTGACAAAAAAAAAAATTGATCTAAAAACTGCAAAACAAAAATACTGCCTTTAGTTCGTAATCCCTACACTACTACCTTAATAAGAGTGTGATCGTATCCGATGGGAGCCCGGAGAGGGCAATTAACGTGGGAGGAGGTGAATGAAGATCTTGTGGACGGGGCGCGGTCCCTTCACGTCACCTCTACTCATCTGGTCCACTTAACACGACACACGGCTTCATTAGTCTCCATTACTTGTCCGGGACTTGTTCATTTGGCTACTATCACTCGGGTTAAATAAGGAGATTTACTTGGACGGTTTGTTTTTTATAGGATAAATTATACTTTCAATGAGGTTTGCTGGACTCATTAACAGAATATCAAATTACAAATTTGTAATGACTGATGAAACCCAAATAACTTTTGCATGTTTCTCAAGAAGCATCCATAAAATCAATTAAATTTAACTGAAAAGGAAAAGGTAGCACCAAGCCCTCAAATTATCTATTCTTAAGGCACATTCATCACAAAGCTTGGACACAATATGTTGAATTATTATGACTTTTGACAAGATAATACCAGTATTTTAGACTGATGGGAAAATTATTTCAGAGATTGACTGAATCTGAATGATAGAAAACATATGGGAAAATAGAAATACATACAGCTAAAAACGAGGTTCCAGAACCTACTAACGATTAAGATGAATTAACCATAGGGAAATTAAAAAATTACAATTATTATTATTGATTCAATTTTGGCGGCGTTAATAAAAATGTGTGTTTATGAATAGTACTCAACACGAAGGTTAGTTGGATCCTCAACAGTTCCGCCATCAGTTGTAAAGCCTAGGCAGCACTGAAGAAGCGTACTAAGGAAATGAGTGAGGTAGTTTCCCGTTGCTTGCCTCACTGATACAGACGGTATTATTGCACATCAGTCTGCCAAACCCACCAAATGACCCTACAAGCGACTCCTTCACTCCATCCATCAAAGGGACTGTGGCTGTATAGTGGAATGTTATTACTAGTATCGTTCATAACTCTTGCCACTTTCATATTTGTCAGAGCCATAAGTAAGACTTAGACGGATCAATTAAAGTAACAACTTTCTCTAGGCCATATCAGAATATACAGAGCATTGTAAACACTGTATCTCAGTAGAAATGGATCTGGGCATTTTTTTAAAAGGGTGGAAGGCCAAAAACGGAAGAAAGGTCGTATTTGATAAGCTCTACGAAAGTATCTGTTTAATATATAATAACAAGTAGTCCCTCCCCATGGATTGAAAGAGTTGATTATTGCGCCTATTTTATAAAGGGGAGACAAAACATATTGTAGTAATAACAGGGGTATTTCATTACTTCCAACTGCTTACAAAGTCATCTCAAATATATTTCTGTCTAAACTTACTCCATATGCAGATTAATTTATTTTGTAATCAATTTAGAAAAACTAGGTTAGCACTTGATGAGAATTTATTAATAAGACAAATCCCTGAGCAAAATTGGGAATACATTGGAACTGATTATCAATTGCTTGTAGATCTAAGAAAAAAACCTTATGGTTTCATCTAAATGAAATAATTGATCAGTATTTTAGTTGAATTTGGAATGGCCAAAAATTGGTTTGGCTTACTAAAATAAGTTTGAAGGAAATTCTGGGTACCATGCATGTAGGTAATAAAGTAATAGGCCTAGATACATTTTAAATTAACACTGATCTCAAACCAGAAACCGATTTATTCCCTCTACTATTTAACTTTACCGGACTCAATAGTTGATTTATGAAGATGATGCAATTTCGTCGGGTAGACAATTAGGTGATGCCATAGTGAGTGTAAAATAAAATAATATTTAAGAAACACTTTCAAATAAGAAATTAAATATTATTTCAAGTATATATGCGTTCACCCTTTTATTGGAATACTAGCAGAAGTACCCGGTGTTGCCCGGGATAACAACGCAATACATTGAATGGTTATCCCGGGCAACTATTTTTTTTCTTCGGACAGAAAAAAATCTTCATTTTATTTCTTCTGGACCCGTTTTTAGTAATTTTTAAAAAAAAAATAATAAAAAATCAGAATTCTAGCTTCCAAGTACACATAATTTTTGTGTACAGAGGCTACTAATTTTAAAATGTTAGCCCTCTGCGTGTGATAGATATCGCGCAATGCTCGTGACAGACACTTTTCAATTTATTAATATAGATACATTTGTTAAATGTAGGATTTCTAATTCTATGATGTACCCTTGATTTATTCTGATTTTGTAACTAGCTTATCATGCTTGAATTCCATTATGGTGTAGCATTTAAGATAATAGGGCCATAATTTAGTCACTCAAGTAAGACTGACATAATTCATGGTAAATAAAGTGTGGAGGAAAAAATTAATATTTATTATCAAAAAATGTAAAAGAAATACATTTTTACAATAATCATGTCGGATGAGACGACCGCAACGGTTATGCAAACCAGTGCATTAAATGTTGCATCTTCCATAGCATAGATGTTCTTATTTTCTCTATCGATTTTCTTGGCAGGGTCGATAATTCCACCATAGCTGTGAAGATTCCACGTCAAGCACATCTGTTCATATTTTTTAAACAAACTTATATGAGCCTGTGTGTTTAAAGACGTTCTTCAGCGGGGAAGCTTTATTTCCACAATTAATGTGATTGGAAATTGATTAAAAATTAATTTTATAAACTGGCAATTTCCAGTAAAACATGATACTAATAATTTATAAGGTAACTTTCAATTATGTCACCCGAAATATTTAATATAATAAATAAAATACGACAGAGAGTAAATGTTTTAATATAAAACGCAATCATCAGTATTTTCTTTAAAATGAACTGCTATTTATTTATTTTTTACACTTAAAGAAATTTATAATACAAAAAAAAAATGCTTCAAAGTCGATTTCCTTTATTCGAGTATAACTGTCTAAAGAACATTTGAAAATGGACGCTGTCGCTTAAGCTTTAAATGGCCCAATACTCTGGTATCTTGTAAGAAAACACCTTCTCCAGGGACTGTGTTTTGAAAACATATTTCATTTTATGTGACCTGATACACCCTCTCACTTTTAAGCACGCCCATATAAAATGTATAGACCGCACCTAATTCTCCACATCAATGAAGCATGAGCTATTGAAGATACATAAAAAAATAAATATAACCATATAAGGTCGTAAAGTATCAGAAAAAAAAATCATTTGAAATAAACGGGACAGATTTTTTTAGCTCTTTTACCTAAAAAATGAGATATTACTTTATTCTCGTGAGAAGTGTGAAACGAAATAATAAACATTGTTGCAGAGCCATAATTGAAAAAAGATAATCAGAATTATACCAAAGGGCATAAATTAAATAATATACACTTTTACAGAAATATATTGAGAAAAGAGGACCATCTCTGTCCATCAAAGAGCATAGCAATCAAATTTTCATTTCCCAGACACATAATATTTTAAAAAAACTATATCTATTCGTTGTAGCTCAGAAACTAGTGGTTTTATAAAAATAAATCTTTCAAGTAAAATTGTTTTATTTTTAATACTACTGCATTTTTATAATATTAAGTTGTTTCCAATCTCAAATATTTGCAAAAATACTATCAAAATAGGAAATTTTCACTTATGTAGAGTACCCTCAAAGTCATTCTCATGGGATGGTGAGTATTTTCAAATTAGTTTGCAACGGTAAACAGTGACTAAATAGGAAATTTAACCAAAATTGTTAAAGCCAATCTGGAGAAAATTGATATTTTTTCTCTTTTTGCCCTTTAGTAAACTAGCATCAATTTTTCAGGTTAGATGTTTAATTCCATAACCTCCTAGGATAAATCTTATAAAAACCCTAGGTACCCAATCGGTGAAATTGTTTCGACTCTAAGCTGATATACAGAAAGATGGCAACAATAAAACCACTTTTGCTGTTTCAAGGGGTCATGAAACGTCGACATTTATCAACATCTCGAGTTTGATTTTTTTGACGATCATAATATTTATTTCTCTCTCTCTCTCTCTCTCTCTACATATATATACACGTGTGTGTTTTATTATTACTTTGTTTTATTTGTGATAAAATAGATGTGTATACTTTAATTAGTTTATGTATTGGCTTACTCTAGGAAGAACAAATCCTCATGCAATCTTGAATGAGATGTTGTAGTAGCTGTAGATAAATAAACATTAATTAATTAATATTCATTAAAATGAGACCAAATGCGTATTTTTAATGTATTTATCGCACTCGTGAAAAACAATAGCAAAAATGTCGCATACATTAAATGCACGTGCCTTTTTGCTGGTTTGCATTGGCAATTTTATTTCCATTTCAAAATGGTCAAAATGGAACACGTATCTCGGATTAGATCATTTTTTTTATAAAAATATGTTTACGTATATTTTGACTGTCCTTTGGCAAGTATCGTAATCTATTTTCTTTATTTTGATTTACCGGGTTGGTATTGAGGTAATATAGATAGTGTTAGCAATAATGCCAGGCGGTATATTAGTAAAGTTTGTTTATCGATCACTCATCGAAGCCTCCATCTTTGGAACAAAACTACGGAACAAAATATAAATAAGCGACGGGTTTTCAATAACTAGCTTGAGGTGATCTCATTTTTGAATTGTTTGTCCTTTTTGAAATATACTGTTAAGAAAAAAACTTTTCAATTTTTGCGGCGAGAGATGATATTGCTTAGTGAAAGTAAAAAAGTCAGTGTCGTGTCATGGAGTGTTGTCAGGTAAATCAGAGCTTGTTAAAACTGTATCTATGATAATGTTCCTAACCACTAGGTGCCCATTTGACCAATCACACACAGGCTTTGCTTTACATACCTCACATGAGAGTGTATTTTCGTTTACATCTGGACATTGAATGCTACTGAGTGATGAGAACAATTATTCACAAGTACATTTTCAAACCACAGTACAATTTTCTTGGTATGGGTCTTATCGGACTAATATAACATTTATTAGATTTAATTTAATATATTCATACGTCATAACATTTAATCTGGAGCTGTCACAGTTGTTGCATATTATCAGAACCTATAAAATAACACTAATTAGTAGTTAGTTATATGTTACAATTTTATTTATTTTGGTCATGCACATATGTTATTACTTTAAAAGGCCCTTTCTATGAAAATTGGACTCTTTAAATTTATTTATCCTGGCAACACACCACGACTTTCCACTGGAGAGAGTTACTATATTATATTATTAGTTTGTTTTTTTATCACTGGGTTTTACAACATATTCAGGTTATATGCATACATAATTAATCTAATGGGGTAGGGATGAGGAAGGAAGCATTTTAGAAGCAGTATATCCGCATTTGCGTGGAAGGATAGTGGGAAACCCTTTAAGAAAAACCACCCTCAGTAGACCTGACCGGGATTCGAACCCCAATCTCCCCGTTTTTAGTAGGCCAGTCCAACATGAGAATTACGTTTTACACCATTCGACCACCGGAGTGGGTTTAGGATCAGTTCCCCCCCATATAAAACTCTTCGTTACTAAGTTATTGTTTAAGAGCGGGGTGGGTGTATTGTGGGTGGTTTTTTTCCCCTCCAACACTTACTCTAAGCAAATGGGTTACATCCCATTTCCTTTCAGTTCTGTCTACCTTACCTCTAGCCCCTTAGTGAAAAATATGCAGACAGCCCAGCCGAGTAGTAAGACGCGGTACACTCACACACATAATAATAATAGTAATAATAATAGCCTTTATTTATCTGGCGAAGTTAAGGCGCTAGCCTTCTCTTCCCCTTAACGAATTTTGAATACAACATACACTATTACATTTATTGAAATACAATTTAATAAAGGAATATTCAAGTAAGCAGAAAAACATTCGCACGCTCTTAGAAAGGGTTTGCATACTATCACCTGAAATCAGGATCAGGCGGGGGAGTGGGATAATCCCAACATCCACGTACTCGACGAGACTCAAACGCGCGACACCTTGAGCGTGAACATGCCCACCCACTCGCGGACCACCCAGAGCGGCGGAGGTAACCAGCGCTGAACGTGGAGTACAAAGTAAGAAAGAACAACTCTTCATCCTTTAGCTTGTGAAGTTTCGGCTTGTAACTAACTCTCTAGTGAAGTGGCCATAACACCCGTCACCTTTCTCTCTCCCTACTCCTCCGAGACTGTCGGTGACACCTATAATCGACAACCCTGTGATCCTCTCCATGTCACGTTGATACCTAGAAGACTAGCCCTTGCTCTTTCTCCTCCGCGGCATCAGATGAAGATGTCAATGGTGTTGGCAGCTCAAGGTCACCTGGTTTTGTGGCCGGAGCCTTTTGGCCCCGCCCACTCCCCTGCCTGGATCCACCGCCTCTCAAATGATGGCATCGCGCGCTCCACGATAGAAACAGGGGTGGCCAATCGGCTGACGGTGTACAGCAGAGATCATTGCAATCCGCCATTTTAAAATATATAGTTTTGTTTGGAGGACATGTTTAGAGTAGCAGTTCTTGAACTAGTAGAAAAGTTATATTAGGGCCTAGTTAACTTTTGTTACTCTGCTGATGAAATTAATTAATTACTTTTAAGCTATTTAAAAAGCTAAATCAGATATTTAAAATATAGCTTTTGTATTAGAAACAAGTTTTTATAAATGTCAAAAGGTTAATAACAATTAGATGTTTTAAGATTTAAAGGGAAATAAAAACTTTTGTTTAGGACAAATATATGTTATGAATAATCCAAACCAATTTTAGACAAAATGAATTTAAGTTAAAATGTTACTGAACCATTATTTAATATTTATGCATTTAAATTACAGTGAACTAAATTTTGTCTTGCATAATAACTCTACATTTTATTAATAACATCAATCCTCGGTCCCGGCACAGATTTATCTGATTGCCAAACCCTTCCTTCACCTCTGACAAGATGTGTATTAATCACAACTTGTAAATGTGGGGAATGCCAGGCCTCCACCGTGGTTCGGATCCCACGTTAAACTGTAGGTCCTCCATTTCATCTCACAATCACCCTACCATTACACATTAGCTTAAATGCGTATAGCCCGAATGGGTAGTAAGACGTGATGCTAATAATAATAATAATAATAATAATAATAATAAACCTCAACACTTTAAATCGATTATTAAGACGTGTTTGGAAGCACAAAAACAATGTTTCTTTGCAACATTATAGTAAAATTAAACATCTAATTTTTCAGAGGCTATCTGAGAAGCAATTCAACATCTTGATATTATCGTCCTGCCACATCCATCGTACAGTCCAAACTTGCACCATGTGACTTACATCGTACAGTCCGGACTTGCACCATGTGATTTCCATCGTACAGTCCGGACTTGCACCATGTGATTTCCATCGTACAGTCCGGGCTTGCACCATTTGACTTCCATCGTACAGTCCGGACTTGCACCATGTGATTTCCATCGTACAGTCCGGACTTGCACCATTTGACTTCCATCGTACAGTCCGGACTTGCACCATGTGACTTCCATTGTACAGTCCGGACTTGCACCATGTGACCTCCATCGTACAGTCCAAACTTGCACCATGTGACCTCCATCGTACAGTTCGGACTTTCATCATGTGATTTCCATCGTACAGTCCGGACTTGCATCATTTGGCTTCCATCGTACAGTCCGGACTTGCACCATGTGACTTCCATTGTACAGTCCGGACTTGCACCATGTGACTTCCATCGTACAGTCCGGACTTGCACCATGTGACCTCCATCGTACAGTCCAAACTTGCACCATGTGACCTCCATCGTCCAGTCCGGACTTGCACCATGTGACTTACATCGTACAGTCCGGACTTGCACCATGTGACTTCCATCGTACAGTCCGGACTTGTACCATTAGACTTCCATTGTAAATTCCGGCTTGCCCCACGTGACCTCCATATTTTCCCCAAACTTAAAAGAGGGGCTCTGTAGACATTACTATAGTCTCAATGAATAAATGGAAACTACTGTGGCTCCGGAAACAATGTGTGGAATAATAATGTGACGGCTTAACAAAACTTGTTTACCGTTGGTGTAAATGTGTGGAGTTGATTGGTGAAAAGTAAACCCATATACGTAAAGATTACATAGTAATTATTTTCGTGTTTCGTTTATTAAAATATCATTATTCAATAAGAAGTATTAAAGTTGGAGAGTGCTTCAAACTTAATTAGTTTACTGCAGATTGAATTATAATATTTTATTCTACTGTATTTCTTTGAGGTCATTTTATAAACATTATAATACTATACTAACGTAAGTTAACAGTTTTTAAAATATATTAAACATTATACATTATCTTTTAATCATATTAAATGTGAAAACGAGGCTCGTCTGCCTAAGTTCCCATAAGATTTTAACCTCTATCATATGACTTATAATATTTATATCGCAGTTGAAACATGAGATTAATTTTAATATGATGACATTCGCGTATTGAAATAAAAAAATTAAAAAACCAATTAGTAATTCTAGTTGGGATCACGCAAAAACTGTTCAAATTCTAATGCGTTTTAACAAAAACAAGGCACAGTTCTCAAGGTAGGCACCCCTAGTGAAATCTGCTATATGCTGATCACACATACAGGTGTCGGTTTCTGGTTGCCTATCTATAATCACGTCCGGCGCTCATTTACATCAAACCCCTGAGTTTCATAACAGAGGGAAAACAAATAGATCGTTTAAAATAATTCACGGATAATTTAAAAAAAATGAGTTTGGCAGAGATTAGCGTTCTTTAAACCCTCTTCAGTGTTCGAATGGTCTGAGGCGTCACTCTCACAATAGACCACTGCCGATGAAGGGGAGATTAGGGTTCGAATCCCGGTCGGATGTACAGTATTGAGGGTGGTTATTCCAAGATGGTTTTCCCCTCTCCATCCACTTCCTCTAGAATTTGACCTTGCTAATCCCTAACTCAATAGCGTGATTAGTATACAGAAGTACAGCCCAAACTGGTTGTAAAACGACGTATTAAAATGTTCTTGAATATTGATCATTGAAACTGTAGTGCAGTTTGACAAAGATTTGTGACGCCGATGTTAGTTCAGCGGTATTTATAAATACTAACACAATGTTGTGTATAGCCGGGTATTACATTTGATGTCGTTTAGTTATAATTTTAATTAAAAGCAGCCCACATTTGGGGTGGCCTTGTACTATAAGTCATCAGTTTCACAGTATACTGGAGGACGAGGCTTCTAAACTATGCCTGGTTGCACTGGACGGTGGTTTCCACAAGGAGTATACGCTAATGTGTACGCATTTACTTTAAAACTGTCTTCCTCATCTCTACCCCTTAAAATATCAATTCTTTAGTAAGTTTAGCGCGAAAACTAAACAATAATACATATATTGTGTTCTAGAACCGTGTTTAGGATATTTATTTGCAAACCAAATGAGAAGAGACCATTGGGGAGACCTAGACGCAGATGGGATGTTAACATTAGGGTGGATCTGATAGAGATAGGCTGTTAAGGTCGGATTCCCTCGGGGCGTCTTGCGCCTGCGACCACAGACGTGCGGTGGTGAGACGCAGACGTGGGCTACAGTGTTTCCCTAGATGCGTCTCTTGGTCGCCAGTCGTGGGTAATTTTATGTGCAGTACAGATCGTTCCTCAGATATCAGAGTTTTTAAATTGAGTTTTATTTAATGTTCCGTGTAATTTTGTTATTTTGGAATAGTGTGGATTAAAAATACTAGTTTGGTCGGCCAATTATATTTGAGATCTCTTTCCATGCGTTGCCCTTCACATGTTGGTCCCGGTACACTGGCGAAGATATGTCAAAAATTGATGGGTGCTTTTCTACCTCTATAATAAAATTTTCATCCTCTTCTATGGAGAAACCTTGGACCATTTTCAAAACCAGCCTAATAAAACTGTGACACGGACTGAGGACCTACCCTTAGTATTTAAATATTCCTAAATTGTAAGGACCGCCTTAATTATTATCACTGTACGCTTAGACCGACTGAGACCTAAGATTTCATCGAATAGCCCGGTTCCATTAAAAAACTTTTTTTTTTAAGTATTTGTTGTAAACAACTTTTATTAAATTCCTGTATCGGCAAGAAATTATGACAAAACTAAATATAACTCTACTAAAACACACGCTTGCTTGGTGGGCAGTGTGGACGCAGACGCAATGTAGAGACGCTGGACGCGCACTTGGTCTCCAGTCGCAGTCGCCTTGAAGGAACTGGCCACATAACAAACTGTGGAAACCAGTCCAGTCGCAGACGCAATGTAGAGACGCTGGACGCACACTTGGTCGCCAGTCGCAGTCGCCTTGAAGGAACTGGCCACATAAACTGTGGAAACCAGTCCAGTCGCAGACGCAATGTAGAGACGCTGGACGCACACTTGGTCACCAGTCGCAGTCGCCTTGAAGGAACTGGCCACATAACAAACTATGGAAACCAGTCCAGTCGCAGACGCGAGACGCACCGAGGAAATCGTACCTTAATGGAGTGGTCTTGATATAACTAACTTAAGATAGGGATAAGGTGCAATGAGGGGGACTGGATAAGACCATATCAAGATAGGGATAGGATGTAATGAGGTGGACTGGATAGAACCAGCTCAAGATATAAATAGGGTGTAATGAAGTGTACTGGGTATAACTAGATCAAGATATAAATAGGGTGTAATGAGATGGACTGGATAGAACTAGATCAAGACAAAGATAGGGTGTAAAGAAGTGGACTGGATGGACCAAGTTCAGGATAGGGTTAGGTGGTGTGATTTTGTAAGTATGAAAATTATATTTCAAGTTACTAATGCCATAGAGTAAATAAGTATTGTGTTCTTAATAGAGTTTCCCAAAAGTCTAAACGTCTTTGTACAAGGGTCCAGGTTCAGATTGTCAGCAGAAATGAAGAAAACAGAGATTTGGGCTCGAAACCTTTTTAAAAAGTGTTAACTTAACTAATTGGTTGATGTGTGTAGCCTATAATTAGGATAGGATGAGTAATTTAATGATCAGTGTGTTCATTAAACCACAAATAAAGTGGGTTTTTTTCTTCAAATTAGCTCACAACCCCTTCAGCTTACCTACGATAAAAAGGGTGAATATCACCGTAGTTCCTTATAATTAGGTACCCTTCTTAATGGATGGACAGAGGTAAATCATTCATAGCTTCAGTCCAACTATCATAGAAACGACCTTTTATCAAATATGAAAGTATTAGTTTATGTCAACATAGATAACAGTTTACTATACTCTTGGTGACTTGGCGGTCTAGGGGTAAGGTGTCAGACTTCTGTGCTGGCGTCCGGGGTTCAATCCTCGGTCCCGGCAAAGATTTATCTGATTACCAAACCCTTCCTTTACCTCTGACAAGACATCTTGTGAATGTGAGGAATGCCAGGTCTCCACCGTGGTTCGGATTCCACGTTAAACTGTAGGTCCTTCATTTCATTTCACAATCATCCTACCATTACACATTAGCGTAAGTGCGTATAACCCGGACGGGTAGTAGGACGCGGTGCTAATAATAATAATAATAATAATACTATATTCTTAATGCCATTTTATAGGTTTTGATACTGTCCATCAAAAGTGATAGCTAAAGATCATATGAATTGATGTGCGAATACGTTAATTTAAATCTAGTAACTTTTCTAGCTGTCAGATAAGAGACTTCCTATGAAGATTGAACTGTAGTAATGGCATGATAGTATACAGTTTCGGTCACAAACTTGGCTTTATTTTCAGTCTAGGTCTCACAACATAGGACCAGCACTGTACGATTAAAAAAATAACTCTTCAAAACGGCTCCTGAAAATCAACGCAATAATGACAACTACTTCTACAAGAAGAAGAAAAACACACGCAAGGCTATCATTAAGGAACCGTTTTCAAAGCACCACTAGATCAAAATTAAGTAATCAGCTCCTTTTCACAGTCTGGTTTGGACGAATTAGAACGATTTTTAAGTTGTGGTTGGGTTTTTACAATATAATTATTATGTTGAGTATTATACGGGTGATGTCGGTATAAGTATACCCCAAATTTCTTACGAATCGACATATATGATAGCCAAAAAAATGTTAATAGATCTAGTTTAACAAGTTATGCTATCTGAAACTGTCATTTTTGATAGAGATATAATCAATACTTAAAAAACACTGATAAAATATTAAAATATTATCAATGATGCCAAAAAAGTTTGTATTATCTAAATTTTATTCCGACAAAGACTATACTATATTGCCTAGTGAGATTTTATTATGGATAAGTAATTTTTTACAATCATCACTGTTTCCAGCTTGTGACCTCAGTCAGTTTTTATTCAAACCATATATTTTCCACTACCGAGTTGCTAGGCCTGTCGTAGCTTCATATGCCTTATAGTCTAACTTAAGACCAGGACAGGCACAACATCCAGTCCACGACCGTTAATTTATCAATGTAGAAAGATAAATCCTTATTTTCATCTATAATACATTTTTCGGTCATTCCGGGAATCGAACCCGGGACCCTTAGTTAAATAGGCAGACACGCTACCGACTAAGCTAAGGTGTCTGCCAGATGAAGAAATAATGTATTAACTTCAATTTATTTTTCTTGTTTATAAGAAACAATCAAATAACATAGAGAGGTATTTTTCCACAGTTTTAATCCCACAAGACATAGCTTAGGTAATTTTTATCCTTCAAACAAATAGTTAAGCACTTTATCCCTTATTAGTTGGTAAACATAATAAGGATTATTGTAGGAATACACGTTTAAATATTCATTCAGATTTTTTGCAGTCAAAATGAATATATTTCCAACTATATTATAGATATGATTTTGTAGATGTTTATATTATCTCAATCGTGAGTTTTAGATCAAATCACTTGACGTATGAATATAGAAAATATATTTATTTCATCCTCTAACTGACAAAAATGTATCTTCCTATATAAAAAAAAGATTATTCTGATTTTGGTAGTAAGAACAGTATTTGATAGTTACTAAAGTTACTAAAACAATTTTAATATATTCAAACATAAAGTCATGTTATTGGCAGCTGTCAATTTTGATATATATTATCAATACCTAAAAATAACACAAATAATATGTTAAAATGTTATCAATGTTGGGTGCAAATAAATATGTTTGCATTTTATAAACTGTTCTTCCGACCCAAATCAGGGTATAAATAATAATTTGTTGTGTTCAGTTAGAAATCGTTAGGCCATTTGTTTACTATAGACCATCCACGTGGCTATGAGGGATTGACTGCAGGTCTATAGGAGCGTGGTTCGATAGCAGGTGGTGCAATAAGTAATGTTTTTGTATAGTTTTTACATTTAAATAAATAGTCTATTTAACGGTGTGGTATAGAGGCAAGTTGGCTAGTCTTAGACTAAGTTTTACCACAGTGGCGTAAAGAGAGGAATGGTGATATAGAGGGATAAGCCGCACGTAAAACATCCCTCCAAATACAACCTGCCAATATTCAAATCTCGACCTCTACTTCAATCCACTCAATTGAAAGCTTCACAGCTTATACCACGCGACCATCGGTGTGATTTAAAATAATTTAATATATCAAATTTAATTATTTGTTTCGTATAATTTGACTTTTGCATATATATATATAAAATAAATGTTGAAAATTAAAATTAAAATCGAGTTACTAAAGATCGAGTCCTGGACCTTTGGATCAATGCGCCAATGTTTTTATCAAGGTTCTACCTGACAATCCAAATGCTCTTATCAATGTTCTATCTAACAATCCAAATGCTCTTATCAATGTTCTATCTAACAATCCAAATGCTCTTATCAATGTTCTATCTAACAATCCAAATGTCACTATAAATGTTCTACCTGACAATCCAAATGTCACTATAAATGTTCTACCTGACAATCCAAATGCTCTTATCAATGTTCTATATAACAATCCAAATGCTCTTATCAATGTTCTATCTAACAATCCAAATGATCTTATCAATGTTCTATATAACAATCCAAATGCTCTTATCAATGTTATATCTAACAATCCAAATGCTCTTATCAATGTTCTATCTAACAATCCAAATGCTCTTATCAATGTTCTATATAACAATCCAAATGCTAATGTTACTATAAATGTTCTACCTGACAATCCAAATGCTCTTATCAATGTTCTATCTAACAATCCAAATGCTCTTATCAATGTTCTACCTAACAATCCAAATGCTCTTATCAATGTTCTATATAACAATCCAAATGCTCTTATCAATGTTCTACCTGACAATCCAAATGCTTTTATCAATGTTCTATATAACAATCCAAATGTCACTATAAATGTTCTACCTGACAATCCAAATGCTTTTATCAATGTTCTATATAACAATCCAAATGTTACTATAAATGTTCTACCTGACAATCCAAATGCTCTTATCAATGTTCTATCTAACAAATCCAAATGCTCTTATCAATGTTATATCTAACAATCCAAATGTCACTATAAATGTTATATCTAACAATCCAAATGTCACTATAAATGTTATATCTAACAATCCAAATGCTCTTATAAATGTTATATCTAACAATCCAAATGCTCTGATCAATGTTCTATCTAACAATCCAAATGCTCTTATCATTGTTCTATCTAACAATCCAAATGCTCTTATAAATGTTATATCTAACAATCCAAATGCTCTTATCAATGTTCTATCTAACAATCCAAATGTTCTTATCAATGTTCTATCTGGCAATACAAATTATCTTATCGATGTTCTATCCAACAGTCCATATGTCACTATCAATATAAAGATTGTATTTATATTACTTGCGTACAAACTTCATCATCAATAAAAAAAAAGACATCCGTGAAAAAATACTGTAAAAATGCATGTAAAAATTTCCTTTGAAGGACATAAGACAATGTTTGAACCCAAATTATGTGATATAGGAAAATGAGTTTTAAAATAAAAGTTTACACGAGCACTAAATTTTGATCGCGGCTGCTCTGGTGCATAGTTCTATATATATATGATGTCCTAGATTGTTAGTTTGTAAGTTATGTGCGACCTTGTCTTTAGAAGCTTAAAAGTTAAATACCACCAAATAAAATATTATGTTCCTTAGAAACAAAAAGTAATCTATCCTTGCCCAACTAGTGATCAAATGACTAAATAATGGAGTATCCCTCTTAACGAGAAATGTTCGTGTCAAGAGGGGAGATTGAGAGACAACTTGTTCTCAAGTTCTTCACCCATCTACTGATAAACAGGGCCATTAAACGTGTACACATTCCTCTTGCAGGGTTTAGCTGTCATCAGTTCAAATCCCGGAAGAGGAAAGAAAGTAGGATTCAGATCCGCTTCTATTGTTCATAAGGGATTAAAGATAAGTTTTAGAAGAATATAGAAACATATCATTTTTGCATTGTATATTTTTAATTTTTATTTATTTGAGGTATTTAACGTGCACTTTTTGAACATACTGATTATATCAGCACACGATACCTTCTATGCGCGAGCAGGAAAGGGCCTACCAATTTTGCCGGGAAAGGTATTTTCACATCCCTTCCAGGGTTCTTTTACAAGCCACAATCGACATGGGAAAGATGGCTTTACTTTCCTTCCGAAGTAAGTTGTTCTACGGATTTTTATCGCTCAAGAAAAATCCGTTTATCCTGACTGGGTTTGAACCCATGATCATCGGGTCCTGAGACGAGTACTTTGCCCCCACCGAGGTCGGCAACTGTGACTTATTATCCGATTGGGTTATCAACATTTGACAACATTGACGAGTAGAGATGAGTACCGTAGAATTAAAGGAAATTAACTTGCATTTGCTTGGAGTGAGAGTGGAAAACTTATTAGGAAAAAAAAATCAGTACACCAAACTGGTATTGAAATCCCGACCTTATTATCAACGGCCCTTCAATCTAATGCGAGAGAAAACTCCCGAATCAGTGGTTTTCAATCTTATTTCGATTCTATTCAATTAACGCCCGTTCGTAAATTTTATTTAAAGTACCCCAGAAGTTTAATTTTTCTGAATAAATATATAATTTTAAACTATTCTCCTTAATTGTACATTTTTTAACAATGCGTCTTACTACTTGTTCGGGTTATACGCTTATGTAATAATTACTCTAATGGTTTTAGGGATTATTAGGATTATATTTAAAGGAAGTGTACCCGAATTTGCGTGGAGGGAGAATGGAAAACCATTTTGGAAACACCACCCTCAGTATACTCCAAGATTCAAACCTTAATCTCCCCGTCATCGGCAGTCTAGTCTACTGTGAGAGTAGCGCCTCAAACCATACGGCCACCAAAAAGTGCATTAAACGTTTTTTTTTAAACTAATTGCTTAACTTAGTAAGTAGGTGTGTTATTTTAACCAAAACAATTCATTAAGCATTGAGTATTTCACATTCACAATCAATACTGGTACACTACCCACCTCGGTGGCGTAGTTGGCTAACGCGCTAGTCGTGTTGAGCTCTACTGCTGAGGACGGGGAGATCGAGGTTAGAACCTCGGTCGGGTGAACTGGGGGGGGGGTGTGTTTCTTAAATGGTTTTCCACTATCCCTCCACGCAAATGCGGGTTCACTTCATCTAATTCAACCTTCCAAATTCCTAATCCACTAGCGTAATTAGTACTTAAAGCGTATAACCCGAACGGGTAATATGACGCGGTGCTAAATATTATTATTATTTTAGAAATATCATATGTGTCACTTGTATAAAATTTATTTGCAGCTTAGGCATGAAAATGAAATAGAAAACGTTAGTGGGATTACATTATTATTTGGATAAAAATAACAACTACATAACCTTATTAGAGTCTTGGGCTTGTTGCCAAGCACACAGATTTTTTATATATTAGGTTCAAATTAGGTTAACTTGTAGTAAAAATAAAGGCTGCCGATATTAAATTATGTGCGCGTAACCTTAGGGAATGGAAAGTCTATGGGTGGCACGCCGAGATGTAAAAATAAACATTGAATAAAACTTTTCCCGACGTGGTATAATTTTTTGATGGCAATAATATTTAAGACAGTTATGTAATAATTTAATATAGTATTTCCCCTTTATATTTGTCAATATAATTACTACATTGACCGTCTGAGCTATATCATTTATAACTTAGTGGTAAGATTAGCCAGTACTATTGTACCGCTGCCCAGGGGACGCTCGAATGTACTAATCGTACATCCTTTCCGTGGAAGCTCTTACCGAGATGAGATGTGAGGATAATGATAGTGGGTGTGAGAGTGTGGAACCAGTGGAAACACTTAGACCTAACTTAAGCCTAACTAAAACAACCCTGGTAACCTTTGGAGTAATTCCCTTTTCCTTAAAAATACCAGAGGAACCAGCCGGGAATCGAAACAGGGACCCTTAGACTCGTAGCCAGTTGCACTGACCACTGCACCGGTTTACAAAACAATAATGGCGTATACATCATTTAAAGGCCATTAAGGCATTCCGGCTAAATACTAATTTTAAAACGTAAATAAGTGCTGGCACACTAAACTAGCTCAAAACATTCAATTCATATCAATGTAATTAGGGTAGTGTCCGTTTGGAGAAGACTACAATTCAATTAATTAAATTACCCGCCTCTGTGGCGTAGTTGGCTAACGCGCTAGTCGTGTTGAGCTCGACTGCTGAGGACGGGGAGATAGAGGTTCGAACCTCGGTCGGGTGAACTGGGGGGGGGGGGGGGGGGGGGTTTNATTGTCCACCATCCCTCCACGCAAATGCGGGTTCACTTCCTCTAATTCAACCTTCCCAATTCCTAATCCATTAGCGTAATTAGTACTTAAAGCATATAACCCGGACGGGTAGTAAGACGCGGTGCTAAATAATAAAAATAAAATAAAAAATAATTCTTTTAGCTTAGCTCACCAATGCTCTACCACTGATCTAGCCATGGATCATCCTGTGCTCGGGGTTATTATTTACCCATATTTTAAGGCTGAGTCTGTGATGGGCGTGTGGAGATCGGCAACTATATATAAGCAACCAATAGTACCGCGACCCCTCAGATACCATGGCAATCTGCGACTCTGGAGGGCTGTTATGTTGCCAAGTATACAATCCAAGATAGTAATTAAAACTGAATTTCAACTAATATCAACACATTGGTTGCAAATCATTAGAATGATGACACTGTCCGTATGGTCCCGGGTCCAGGTGTCATTTTGTAACTAATTTAAATTAATTGATTGAGTTGTGGTCTCCTCTAGACGGCCACTTATATGCAGCCTATGTTTCTACAGGATATTGACAGAGATTAAAATAGAAACTTCTTCATACCAAATTCACCATTCCACTTTGAGCGTGATCTTTGTTGGTTCTTTTGTGGTTTTTCCTTTTATTTTACTCTTTTTTTTGACTTCATGCCAGTGGTTTGGACGTTCAATGAGTCAGTGAATTGTGGCTTTATTTTGTATGTGGTTACAATTTGGAAGGTAATCTTCTGACACCAACCTGTTTGTTTCCCACGATTTCATCAGATTTACATGTTTACACGTGTTTTTGTTTTTTGCATCACATCCTACTACCTGTCCGGTCTATACGCATATTTACACGAACTAGGGACGTAACATTTCGAGGTAGTGTATCTTTATTTGCTTGGAGGAAAAGGAAAAAATAGTTTAGGAGTTTTAAACATCTCAGTTTACCTAAGATGCATTCGAAATCCGACCTCCTCCTCCTCATCAACGGCAAAACAAACCTCGGACGAGACTAATGCCTTAGTCTATGTACCCATCAGTGCGGTAATAAAAATTAACATTTGGTAAGGATATTTTTTTTTCAAAAGAATTGAAATCTGGAATTTTGGGTTAGCGCAGTCGTGCTTTTCTTCAGCTTTATCCAATAACCTTTGCCAATTGGGACCCACCTCCAATTTTGTTTTCCTATTTCCAACTCACCTAACTCGGTTTTTATTGACTTTGCGTTACTTCCTTTGTTCCGTGTCGAATACCCCCCCTCTCCCCGTAATAATAATAAGTGATTAATGAAGGTGCGCATGAACAGCTAGCTTCATTAAGCGCTGGCAAACGGTATTTTTCCACACGCTTCATACAAAAGACGTCAAGAGATACCGATGCGAACATTGACGTGAGCTCATTTCCTAGAATAGGCGTAAGATTTTATATTTTATTCTGCGTCTTAGTGCTTGTTTAAGTTATACATTATATTAATGACGCTAATTGAATAGGAATGAGGAAGGAAGAATTTGAGAGGAAATCAACCTGCATTTTTATGGAAGGAAATTGATAAACCATTAAGAAAAAAAATATCATTACACTAAAATGAAATTCGAACCTCGATATCGCCATCCTTGGCTGTCCATTCTATAGGTAAAATGACGCTTTGGACCAAAAGATCACCAAACCGTCGATCGCGAGCTACCGGTAGCTTGAACTGACATTTTCGGTAGTTCATAATGGTATAATTTAGCGCAACAGTACTTTACGACATAATATTGGAGTCCAAAGCCAAATGGCAACATTGCGAGTACACCAACATAAGCTGACGTTTGTCACCGTCTTGCGTTTTGAGGCTATGGTTGGTTTACAGCAGGGGTAGGCAATAGGTCGATCACATAAAAATAATCTGCATCGTTACGAAAAGGCAAGTTTATCTTGCATTACTCCACCATGGTACAGCTTGGTGTAATCCGTCAAGGTAGGAATAGAAGTATTGTAGGAAATATTGAATTTAAGGAATGTATGAGTACAAGATGTATTTAAAAAATAAAAGCAGTGGAGAAAGGAAGGGTGATCGCGGGACCTTTGATAAATGTAAAAGACGATCGGGCTCCAAAAAGGTTGCCAATCCCTGGTTTATAGTATTTTCCAAAAGTAGTTTATTTCTGCATCTTTTGGTGAATGAGTGTAAGTTGTATCTTTAATTGAGTTATAATGAGTGAAAATGATAAAATAAAAAATATAATTTCCATTTGAAATAAGAAATACTTTGTTTTACGGAAAAGAGAACAAGTGTTTGTTTAATATAAAATGTATATATGTGTGTGTGTGTGTGTGTGTGTGTGTGTGCAGGCAAGAAATGTAACGTTAAGCGACATTAGCCTAAAAAATACATTTAAAAATAAAAGAAATTCTTCTAAGACAACTTTAAGGAAAGTGAAATAAGACCATTTCAAAAAATCGCTTAAGTTGATGTGAGTAAATTGTTACATAAAATACCGATAAAAACAAGATTTCCTCTCTCCCATTTCAATAATTGTATCCCATACCATTTATTGAAATAAAAGAAACCTCACTAAGATGATGAAATGATAAACACAATGCTTTCGTCAGTTTTTACACAGATTTAATGATAATTCTACTGTATAGTACAATAACAGCCATTACACGATACTAAATTAGTTAAGTAATCTTTTCCTTGGACCATGCGGCCACCAAAGCTGGTTCTAGAAGAAAAAATATTCACATCGACGTGGAGAAGGGATGGGAAATTATTATTGTTATTATTATTATCATCACCGCATCTTACTACCCGTTCGGGTTATACGCACTTACGCTAATGTATAATGGTAAGGTGATTGTGAGATGAAATGGAGGACCTACAGTTTAACGTTGAATCCGAACCACGGTGGAGGCCTGGCATTCCCCACATTTACAAGACGTCTTGTCAGAGGTGAAAGAAGGGTTTGGTAATCAGATAAATCTGTGCCGGGCCGAGGATTGAACCTCGGACCCCTATCACAAAAGTCTGATACCTTACCCCTGGACTACCAGGTCACCGGGATGGGAAAACCAGAATAAAAATCGCGTGTGTAAAATTACACCCTGTTCACGAAGCCGGAATTCGAGTCTTGCCCTCCCTTTTTGAAGTCAACCGATTGTGAATCAAACGCACAATACCGCTCAACCCCCGTTGTCGAGAACTCTTGAATAGTTCTCTAATCCAACGCTCAGGGGCTTTGAATTTTACTTACCGTACTACCTGTGCTTTTATTTTGTGTCGAAACAAAACGTGGCACTTCTAATATTTTATTTAGTCTCTTGTAAACAAATTCTCATTTGATGAAAATGTTTAAAATATAAATTTTAACTTGCAGAAAGTATTGTGGTAATCTCTTTAAATGTCGGTGTAGCTCATTGTGACCCACTCATCTCCCTTTCCTCCATTATATACCCCCTCCCTTTGACTGATTATATCATTATTATTATTAGCACCGCGTCTTACTACCAGTTCAGGTTATACGCACTTACGCTAATGTGTAATGGTAGGGTGATTGTGAGATGAAATGGAGGACCTACAGTTTAACGTGGAATCCGAACCACGGTGGAGGCCTGGCATTCCTCACATTCACAAGATGTCTTGTCAGAGGTGAAGGAAGGGTTTGGTAATCAGATAAATCTTTGCCGGGACCGAGGATTGAACCCTGGACGCGTGCATAGAAGTCTGACACCTTACCCCTTTGATAGATATTATCAATACCAATAATACTACACTGTGTAATAAATATTAATAGTAGTATAATATTAATAATATTTAGCACCGCGTCTTACTTCCCGTTCGTGTTATACCCTTTTAAGTACTAATTACTCTAATGGATTAGGAATTGGGAAGATTGTATTAGAGGAAGTGAACCCGCATTTGCGTGGAGGCAGAGTGGAAAACCATTTAGGAAAACCACCCCCAGTTCACCCGACCGAGATTCGAACCTCGATCTCCCCGTCCTNCGAACCAGGTACCCGAAAGTCAAGTGCACTAACTCTTCAAGTCTACGGAACTGTTCTGACCAAACTAATGGTTCCACGTAGCTATTTTTTAAATGAATAAAGGAGGGCCAGAGAGCCACCGTGCGCGGACAAAGAGAAGCGCTCGTTGTTCGGTCGGGCGGAACATTTTTAGTTTTCAATCATCGGCGCGGCCAGCCAGCAGTTCCCACGACTCACGCCCGTGACCCTCAACTGTTGGCGGGATACTCGCGCTTGATGGTCTAATCAGGACACCCAAACGTGGTGAGGGGGGTAGAGACGAAGGTTAGCCCAAACTTCGGCGGCGTCTGATCGATGCGGAACCGAAACGATTACTTCGTTTAAAAAAAAAAAGAGAATATCTATCTCTCTTAGTGCGTTGAGGTATTGCGGGACGGACGGACGGACAGGGGGAAGCGATCGAACAAGAAGTAAGTGGCCGGTAAAGTAGGTGTTGCCGGTAACGACCGAGCAGCTGGCACGGCGAGGCCGCCACGGGGACTGGAAGGGGCAAAGCTCGGGATAATGGCTGACCAAATTGTTTGACAGTGACGTCTTAGTCTTTACTTGATCAGGAAATCTATTCATTATTTTTTTATCAACGCGTCTTACAACCCGTTTGGGTTGAACGCAAATATATATATATAAATAATTATGCTTAATTATGCTAATGTGTTAAGGGCGAGGAAGGCTGAATTTTAAGGAAGTGTATACATTTGCGTGGAGGGAGAGTAGAAAAACATCTAGGAAAAACAAACTCTCAGTACACTCGGACGGGATTCAAATCCCGATCTATCCGTCTTTGGAAGTCCAGTCTAATGCGAGAGTGACGCCTAAGACTATACGGCCACCGTAGCGAATTTTACCATACCACTATGGCGAAAAAAATTATATTAATTATTCAACGTATAAAAAAGGCTATGTAGTGTATGTTTGTCTGTCCACAGTTTTTCTCAAAGTTTATAGGGTACGAAGCTGGAACTTGTCCCACTTAACAGCCCATATAACGACCGATTAACAGGGATAACAGATATAAGAACACATCTAAGTGCTGTTTTCTGCACTATTCATTTGAAAACGGCCAAATTGGGAGTAGTCTAGTAATTGTTTCATATTAAAGTAATTATTTTTCAAATTTGCTATATCAATAAATCAGTCTTACTGGTCTCAATTCTTCTTTTAAAGTAGAATAGAGGAAACCGAACTATAGTGCGATATCTGGTTTGATATATATTACCTACCTAGATTATATGCTTTCTGGAGGTCAGACGGCTGTATTTATCCCCAAAATTCTTAAAACTTTTTTAACGGGGAGTTGCTATACGGGGGATTATTTCAGCACACCACGATCATAATGGCTAGAGTATATATATATATATATGGTTCTTAGTTATACCTATGAAAAAAAACATTCTTTTTTTTAAATTTCTTAAGTCTTTCCCCCTATTTATTTTCCTTTTGGGCTAGAAAGTATCTGTTAAAAATTAAAAAAAAAATATATTCAACCCTAACACGTGCCCCAAGGAGGGTGAACATTTTAAATAAATTTGTTAATTTATAAAATTTTCGCAATAACACCTTCATTAATAATTATTTATAGGTTTAAAACAAATGTTTAGGAGTAAGAACCACTAAAATAAGGCCTAGAACGGCTTAATAACTTAAAACATGTATTTTCTATGTTAAATTATAGTAATAAAAGGTTTAATATTTACTTTATAGTGAATGCTTTGAGCAAGATGTAAAATGGCTCCGATAGTCTTTTACGACTTGCAATAAGTTTAGTGTTTGCTCTTCATCTTTGGTTATAAGATTATTGTACAGTATCGCCGTGGCTTCTTTGGTGCTGACTGACAGCTCACAGCTGACTTCCTACAGTCAACATTTAGGTATGTACGTAAATTTTGACCGTCAGAAGTGACAGCTGCTAAACACATGTTTTTGCAGGTAATCGGCGTTCGGCGTAGGGATATATAATTTGGTCTGGTAACTTTTCAAAGCCATTAGCTGTCAGCTGTGAGCTGTCAGTCAGCACCAAAGAAGCTATGGGGCTACTGTACTCATCCATAAGATGCACACCTCTTTCTTCAGTGTCATTGACAGCTGTAAGGTTTCTGACTACTGTAAGGCCATGTCGATAATCATAAAGATAAATCCATATCGCAGGATCACGGGCAATAAAATCTGACAATACTTTAAACCCCTTAAAAAAATTAATGTGTTTTTTGACACAGTGTTATGTAGTTCTTTGTGTGTAAATTCAGCCATTTCTTCAAAATGAAAATTTAATCGCTTGGAGTCACAATTATGTTATTCTCTTTCTTTAAATGCTTTGAACCTCATTTATTTTTGATCAACAGGAATTGTATCATAAAAAAAATTGCTAAGGCCACCGTTTCTTCGATAAGATATCATAATTGATCACAAATTTTTGTTGTTGTTGCTCGGGAAATCTTTTCATTTATTTCATTGTAAAAATAAAGGTCCTTTAAAAACATCAAATACAAGGTTTCGACTGTATCCAAAAGCTGATTTTCAATAAGCAAGTTGGGTGACCTGGCGGTCTAGGGGTAAGGTGTCAGACTTCTATGCTGGCGGCCGGAGTTCAATCATCGGTCCCGGCAAAGATTTATCTGATTACCAAGCCCTTCCTTCACCTCTGACAATACATCTTGTGAATGTGGGGTATGTCAGGCCTCCGCCGTGGTTCGGATTCCACGTTAAACTGTAGGTCCTCCATTTCATCTCACAATCACCCTACCATTACACATTAGCGTAAGTGCGTATAACCCGAACGGGTAGTAAGACGCGGTGCTAATAATGATGATAATAATAATAATAATAATAATAATAATCATAAGCTAGTTACAAATAGCTGCTTCCATGTTGTCTCCACTGCTAGAAGAAGAGGGACTCCCAAAATATTATCTTATCCCCTAACAGAAATAATTACTGGAAGCATGTCAACTTTCCCGTTTCCAGTTATTGCTGGAAGCAGCTTTCCATCCCAATGGAAGACAGCGAACTCCACTTGTAACGTCATATGTTTGCACAAATCTTTTGACGGCATCGACTTATTGAGGTTCGATTTATAACTAGATCTTGTGTGTTGTGTCCCAAAGCCTCTGCAGTAGCCATTAAAATGTGCATTTATCAAGAGCTGCTACCAACTTGGGGTTAATAAAATTAATTTTGCCACAGTTCAGTGGTCTGGATGGACCTGGCTGACTTGTGGGACAGAATGTATCTTCAGTTTCATATTCAGGTGAAATCTAATTTTAAAACGAATCTGACACTAAAACAAAAACCTTTTGTATGCATAATATAAAATAGTGCTTTCGAAATGTAATAATTGGACAAAAGATTCAAATTTCAAAAGTGCAGTATTTGTTACCTTATTAGGAAATGTTTTGGCTTTCTCACATCATAATAAATAGCGTATGAGATATTTAATAATTCTATATGCCAAAACATGAAGACTAGTCTGTCCACGATAGTACTGAATTATAAATCTTACAGGTTATTGCAAATACACGCAAGATTTAAGGAACTACAGACTAACCTATATGTAACATAAAATCATTAAATATTCAATATATCTAGAATAATAATAAAAATAAAATATAATATAATTATATTAAATAGACAAACAATTTCCTAGTAAGACATTTTCCCAGTGGAAAAAAAATAATCAAATGTATGCTTAAAAATAATTTAGTAGTTTAACGAAAACAAAACAATTTATTTTTATTAACTTAATTATTTTTTTTACATACACGACTCTTCTTTATCCAATTTTTCAATCATTTTTGTATCTTATTTGTAAAAAAACAAAAACGCCGCTCTTCTGAATTTAAACGTTTTAGGACTTTCTCTTCCTTTTCAGCAGTTTTTTTAAAATCAATACCCCTTAAAAGACCAATTATTTATTTTTGTCTCTGGAAGAGAAGAAATATTTTTTCTTCTATTTTGTTAATTTCCAAGGCATTGAGGTGAGAAATATCAAATAGTTCCTCCAGTTTTTCTTTAAAATTATATTATTTTTACTCCTGTGTTTTGTTCATGAACTTTCAGAATGTTTTTGAAAACTTCTCCATTCATTTACAAAGGTTACCAGTTTAGAAATTCAGTGCTGAGGGAGGTTCTCTCAGTGGTATTTGTGCTTTCTGCCAAAAAAATACAGTTTCACAAACTACTAAACGAGCACTTTCGCGGAGATTTATAAATAGCAGTTCAAGTACTTGTTTATTCTGGGGCACCAGTTAGCATTAGGCGAATGGCCCGCATTTTTTCTGGCGTTAGTTTTAGGTCAGTTAGAAAAAAACTTAAGGGGTGACACTTTAAAAAAAACAAGTTGAAAAATAAGAACCACCCTAATATATATACATAATGTACTATGGAGCATGCCTTAGTGAGAAAAATCTGAAACTTTAAAAGAATATAAAAAAATCCCGATAGGCCGGTGGAGCCATAGACACAAATAACGCAACCTCCTGTTTTGAACAAATGTAAAATATATAAAAACAACATTGAACAGACCTTGCACCAAATCCGAAACTGCGCCTGTCGGGTCAAGCCTAGCCCCTAGTGAAATTATACAAAATAATATATTTAAAAAAAATTACCACGTCTTACTACCTGTTCAGGTTATACGCCTATATAATTACTCTAATTGGGTAGTGATGAGGAAATAAGCATTTTACAGGTGATCTACGCATATTTGCGTGGAAGGAGAGTGAGGAAACATTTAATAAACCCAACCGGGATTCAAGCCCCAATCTTCCTGTCATGAGCAGGCTAATCTTACACCAGAGTGACGCCTTAGACCATTCGACCACGGTTATTCTAATAATTTACTTAAGTAAAATTGTATCAATACTGACTGCAAAATATTAAGTTTTATTTTTTAAAAGGTTCCCCCTTACCTGAGTCATATAAAAGATTAGCGTCATCTAGCCTACTTAACATCGACCTGGAAGGTCAAGACTCGAGATTGAATCTCGACCTAGCGCGATTCGGGCGATTTTTTAAGTGTGATATATCCCTGTGTTTTTACTAAAGTGGAAGCACTTTCTCAAAGCCACCCTCCTCATCCTAGCCCTTTAAACTTAATCGTGAAAAGGCCTTGTGTTGATCGTAGTGCCTTATCACTAACACGTGTTGGGGGCTGTGTACAGGTGGTGGGGGTGGAGCCGAGCCAGCACGCCGCCCCCGCCGACGACTGGTGGTCGGGGGTGGAGGAAGAGGGGCGGGACGCGCTCAGTCTGGAAGCACTGTGGGCGGGATCGTTTGTGCCACCACCCCCAAGGCCGTACTTCCTGGACGAGCGGGACGCCACCCCCGACGGGCCCACCACGTGCGACCTGTGCACCTGGGCGTGGAGGGACAGGGAGGACGCTGCACCAGGTAACAACAGCCCAGTCTAGCAGTGACATGGCGTGGCGAGCTGCCAGGGTAAGCAGAGTTAGTTGTAGCTGTAACTGTGGTATGCTCTCATCACTCAGTGGTCCACTCATTGGTCATATGTCAACGAACATACACAACCACGTGATTTGTGTAGAGCAGAGCTTAGGTATGATTAGTCAAATGAGGAATCATGTGGGAGAAAAAGTAGGTCACAGGTGCAGTTTTAACAAGCTTTGCTTACCGTGGAAACACTGCGCGACACTACATTGCAATCTGGACACCCCTGGGAAGATTTAGTGAGAATTGACCCAACCAAAACCATGTTTACTGTCATTTCTGAATACCATTCACCATGAAAGGTAGCAAGCAGCCTCACCTTGACGGACTACACCTTGGTCACATCTTATGTTTCACCATAGTGGAACCATGCAAAGTAAGCTTTCTTACTTTCAGGCTAAATTAATGGTGTACTATGATCAATGTTATGTTTAGTTTTCACTTTACTAGTAGTTTTGTAAACGGTAGACCTCGAAACCTTCATTCAAAATATAATAAATTCATAATTTTAACGAGTTTTGTCATGTTCTTAACGTTACTTTGAAATTTTATCATTAGTTTGAAGTAGATATTTTCCCTTTGTTATCAAGTTAGACATAAATCAAATTAATATTATATTCAAAAGTACATTATAGTCATAAAGAATAATCGTTGTTCATGTGGTTTAAGAAGTCAGTCTCGCTATATATGTCAACATTAAAAATAATAAATCCTAGGGCTTTTGTACTAAATCGATTGCTTTGATTTATAAATTCTAATTTCTTGAAATGAACCATTAAACAAAAAACCTCTTGAGTATTCGCCATATTTAAATTGATAACCATATATAAAAACTATCGTTCGGCCTCGGCTCAAAGAATATCCCTGCCAAAGTTCGTTAAAATTGGTCAAGACATTTGGCAGTTATCGCGGAACAAACAGATTTTTGAGTGGCCAACATCTTGAAACTGAAACCATATCGAAAAACCACGTTCATACGTTGTTAGGCCTAGGTTGAAAGAATGTCTCTGCCAAATTTGGTTAAAATTGGTTTTCAAATCAGCTATTCTCAAACATATAAGGTCATATTTCGATAGGGTCACAAAACAGGAAATTCTAAGATAATCGAGAATTGTTTAAGTGGTTTTGAAACTTAAGCACTTGTTTTTGCAGTGTTTTTAGAGCAAAATACTTTAGCCAAAATAAATAGAATATTGCTCTAGTACAAACATAGTGTTTAATTTTCTTCACATGGTGATATCAACAATTGTTGAATATATTTCATGAGAATATTGGCATTATCTAAAAACTTTTTTAAACGAAGAGAAAAGTTCTCATAAAATTCCAGGACATCCTTGACAGATATTCAACAATTGTTTGTATCACCATGTGAAGAAAATTAAGCTTTATGTGTGTATAGAAGCAATATTATGACTTATTTCAACCAAAAAAAGTTTTTCTTTAGAAACTCTTCCTTGTACCGCAACTTTAAATTATATAACTTCAATAATATTAAAACAAATTTCCATCTTAGTTAATTTAATCTCTATGAATTTATACTTAAATTTCATAACTGATTCCACTCCCAAAAATAATTGTGTAGTAGCATCATCCACATTAACTTAAAAATAATATTTTTAAACAACCTAGACCAACCTTTATAAAGTATCGATAATTTTCGATTAAATACGAGACGAATGTTTTATCATGTTTTAAAATGTTTGTAATGTGACAAGGGTTATTCAACTTATATACATGTACAGTAAATTTTTATGACTTAAGTAGTATAGTAAATTAATTTATTGTCCTTTATTATATTGTGACTACATATCAATCTATCAACAATGCAGCCAATAACAGATGTTGGAAATCAATGCTACAGCTTAAATTTCATAGGCAGAACCTTACCCAACAGCTAGAAATGTAATTAGATCTACTTTCACTTATTCATGTGTCAAATTGTTTGATCGACATCTGTCACTTTTGATGGATTCTTTTAGCACTGCGTCTTACTAACCGTTCTGATTATAGGCTTATGTATCTACTAATTAAGCTAATTTGTGTTATGAATGAGTAATGTCTAATTTAGAAAACTCGAGGGAAAAAAATCTAAGTACACCCAAACAGGGATCGAACCCCGATATCCAAGTTATCGAGAGTACAGTCAATTGCTAGAATGATGCCTTAGACCATTCAGCCACCGAAGCGGGTAACATTAAAATAATATTGGCTCACTTTGAAAATTAGATTTTAGCGTACCCTAATTACCCTTTTCCCCCACAACCTAAACATTTTGCATCGAATCGGATAGTAAATATCCCAACGGTTATTGAACGTTTAGTCATACAATTGTGAGAAAAATCAATATTTTTTAGAGGGTTTCCTTTTTAAACTTAACTTTCTTTTTCAATTTAGTACTCGGTGCTATCTTGGCAGCAATCAGACGAACGACATATAAAGAAAACCTGTTTACACATACAACTCCCCCTTCTCAGAAATGAATCCACATTGCTGAATAGATTTACGTGTACACTTGACAGTTACTCGCATGTTTATTATTTCCTAAGGGCGCCATATTGGAATTCTTTAGAAGACCAAATATAAGAAAAAGATCCGGTTCTTTGATGAAGAATAATAAAATAGTTAATTTTATGTGTTGAATAACTTGGTAATCATGATTCTATGATCAGATTTTAAATAAAATTTAGATGCAAACTAACGTCAATAAAAGATATAGATAGTGAAAAAATGTTTTTAAATGGTTATTCACAGTTAGCATGATTTTATACAGACAACTAAATTTGCAAAATTTCTATTTACAACATTATTTATGGGAATGTTTAACTTTTTAAATAAATATAAAGTTCTGTGTCTTTAATAATTTAAACCTCACTTGACTACTTTGCGTGTCAAATACCATGTATGTCTTTATTAGCCCGTTTAATATGCCATGCAGGTGATCTTAGTTTTATCCAACACATGTGGACTCTGGGGCATTTCAAATATAGTGTCGGGGAGGTCGAGCCTCACCAGGTGCACTAAAAGTGGTTTCTCATACATAATTAAATTTAAAACTGTAATTTTCCAATCCCCTCTACACTCAAATGCGGGTACATTTTATCTAAACTTCTCTAATCAACCCTATCATAAATTACCCACTGCGGTGTTCGAATGAGAGGCGTCCCTCTCTTAATAGACTGGATTGCCGATGTTGGGGAGATGATGGTTCGAATTTCGGTCGGGTGTAATGAGGGTGGGTTTCCTTAAATTGTTTCTCACTCTCACTCAAGGAAAATGCAGGTACACTTCCCCTATACTATACCTTCCTTAAATTCTACTTTTTTTTTACCTGCCCGCCTCGATGGCGTAGTTGGCTAACGCTCTTGTTGAGCTCGGCCGCTGAGGACGGGGAGATCGAGGTTCGAATCTCGGTCGGGTGAACTGGGGTGGGTTTTCCTAAATGGTTTTCCACTCTCCCTCCACGCAAATGCGGGTTCACTTCCTCTAATTTAACCTTCCCAATTCCTAATCCATATAGCGTAATTAGTACTTAAAGCGTATAACCCGAACGGGTAGTAAGATGCAGTGCTAAATATTATTATTACTTTTGTACCACGTATTTCTATCCATAGTAGTGGCCTCGGCATATGGGAACAACTCGCTGATTGGTTGAATTTGATCACGTGACAACGCTCCCTCGCTTTCTGATTGGCTGTTGGTTTCCCCGTCCCCTCCTACTGACCCCCTTTCCAGTGTTCCAAACTTGTTTATTCTTGTATCATTTGTTTTTTATTTGTGCTCATTGGTTATTTCTGTATGCAGGGATAAAGCTCAGATTCAACACTTTACACGTCAAGTCTGTCCAGAAAACCCCAGTGTTTTACAAGAGGCTTACGCTGATGCTACAAGTACTCCCTACGGGTATATATTGTTAGATTTCAAACAAGTTACATCAGAATGGTTCAGATACATAACCCGCACAAATGTCGGGTGCTGCGTTTATCCACCACGCAAAAGCTATAATAACACCGACACTTCCCGATCAGAGATCATTTCATAACCATGAGTCCCAAAGTGCTGAAGCAAGCCTCTCTACTACGTGCTATGCATCGCATGAGCCCGCAGCAACATGTCGCCTTGCTGAAAACCACCGACAAGAAACTGATTTACTCTGTTTGCGAGTGTGCCTACAACATTTTAAAAGGGCGGGTGCTGTTGAAAGATGCCCATAAAACAAAGTTGCATGCTCAAAAGCAGGTGTAGCGTAAGCTGGTCAAACGAGGAGATTGCTGGAAGAAAAAGAGACGACTACTCGTTCAGAAAGGAGTAGCGTTCCTGCTCTTACTTTTAGACCCTTTAATCAGCGGTGACCTCGGTTCCTTGTTCATCAAGTAGATAATGGAACACACGTAAAAGATGATATTGGTGTCCCCGGAAACACCGTTACGAGCAACACCACCAACAAGTGGCATCGTCCACAAATCTAGTGGTCTCCGAGCTAAACAAGGAAATGGAAAAAATCCTCGCTTCAAAACTCTAAGAAAAGTCTAAATGGACTTTATACCAACAAGTGCTACAGCACTATCTGCACTTTAGTAAACACCCTCCATCAACACCTTAAAATACCCCCACCTCCACAACCACTCCTGAAGTGTCTGTACTTACCATCAATGCTGTACTCAATACTGTACAAGTACAGGCACGTAAAAAAGCGCCGAACTTTTACTAGAACATATTATTTCCCTCTTGGGACGAAAACGGGGAAGTGAGTATTCACGATACGACTCTCCGTGTATCCAATATTGTGGATTTACTCAACGGTCTGGTGGGAGCAAGAAGACACAGCGAGCCGTCTGGGTGGCGAGAGTTTCTCACGACGCTTCAAAAAATTATTATTATTATTAGAACCGCGTCTTACTACCCGTTCGGGTTGTACGCACTTACGCTAATGTGTAGTGGTAGGGTGATTGTGAGATGAAATGGAGGACCTACAGTTTAACGTGGAATCCGAACCACGGTGGAGGCCTGGCATTCCCCACATTCACAAGATGTCTTGTCAGAGGTGAAGGAAGGGTTTGGTAATCAGATAAATTTATGCCGGGACCGGGGATTGAACCCCGGCCGCCAGCATAGAAGTTTGACACCTTACCCCTAGACCGCCAGGTCACCTTTCAAAAAATTGACGTTCCGAAAGAATTTATTGTAAATCCGAAACGTTTGGTGCCCATTAGAGATCCGACGCCCATACTCCAACCGCTTACACCGTCTCAACGCCCTAAGAAGAAGAAACTGAAAAGGGTGAACGAAAACTGGTGGCTACCATTTCGAACTTAATGACCCGATTAGCCGGCATCTACTACGACCCTTTTCATCCTTCAGGGTTTGCATGGGCGACATCACTCATAAAGGCATACAAGAAAGATCCCGACGAAGTACGAGAATGGCTTTGTGCGCAGGACGCTTATACCCTAACCAAACCGGCGATAAAAAAAACTCCACGCAACAAGTACGTGGTGTCAAAGATTGACGATCTCTGGCAAGCCGATCTCAACGATATGCGAAGTCTCGGAAAATACAACGACGGTGCAGTGTACTTGCTCACCATCATCGACGTGTTTAGCAAGATGGCCTAGGGGAGGACGCTTCCATCCAAGACGGGTAGCGTCATGAGAGACGCCTTTCGGGACATTTTCAAACAAAGCGGCCGTAAACCTCTAAGTTTACAGACGGACAAGGGGATAGAGTTCACGGCACGTCTAGTCCGGAAATTTCTCAAGTATGAAGGCGTGCATTACTACAACACTCATAATCTGGACGTGAAGGCAAGCATCGTGGAACGATTCAATATAACTCTGAAAGAGCGCATGTGGCGCTACTTTGTCAAAAATTACACGTATCGGTATGTGTACGTCCTCCGAGATCTCGTCAATGCTTACAACGGCGCAAAACATTCCAGTATTAAGATAGCGCCTGCTGACGTTTCAGAAACCAATGTGCTTCAAGTCAGAGATAATCTGTACGGCAAACGTCGTCCAAACTAGAATAGTAAGTGAAAAATAAAAGTCGGTGACACGGTGCGTATTAGCAAATCCAAAATGCTGTTTGTAAAAACCTACGAAAGCCCGATTTTTCAAACGGCAACTATGTCATGTCCTACCAAACATTGTTTTCTGGAACGGGTATTTATTTCATGAACGAAGGTAGCGACATCACACGGGAAGCCTTCCCTAAGGGGTATCATCTCATGACTTTTGATCTCACACCTAATCTGTCCACCCACATGACATCGCATTGTAATTTGGCGAGGCACGGCTCTCTGAGCATCGAAGTGAGCTTCACCAGAGCTCTCACCGAAACAGTCAATTGTAGGAATTTCTGTTCGGCCTCCATGGTTTGGGGACTTCGAGATTGAATGATTGAAGATGGACACGTACAACATAAGACGTGCGCTGAAAACAACCTCGTGGTTCCGTTCTGTACAGTCGGGTGTCTATCTGCTGATCAACTATCCACAAGAATAGCTCGACCTGTCCCTCTCGTCATCAAAACTGAGCCACACACAAATCCTGGGACGCATTGGGTAGCCATATTTATCTACAAGAATGGCGTGGGAGAATATTTTGACAATTATTGTTTTCCATCCCGTATAAAGTCACATCTGGCATCTATACACAAAATCACTTCCCGCACGTCTCATAGCACGCTACAACTTCAAAGCATCGCCTCAGACGTTTGCAGCCATTACTGTCTCATGTACCTTCTCCATCGCACCCAGAACATTCCGATGAAAACTTTTCTAAACCTATTCTCGCCCACCAATCATACAGGCAACGACGCTAAAGTAGTGATATATTACAGCACATTTTTCAAGACTGTAGGGTCCTGCCGCCCCTCAAGAGGCTGCGTCCAATCAGAGTGTGCCTATAAAAGGGGCATCCCGGTGGCGTGCCGGCCATAGCTGTGACAGTCGTCGAAGCGAACAAACATCATGGAAGGTCGAGACGTTTGCAACCGCAAAGTAAAGCCGGTGAGGCCAATCGCTATCACCAGTATTTTCAACACTTTCGTCCCACTGGACAAAGTCGACGCCAAGCTCAATGTATGAACAAATATATGCGCAATTCCTGTAAAAGTGTATAATAAATATTATGTATGATTTCTGTGAAACCTTAATATATGTCTGTAAAACCTTTAATGTTTAATTATATGTTCTATAATATCGTGTTTTATTTACGCAAAACCTTTCTGTCCCCTTTACACGTAGATACAAGTTTCGACTTTTTGAGCCGTCAAACTGTCACCAAATATGGACAGGGTCAATGACCTCTTGTACTAGCTCACGGTTTTAAGGTCACGATCTATTCTTGTCTCGACTCGTCTTGTCGAGCCGCCAAACTGATGCCAGTTATCAAGGAAAAAACTAATTGCGACATCCCTCAAGGTCGTGTCCTATTTCTGTATTGACTTGTCTTGTCTTGTCGACCCGCAAAACTGGTGGTAGTCATCAGGGTTGCGACAGTGCAATGACATCATTGGGAAACCCCATTGTCAAGGGGGGTTGCCAGAGTCAATGACCTAGCTCACAGTTTCAAGGTCACGATCTATTCCTGTCTCGTTGAGCCACCAAACTTAAGCCAGTCATCAGGGAAAAGACATTGCGACATCATTTAAGATCACGATCTATTCTTGTCCCAACTTGTCTTATCGACCCGCCAAACTGTCGCCAGGTATGAGTCACCGGGTAAAAACCCATTACCACATAAGGGGTTGCGACACCGGGAAAACCCATTCCACATAGGGGGTGGGGGAGGGTGTTGCGACACTAACCTCTATTGAAGGGTAGTGAGGGGTAAGTGAAAGAGGTCTCAAGGCAGGGGAACCATCTCTCACACTACTCACTACCCTGCCGTCAGGAGAGCTTCGTGCTCCATGCCAATGCCACGCCCGACGCCGTGGACTGCACGCCAATAAATAAATAAAAAACTCCAACGCCCCATCCCGATCCTACCCGGACATAAAAAAACCACTGAATAAATAACCAATGAGCACAAATAAAAAAGCAATGAGTATACATAA
This sequence comes from Timema douglasi, assembly GCA_901482245.1. Taxonomy (NCBI): domain Eukaryota; kingdom Metazoa; phylum Arthropoda; class Insecta; order Phasmatodea; family Timematidae; genus Timema; species Timema douglasi. The sequence goes on from CABEEJ010000767.1 coordinate 155,529, forward strand.
ATATCCATTGAGCTCACATATAAAAGCAATGAGCATTCATAAATAACCAATCAGCACAAATAAAAAAATGAGACAAGAACAAACAAGTTTGGAACACTGAAAAGGGTGTCAGGAGAAGGGGAGAGGGATCAGGAAGAGGGGAGGGCGAAAACCAATAGCCAATCAGTGAGCGAGGGGGCATGGTCACGTGATCAAATTCAACCAATCAGCGAGATGTTCCCATATGCTGGGGCCACTACTATCCATTCGTGTCATACGCATCTGCGTATTAATTACGCTAATGTGTTAGGGATAAGAAAGGTTGAGTTTAGAGGGAGTGTATCCACATTTGCGTGTAAAGAGGTGGAAAAGTGTTTAGGAGAAAACATCCTCAATGGTCCCAAATGGGATTCGAGCCCCGACCTCCCCGTCATTGGAAGCTCAGCCGCTTGCGGCCACCAAAACAGGTAAAGTCGACTTAGTGTACAAACAGAACGGGTAGTGTGGCGTGGGGGAAAAAAATGAATGGTCACTATTATATCGACGTGTTGTGTTGTGTTCCAGTGTCTGCTTCCACTGAGTTGGGTTGGGTCCTCACCCTGGCCATAGTATCCGTGCTATCAGCGGCCATAGGGGCGGTCATCATGGTTACCGTCATGCAGTGTCGCAGGTAGGTACAATATATCCTCAACTACTAATGAAAGTTCAACTCAACTACTAATGAAATTTCAACTCAACTACCAAGCTATGAACCCACCTCGGTGGCGTAGTTTAGCTAACGCGCTAGTCGTGATGAGCTAGACTGCTGAGGATGGGGAGATCGAGGTTCAAATCTTGGTCGGGTGAACTGGAGGGGGGAGGTTCTTGAATGGTTTTCCACTCTCCCTCCACGCAAAAAATGCGGGTTCACTTCCTCTAAAATCCAACCATTCTAATTCCTAACATTTTAGCGTAATTACAGTAGAGCATCGATTAACCGAACGTCAATTATCCGAAGTGTCAATCAACCGATCCTTAACTACTGCAATGGTGTGGTACGAAAAGCAGACAGAAAGTTGTCCAACCCAACTTCTTATTATTTTAAAAAGGTTGCATGATTTAGAAGCCAAAAAAGAGACAATCAAAAATGGTGCAAAGAAAAATTAATAATTGCTTTTGTTAGCATACTTTTCTTGATACTGTAAATATCCATCTTAACTGTTCACTTCAGAAAGAAACTTTGTCAAGAATTTGTAATATGTAACACAGTAATTAATTATGGTAGGATATATTATAGGCCTATAATATATCAAGTTGAAAGAATTGAATAATAAACATTTGTTTTGCAATGTTTATTGTATTTTTATTGGCATAGTTGTTTCCTATATTGTTTTATGATTATTCTAAGCGTTATTTAATATATAAAACTGAAATTTTGTTTTCTGTTTGATCATCAGAACAATTTGGTTATCCGAACTAACCTTTGTCCCTATTAGTTCGGATAATCGACACTCTACTGTAGTACTTAAACATATAACCCAAACGGGTAGTAAGATGCGGTGCTAAATGATAATACTAAGCTATGCGGGTAGGCCAATGTGGTGTGACACGGATCGAGCCGATATGGACTTAAGGATGTGGTCATAAACTGGTGGGAGATCGAACCTTGGTCATAAATACACTTTACTCTTAGTGTGTGGGTAATAGAACCAGTGTAACCGTTTCGGTGTCCACATGGTCTAAGGCGTCGTTCTAACAATATACTGGATTTCCGATGACGGGGAGATCGGTTACAATCCCGGTTGGGTGTACTGAGGTTTTAAAAAAATATATTTTCCACTATCCCTCCACGAAGATGTGAGTACACTTCCTCTATATTCAACCTTCCTTATATTAAGCGTATAGCCCGGTAGTACAGTAGGGTACGGTACAAAAATAAATGACAGCTAGTGGCGTGTCGTGGTGAGTTGTCATGGTGAGAATAATTAGTTTTAACTGTAGTGCCTATGATTTTTTTTTTCCTCATTACTTATTTACTAAGACAGTCGTTGTTCAAGTATCAACTGAGATATAATTCAATGCGTGGTAAATAAAGAGTATCCCATGTATGATTGGTCAAATGGGGACTGAGTGGGCAAGAACATTATCATAGGCAAAGTTTTAACAATATCTGCTTACCCTGGCAACACACCACGACACGCCACTGGTTGTCATTTAAGGCTAAAGCAATTGAGAAGGCATAGTTGTGTTAGTATGAGGAATAAACAATACATATATCAAGCGGGATGATCCGCAATATACTAGACTTCCGATGTAATCGTGGAAATCCGGGTTCAAAACCAGGTCACGTGTATTGAGGGTTGTTTTTACTAAATGGTTTCCCACTCTCTTTCCATGCGAATGCAGGTATATTACCTCTAAAATACTCTATTCCTAATCCCTATCCCATTAGAATAATTATGATCTACGTGTATAACCTGAACGGTTAGTAAGACGCGGTGATAAAAGAACAACTACGAAATTGATTCTAATTGATCTAAAGTGAAGTGAGGAATGCAGACAGACAGACAACCGCAGTGTAATCAGGAATACCACTTCCCGGTTAATCTATCTTGAAATGAGTTCCTAAGCTCCACATAGATATGAGGTGACGGAAGTTCCTACGAGCCTAGATTATTTAAGGCACAACCTATGATCGAACCAAGGTTCCGTCGGACCTATAGGCAGCTTCCCTAACCACTTGGTCATAATCATGATATTTAACGTTTTGTCGCGGGTTCCTCCCGGGTCCTCCCCTCTCCCCCTCCTTAGTTTCAAGATGTTTTCTGTTACACGCCTACGTGATCTAACAGTGTTAAGACAAAGAGGGCAATAGAAAGAAACTGTATTAAGTTTCTTCTGAAAAGGTTATAGAAAATCAAATCATGTAGGGGGAAAAAAAAAGTAAACTAAGCACAGCCGACAATGGGATAAAACATCTCAAACCACCGACCTCGTAGTTTCGAATCAAGGATTGCCATCTACAGATACAGTTCAATTTTCATAGGAAGAGCCTGATATGATAGAAAAGTTACTAGATCTAATGCTCTTCCTATGAAAATTGGACAGTAACTCTGGTTTGCCAGTGACGGGGAGGTAAGTTTACAAATACCGACCTGGTGCTTTTACCTCAGATGCTTCCCTAAACTCCTTCCACATCTTTTTTTATACATACATTACCGTTTCCAGCCTGTGTCAGTTTTTTATTCAAGCCATATATTTTTCCACTACCGGTTTGCTATGCCTTATAATCTAGGGCAGGCATAGCATCCAATCGCCGGCCTTTAATTCATCACTGTGAAAGGGTAAACACACATTTCATCAATGATAAATATTTCGGCCATGCCGGGGATCGAACCCCGGACCCTTTAGCTCAGACAGGAACGCTACTGACTGAGCTAAGGTGTAGGTATATTAATGAGAAATTCTACCTCCCTTAGCCCTATTCCGTTTGTGTAAATATGTGCACCTTGATCCAACCTGTGTATTAACTAGTTATTATTACATATTTTCACTATTCACATAGACTAATAGTTTTGTTTCTTCTTTTTTTTGTCTACAGCAGGATGAAAAACGTTGGATCTCGAGGTGAGTGAATTTAAAATATTATTGATTAGCGAGTGTCGTAAAACCACATTAATGAAGGCCGTATCTAACACCGAACTATCTAACTTGACGAGATTTTACTAGAGTTCAGCTTGTTTCAGCGAAGTAACTACAATGTAACCTCCAACCCACTAAGAGAGAAAGAGAAGAGAAGTCTTAGTAAAAAAAAAATGCCTTTCATATAATGAATGCGTTATCGTCATTGATATTAAATATATTAGCAGTGCAAATTTGTGGGATATAAATGGAGTTAAATCACTGAAAGCCATAATGAGCACACTTCACAATTCCCCTTTGCCCCCTCAAAGCTTTTAGTCCGATTATAGAAGATATATTTTAACGGCAAACAAAAAAACAAATATATATATATAAGCAGGCCTTTGCTTTAGTGACAATGTGTTTGTAAGTAACTACTTATAATTTAAGCTTTAACCAATACTACTTAATAATAGAAAGGGATCAAAACAATTGTGGAGGGGAGAGGTACCCCTCGCCCCCCAGTGCAACAAAAACTTATTAGTTATTAGTAAAGGCCTGTCTACGACCAACATACCCGCTTGTCGGACTCGCAATCGCAATATCACTTGTAATTACGCTTCTTAAATACAAAATAGACTGTCTACAATGAAAAATCGTAAGACGTAATTTCAACCAATAGGAACAAACAGCAGACATGACATTAAAAGTCTAATTCATATTAATGTTTTCAAATAAGAAATAAATATTTAAAAAATATTTAAATGGTTAAATATGAATGATTTTAATGGAAAATCCAGTATTCTGTAATATACATTTCCAAAAGATGTCGTCATAGCCCAAATAACCACATATTATTTCATTTTAGTAGTCCATCCATATTTGTTTTTTTATTGGCTGAACGCAAGCCAACGCGGGTCCGGCATACGATTGTGTTTGCGTAAGCTATTGTAGACAGACAAAATTACGTTATTGCATAGTTGCGAGTCTGTCAAACGGGTGCGTTTGGTTGTAACTTTTAAACGGACCATAAAGGCCCATACACTAACAACGGGGTCGCTCATGGACTGTTGTCAAGGAAAGCAATGGTTCAGAGGCGTGCTTCATTACAATCTATATCAATATTTACCTTTGCTCTAATAAACATGCGTTCGTTGTACATTATTTTGTCCGTGGCTATTCAATTGGAGTGAACATTATACAACAACCCTATCTAATAGCTAGAACTTCATTCGCATAGGCCTATTGATACTTCAGGTCATGCGATATGTGATTGTCACTTTATCAATACCCATAAAATAAGTTATTACTTTTGGCCACAATATACCATGTTTGTATCTTCTAAAGGGGACTTCCTATGGAAATGTGATTTTATAGCGTTCCTGTCAAGCCTTGATTACCCCAGCAACAATTCACGAGCTCTTCCATGCGCCGACATCCGTTTTTGTTACTTTTGACGCGTCTTCGTGTATTTAAATTAGAATCGGTAGGTACCCTTCCCCCTCGTAACTATTAGGTTCAGGCAAAAGATAAAGATTTAAACAGCGATAATTAGATGATTTTGTATCCACAAGTTCAATTTTACTCAGCAAATAGGCCTAATTAGTTAGTAGCGTTTAATACCGCATTGGTACAATAGTTATTTAATATGACAGATTCTATGGAAATAGTAGCAAAATAATAATAATTGAGCCATGAAAAAAGTGTATGAATCAAAGGTGGTGTCGGTTTTTATGTGAGTTTACATTGAGACAATATATTATAGTTACTAAACCTTACCTGTTGTTGATTCTGCTATAATTTAGACGAAGTTTTAAATAAATCACTTCACGAATAAAATTTTGAAAATAGTGATACGATCACTTGATAAGCCTTAACCGCACATCCTAAGATTAGAGAACCATTTCATTGCACAACAATATTTTTACTGGGCTTTTTCATTTGTTTCTTTTTCATAGAGTAATAATTTTGTTTTCCAAGGAAGTCACTGGTTAAGGTTTAATAATGGGGAGAAAAACTAAGTCACTTAAAACTAAAAGTAAGCTCAACAATGTGTCCATGCATCAACACATTCAAGCGATTCCCAACTAAGTAACACAATTGCAGTGCTTCAGCTACAGCCTACAGACCTAATTCTCTTAGACCACGCATGAATAGTTTCTGCTCTAGCAAATAGCTAATAAAAAAATACGTTAGATTTTAATGTTTGTTAGTTCGGGTAATGGCCGATAACGCGCTATTTAAAGTGTCTCGCCGCACACAATTGAAAGCTCATTCTACAAAAATCGGAAATACTTTATCTGAAAGCTAGAAAAGTTATAATATCTACTATCACTTGTGTATTCATAAGCCAAGTCATGTGAGCTGCATCTAACATTTTTGATAAATAGCACTAACGATATAGTTAAATGTTATTTTATCATTAACAATAAGAAGTTTATTTACACCAAAATCCTTGCTGAATGAGAAACAATTTTTTTTAGGTAGGGCTTAGAATAAAGAAAAGGAGGCATTTTTGGACTTGATATGACTACATGAGTAAAGCAAATCAGAACAGAGGGGATTTCAAATTCTCCACACAAGCTAGAAGATCATTCTAATAATATGTTTGCATTCCTTTTTAGAGACTAATAGTTCTGGAATAAATTTCTTCCCTCTTTAACTATTTTTTTTTTACAAAGAGACATCTGACAGCAATAAAAAAAACTACTAGATCAGTAGATTTACCTTTACCTGCCTTAAGTCATGTGATCAGCAACTGTCACTTTTGATAAAAAATTATCATTACCCATAAAATAACCCCACCTAATAATTGAGTAAAAATGTTATCATTGTTGACCAGAAAAAAAAGTTTGTTTTTTCTAAGTTCTCCAAATTTCCATTTGTAACAAAATCAATGTATGCAATTTTAATTGTTAAAACTTTATAAAATTTAAAGAGGAATTACATTTTCTAAAAAAATTAAAAAAATCTCCGTCATCTCCTGTTGGGAAATGTTCCCAATATGAACTAAACTACCACTATGAGGTAAACCACCGCCCTCACCCCCCTCAACCCCACTGTTAAGGGCAACAAATATAATTACACACATTCATTCATTCTACACCATTTTGAAGTGACCTGGTGGTCTAGGGGTAAGGTGTCAGACTTCTATGCTGGCGGCCGGGGTTCAATCCCAGGTCCCGGCAAAGATTTATCTGATTACCAAACCCTTCCTTCACCTCTGACAAGACATCTTGTGAATGTGGGGAATGCCAGGNTATCTGATTACCAAACCCTTCCTTCTCCTCTGACAAGACATCTTGTGAATGTGAGGAATGCCAGGTCTCCACCGTGGTTCGGATTCCACGTTAAACTGTAGGTCCTCCATTTCATCTCACAACCACCCTACCATTACACATTAGCGTAAGTGCGTATAACCCGAACGGGTAGTAAGACGCGGTGCTAATAATAATAATAATAATACACCATTTTGTGTGTTGATGGTCATAGTGAGAGGGAGTGAAAAGCTTACTAGTACAGCCTGTCAAGCCTTGCTTGCCATGAAAACACCAACAATAATAATAATAATAATAATAATAATAACAAAAAAATATGAACTAGATAATTCTGTATGGTATTTAACTGGAAAGTGAAGCTTTCTGGCACGGGAGTTGTTGCATGACCATTAGTTTGAATCTGGTGTACTTGTGTTTAGGTTTATGTTCGCTGTGCTTGCGTGCACCCCCAGACTCCACGTCTACTGATATGGCCTCTCGCGAGGAATCTAAGGAACCTACAGCAGTGTTCCACAGTGACAGAAGCCCTCCGGTGGGAGGACGAGTGTGGACATGGCTGACCGCTCGTCGTACAACTGCTGCACCACCGCAGCTAACTACGAGCTCCGTACCAGCAGAGAACCATTACACTGTAGATGAGGCCTACACAGCCGTTGGGGAGGCGCTATATGCAGAGTTGGACCGGGATTCCAACCACACGCCGGCATACCAGAACACTGCCTACACAGGTTCAGACATAGAGCCCGATGCTCCGGTATCTTCTGCCCCTAGTAGTGCGTATTATTCGGACTTGTCGAGCACGACTGTACCTGAAAGGACGTATGAAGCGATAGGCATGGCAAGTTTGATGGAGCCGAGTTGGGACGGGAGTGGGGAAGTGACACACAGAAAACATCCAATGAGCAGGTTAGCTGCCATCACAGAGACTATCACTGTACCATCTGATTATGTGTAACACTAATTCACTTGTGTCGTGTCAGCTGTCACAAGATAATCATCACATTGGGAAAAATAATGATTAATATTTGAAGTAAAGTTTGTAGGCTACCTATATTACACTTTCATTCATTACATGGAGATTTACCCATTTATTACTATCAGTGGTGAGGTGTGCTAATATCCAGTGTTAACTCTAGTAACATGAAAAGGGAGAGAGAATATTCTTTTTAAACTTGAGAAAGTCAATTCATACAATAGAAATGTATTCTATACTTACACTTGCCAATCTCTAAACAGAACACATACCAAGAGTTTCCACAAATGAGGCTAAATACAACTCCTTTTAGAAACTGTGGAATGCACATGAATATCATATTTTTAATGCCCAATGAAAGGGTGAACTAGTAGAGGGCCTGTTTACCTCTATGGAAGGCTATTAGGATGTGCAGTTAATAAACTACTGAGCAGGATAAAGCCATTTCCTCCTCTGTCACATGTTCACTTTGTGCTTTGGGGGAAGGGTACCTTTAAATCCATTTTCTCCTACTAGTTAATGATTACACTAAAGTATAAATGCCTCTAGAAACAAATTTATTACTCAGATTGACAAACAATTAACCCTCTTTTATTATGTTTTGTATTTGAACAAATTCTTGTACCATTTTAGATTTACAAAGGAAAATAATACAATTTTTTAGAATCCTTGATCCCTCAAGTATTTGAGATCCATAAAAAATTTCAAAAAAGTATCACAAATACAATTTTGAAGACCTTGACTTCAAATAACAATTTTAAGCAACTGGTAAAATACTTGTTTAGTTGTAAGGATAACAAACATTACAAAAAAGGGTGAAAATGTATTATTGAAATTAATTCACATAAAAATGTTTCGCTTTGTTGTTAATGATGTAATAGACATGACAAGCAACATTTTATTTGTCAGTGGCATCAAGCCCTGGAGAACCATTTTAAATATTGAATTTTAAGTATTAATTCTTTGAATAAAATTGTACATTTTTAAAGATTTGACAATTTGAATTCGATAAATATAGGATTCGACTCATCTCTAGAGTAAATAAAATAAAAGTAGATGTACAAATTAAGAAATTTAGGTTAAGTCGAGGCTTTATAATTTAGGTATACCCCAATTTTCTTACAAATGGCTATATCTGACAGCTAGAAAAAGTTACTAAACCTACTTTCCATTCATACGCCAAGTCATGTGATATGCAGATGTTATTTTTGATATTTATAAAATAACACTAGTAATAAAGTAAAATGTTATCAATTTAGACTGCATAAAATTTACTTGTTCTTACCAAATGGTGCTGCAACTGTCCACTCATAAGAAAACCAAGATATATCTGACAAACATTTTCTAGGTCATACCTCACCACTGATTACTATGACTATTACTTGAGCACATATCTTCAGAATGTAGTTACATTTATTACAGTTTGTATGGTTAATATAGTAAAATCTCATTAATGATCACCACAAAATAAAAAGTTTTTAATTTTTAAGAGACTCTTCCGTCAGTGTTCTCACTATAGCTATGTATGCATATGGAACAAACCACCAAATGCAATTCCGTCCTCATTTTAAGTATTTAAAAAGTTATTTTTAAGAGAACTTTACAAAATATTTAAAACAATTTGTTTCCTAAGCGTACATTCATGTTTCTGTGCTCTAAATGCAGCAATTGCATCCCTAGAATGACATTTAAATAATTCCGCAAATGTTTCGTCACATTTGCTAATGAGTCAACAGTCTGTATTGCTAAAGTGAGTGAATTTGGTTCAGCCATATATTATATAATGTAACTTTACTTACTAGCATCCTGTTAGCAGTGACTCAGTCACAAGTATGATCGTGCTATATTAATGTCAAGAAGTGAAAACTACAGCAACTCGTAATAATGAAATAAGACATTTAAATTGTGACACTAATGTTTAAGGGTCAAAATTACCAGGAGGGTGATAGACATTCAATACTGTTAGCCTACTCTTTTATTTTGTGACACTAGTGTGTCGATCAAGTGAACTTACTAGTCAAAATAAGTGAAAAGTCCCACAATCAAAGACAGTGCATGATAACACATGTATAAAAACTTAAAAGAGTGAAATATAATCACAATTTAATAGTATGTATCAATTTTAAGCTAATAAAGTAATCAAAATACTTCTATTTTCAAGTAATTCATATTAATCTGTTAATGAGCACTGTGATTAAGAAACCACAGTGATAAAGCACACCTACATTATTCCTCCATCTGATCTACAGAATTTTATTAAACTCTTATGACATGGTCAACCTCGTTTGTCTTATGGTAAAATGCTCACCTCAGGAATCTTTGTTTTTGGGTTCACAGCCAGCCGAGATCAACATTTTTCCTAAACAATACAAATCTGTAGCACAGCTTCCTTAGAAGGGGAAGCAACAGGAAACCTGTGTCCTTTCTGAGATTCCCTAGTACATGGTGTGTTTTCTACCAGGTGGTGTGAACAACACTAACCAGCTGAAAGACTGAGTGCATGCCCAGTTCCGGGTGGAATGGGAAGCACATCAAACAAATCTTCAGGTTGAAGACTCATCAATCAATGGCAGAATGATGGAATTGTGTTTAGGAGATAGTTAAGGTTTGCTACTAAAACTTTTTATTACTAGACAGAGCTGCAAATATGACATGATTATAACTCCGAACTTGCAGTCATTGACAATCTAGTCTGTTATGAAAGTGACAGATTAAGAGCATTCAACCAACAAAGTTAATATATATTCAAAATTGTTATTTTTTATATATAAATATATATATATATAAATAAAAAAACGTATTAAGAGGTATTGATTGGCAAACCCAATGGGAAGAGATCATTAAGAAAACCTAAATGCAGATGGGAGGATAGCATTAGAATGGACCTGAAAGAAAGATAGGTTTTAATGAAGTGGACTGGATAACACTAACTCAAGAAGGGGATAGAATGTAATGAGGTGGACGAGATAGAATAAATAATAATACTTAGAACCGCGTCTTACTACCCGTTCGGGTTATATGCTTAAGTACTAACACTAATGGGTTAGGAATTAGGAAGGTTGAATATAGATGAAGTGAACTCGGATTTGCATGGAGGGAGGAGGGAGTGTGGAAAAAATTTAGGAAAAACCCTCCCCAGTTCACCCGATTGAGATTCAAACATTTTCCCGTCCTTAGCAGTCTAGCTAAACACAAAACTAGCGGGTTAGTTAATCACTTCACCGAGGTGGGTGATTAAATAGAGCTAGATCAGGATGGGGATAAGGTGTAATGAGGTAGAATAGATATATATTATTATTAATACCGCAGCTTATTACCTGCTCGGGTTATACACACTTACGCTAATGTGTAATGGTAAGGGGATTGTGAGATGAAATGAAGGACCTACAGTTTAATATGGGATCCAAACCTCGCTGGAGGCCTGGCACTCCCCACATTCACAGGTTGTGATTAATATTATTAATAATAGTAGATATATAACTATCTCAAGATAAAGATAGGTTGTAAAAGAGGTGGACTGGATCTAGCTCATGATGGGGATAGGGTGTAATAATATAGACTGGATAGAACTAGCTCGAAGATAGGGATAGGTGGTAATAATGAAAAGAACTAGCTTAAGATAGGAATAAATGATGTAATTTAGTAAATGCAGCAATGAACTTTCGACTCCATAATGCCATAGAGTAGGTTAGTATATTAGTCACTACTCTTTCTTTATTATGAGAATATTTTAGTGTGAATATATGTTTTTTACGGAGTTCAAAATATTTTAACACCTAGAAATGAGACAAATGCCTGATCCATGTCGATTGTAGCATGTAACAGAACTCTGAAAGGGATGGGAAAATACCTTTCCTGACAAAATTGTTAAGCCCTTTCACTCTAGCTCATAGAAATTCTCATGTGTTGATATAATTGGTTGGTTCAGTAAGTGTATGGTAAATATCTCAAATAATTAAAACTATTATATCAAGTTCACCTCAAATAAATAAAAATAAATATATTATATCAACAAATAAATTATAAACTAACTTAAAACTAGAACAAAGAAAACATCCATCCCCCATTAATTAATTCATCACCATGAAAGCGGGAAATGTCAATTTCATTTATGTTACACTTTTCAGCCATTCCTGAAATTGAACCCAAGAGCCTTAGCTCAGTAGGCAGATACGCTACCAATTGAACTGTGTCTAACCAATACAGGCCTTTAAATTGAATTTTTAAATGTAGCCAATGATTTATTTGTGTTTCTCTTAATATTTTCAGAGTACTATATGGTTAAGAGAAAAAATACTTGAGGAAAAAAAAAAAATCAAAGACAGATTGAAGGTTTGAACTAGGGCTTCCTTTCCCTAATAACTTAAAATACAGATTTTATAGGGGTGTGTGAATACTTTACCAATTTAAATATAAAACTTGTGCAACTATGTAAAACCTATTTTAAAAATGTGATTTTTTGTAATCATAATTTCCCCCCAAAAAAAGTCATTCTTAAAGTAATGTTTGTATTGATGGATAGGCATAGATCTATTACAAAAATTTTATTTGAAATATTTACTAAACAAAAACGGTACTATATTACTCTACTTGAAATGAAAAATGCCTACTCATTTAATTAGTCATAGGGGCAGGATTCAAATGAGTGAACTGATACCAATATTACAGACACAAACTTGTAACAATTTAATCATTCAAAATTACAACAAAATCCAAGTTATTGGAAACAGGTATTGTGTGACATTTTACACAAAAAGATGGCTGTAATGTAATTGGACTTTTCAAGAGATATTAGGTATAGATATAAACACTAAGGGCCTGTTTCATATTCAGGCTTATTATGGCTATTCTAAATAAAAGACAACACATAACTAAACTCAAATGAAAGAGACTTTCACATATGAAACTGGCCCATTCAATTCTGGTTTGAATAAGTGTCATCCTGTATTTAGTGACACGCTTGATGAGCACTAGGTCTGACTATCTAACTAGCCCTTTGTATTTAATTATCCCTATTTTAGGTAGGAGTGTATGGAACAAGAGCTAACGGCACTATATTTGCAGTTTTTATATTTATTTTTTTCGTAAAAAGAAATTAGATAATTCTCCAGAAGAAACATAGTTTTAATTTTCTTCACATAGTGATATCAACATTTCTTGAATATATGTTCTAGAATTTAATGAACTTTTTTTCTTCATTTAAAAAGTTTCTCATATAATGAATACCACTATTCCAATGACAGGTGTCCAACAACAGTTGATTTCACCATGTGAAGAAAATTAAATTCTATGTTTCCAATGGAACAATATTTGATTTATTTTGTACAAAAAAAAGTTTTGATATAAGAAATAAAACCATTAACTTGCGCTTTCTATACTCCAAGCTTAAAGCTCATACAGCACTTTCATAAGATACAATTTTATAGGGGTGTACCAATGTTTATTAATAACATAACAGTGTAATATTGAACGTTCAAACTTTTGTGGCAGGTAGACATTTTGGGATCAAAAATATCTTTGGGGGTTTGCACATCTTGAATTTTGGCAGGTAACGTGTGACACAACCCAGTGTCCTATCCATTTCATCTTGATGATATCCTACTCAAAATATTTTTTTAAGACTGGTAGTTGTCACAAGGAGAAAACAGGATTAGAAATGAAGTTATCTAGGAAAGAGTGGGGGCACAAGGAGAAAATGATATAAAGGAAGTAAGGCTAAGATGGTATGGTCATGTAATGAGGATGGAAAAGAAGAGAATGCCAAAGAGATGAGAGGAGCAAATAAAGTGTGGAAGTGAAAGTAGAATGAGAGAAGGACTGGAGGGGAGTGGGGGAGGATGATGGAGGCATTTTATTAGATTGACCTGGTCACAGATTGAAAACAGTTTATGATGGTGAATTTTCAAAGAAACTTGAAAAATCAGGATAAAATCTAATCATTACTTCCCTGCTTTACTAGGCGCTTTCGTGACTGACCTGATATCAATGTTTAACACGACAACATTTTTACTATCCTTATATCGCGGCTGGTTACGAGTGTTTATGACCGAGATGATACCAGACCTCAGTCTGGTACCACTTTCCTTAACCTACTAAATAACTTGGTATAAACCAATGAGCTGAGAACTGTGCGCCAATTTCAAAACAGCATGACTCCTTATGTTAGATTTAAACAAGTAAAACTTAATGTAATCAATGGATTTTAACAGTTTTGTGTGAATTAAAATGGACAGCAATTACTAGCCAGAAATATAGTATTGTATGAGCTAAGCCTATTTATTATTCATATGTACTTCATGTTTTCTGTAGGTTATTTTTGGGAAGATATATTTAGCTTACTTAGTATGTTAAGTAAATTTTGGGTCTAGTCAAAATAAGCACCAATACCAAAAAAATAATTATATAGTTAATTTACTGGGAATTTGCACTACATTTAGTCTTACATAAATTAGCCTACCAGTTGTTATATGAACTCTACCCCAACTGCCATTTTTGTTTAGAAAAAAAACCATTTTCCCATTACACCTTGGTCAGAACCAATTGGCTGATAATACTCAATACCAAGCTGTCTCCGAGTCAATTGTAAAAAATCTATTGCTAGTTATGTTTTAAAAAAAGGCACAAAGTAAGTTCTTTACATATTTCACAATTTCAGGTCATTCGTTGTGAAAGAAGTGCTAGAAGAAATTTAGCATTTCCCCAATTAATAAATGTAGAATTGTTTATAGAGATGAGTCAAATACAACTTTGAAGAGAAATTCAAATCATTAATTTACCTTTAAAGATTGACTATTGAATTGTAGAGCTTAATTTCCCCAAAATGGTATAATCTTTTTTACCCTTCAATACTTATTTTGTTCACCTTGATTCTTAGCTATAGAGAATTGAGATTGTATCCAAACCAAAATACTTTTCTTTAAAATGTGAATTTGAGTTAATTTAAGTGGTGAAGTAAAGGTTTGAAGTCTAGTTGTTAGGTTTATCATATAATTTTGTGTTGAACTACTAATCATCATCATAATCAACTATTTCCAGCTTGTGGCTGAGTCAGTTTAGTAAAATGCCTCTATTTTCCTCAATTTCTTCTAGTCTTCTCCTCTCACTTGAACATTTTTTATTATCTGCTCTTACCCATATTTCTTGGCCTCCCCTGTGGTCTTTTTCTTACACATTTCACATCTATCGTTCTCTTTGATATCCTATCTTTTTCCATCCTCATATGTCCATAATACCATCTGTCTTGCTTCCTATTCTATTTCATATACTCCCTGTACACCCACTCTTTCCCATATAACTTAATTCCTAATCTTCTTTCTCCTCGTGACAGTTAGCTTTCTCCTAACACATTTCATTAACATGGCCTCCACTTTCCTAGTCTCTCTTACATTCAATGTCCATGTTTCTGCTGAATATGTGACAATGGGTACAAAATATTTCTACAACACTTCCTTACACTTCAAGGGCACTTCTCTTCTACATAGTAGGTCTCTTACACACCTAAAGAACTATTAAAATGTATCATAAAAGGTCTAGTCTAGTGCTATTCAATCTTTTTTTTTTTTAAGAATCAAATATCCGAAGCTATTATTTATGCTTTTTAGTGACCCATTTAGATATATTATGAAAATTGAAAAATGACACCTGGACGTGGGAATCGACCCTGGGACCTTTGTCTTAGTACGCCAATGCTCTAACCACTGAGCTATCCAGGAATTTCACACATTTGTAGCCAATGATTTCCGCACGTCCATCATAGACTACCTTAAAATATGAGAAGCATGACCCTGGATACAGGACGATTCCTGGATAGCTCAGTGGTTAGAGCTTTGGCGTACTAAGCCAAAAGTCCCGGGTTCGATTCTCTGTTCCAGGTGTAACTTTACAATTTTTCAGAATTTTTTTTGTTCGTGTACCATCAGATAAAATTTATCTTCAACTTTCAACCTCCGAAGTTGTTGGTGCATAATGCAAGTTATACATATTTTATAATCTAAATCTAAGAGAGGGGAAGTGCAACGGGGAGGGGGAGGGGCGATAGCGAGAAAATGATGTTTCAATATCACATGCCCTTACATTTGGGTTTCTTGTAGTAAGCCCTAAATCTGGCCCAGATTATTCCATAATTTAATGTATGTGTATAATCATTAAGTACCTTCCAAGATGTATTTGTGCACCCCAGGTTGAAAACCACTGTTTTATTCTATGCAGTCAGATTCAAGATAAGGAACAAAAAAATTTCTAATGTACATTTTTTTTTCATTTTCTTGAATATCCTTTAAGAGTGTGCAAACTTTACTTTTTCAATTAAAAGTGAAGTTGAATCAAATAGTATGAAATATTCTTAAAGACAAATTGAGGCTTGAATAATAAAAAAAGAAAATATTTAATGTTGGATAAAAATATTATACTTTGCATAACAATGTAAATTTAGATATTAAATAAGACTTAAAAAAGGCTGTATTCCAAAAATAATATATTATGTTTCTATCACAAAATATTATTTAATTATTCTAGATTTTTTTTTTCTATGCAAACACTAATTTGTGATGGAAATAAAAGCTGAAATTAAACGTGTTCTTTTAGAATTTCTTTTTTAGGGCGAAACTTCTTAATTGACAAGTCAAAGCGAAACATAACCAAGTCAAAGTTTTCAAATCTTTAAACACACTTAGTGAGTATTCAGTGATTCTAAGGACACATTACTAATCGTTGCCAATGTTGACTAAATGTAGAGTTAACAATAGTTATGAGAGACTATATGATCAGCATGCACATTGATACACCCTTAGTAATTGGCCAACTAAAAAAAATTTACATGTTACAGACAGATTTTAAGTGAACTTGACCAGACTTTTACATCAGAGTAAATAAATTTAATGAGGAAAAGGCAATATTTAGGTCTTTAATGAATAGAAATTAACCAAATTGTGTCTACATCTAATTGAGTTAAGCGCAGAAGCACATGAAACATTTAAGTTACACTGTATTAAAAACGCACACAAATGTTCCTTTTTTTTATTCACAATAAATAACCCGACAGATAATACAAGATTAGTTCTTTATACAAGTATAATACCGATACTGGCAGTAAGCCATGCATTTGAAATTCCAACATTCAGTTACTGTAGCAAATTAGATTCATTTATTTTTGCAGCAAATTTCTTTAAAAATTAACAAAAACAAGTTAACAATCATGCTAGCAGAAGCTTCCCGTGAAAACCAAATTACATTTTCACTAGAATAACTTGCCTTAACACTTTTCTTTTCTTGAAGCTACAAGGTCTAGAGTTTAAGGCAATAGCTGTCACATGAATATGAACATTCACAACCAGGTACATGCTATTCAAGAAACATAGCTCTGTGAATAAAACACAAACGATGTATATTATTTAATTACTTTGTTTTGCTAACAAGAAAAAAAAAACACTAGTATACATAGATATGTTAAATTGTTACCGGAAAAGTTGTAGTTCCCAAAATGTTAAAATGTGATAATTACAAATGAGCATAGCATTATACCTACCAGATATGAATAAAAGAATATAAAAGATTACAATACAAAGAATAAAGAATTTTTTGATAGAATGACACGCTTCAAACAGATTCTTTCCATCTCTTTAATCTCAAAGACATCAAGGAAAAGGTGCGCAACTAATTATGTTGGTCCATGATCAATTAATCACCTTCTCACAAAGAACAGGACCGTTTTCTTTCTTCTACACAGCTGTATTTCCAAAATTAGCGACATAACGCCAAAACAAAATCAGATTACAAGTTATTTCGTCACTTGAAAATTGTTTGTTTTCCCATACAAATTTCAGTCCACATCTATATCATCGTGTTTTTTGGGAGAGGAGTCCAAATAAATTTTGAGAGCACGTTCTTTTCTTGGCGAGTATGTAGAAACTGTGCTGCTGAGCTTACCCATTCGACAACCTTCTTTATTAGCAATTTCCTTGCGTTCTTCGCTTGTCAACTGTTTCACCTCTTCTCTGCTATCCCTGAAAAGGAACAAATTAACACTGTGAACATAAGCACAAAAGGGATAGACAAATTGCAGGGATAGAAGAAGTGGAAAAATTTTACAAGGTCATTAAAAGTCGATTTGAATAAAAGATTCATAAACATTAGAAAAAATAAGGATCATTCCCATATCACACTACCTGTTCAGGTTATAAATTATATGGTAATTACTCTAATAAGGGTATGGAGGATGAGGGACACATTTTAGATAATCTACCCATATTTGTGTGGAAGGAGAGTGGGAAACCATTTATTAAATACAACTTTCAGTAGTACCCAACTGGGATTCAAACTCTGATCCATCATCAGCAGGTAAGTCTAACAAAAAAGTGACGCTTTAGACCATTCTGCCAATAAAGCAGGTGTGATAAGGAATTAAGAGCATGCATCGCATGCCCATAAACTCTGTGATACAGTTGACTCAAAAACATAAAAACGATTGCATGTGGATCATTTGTTATTAAACGTTAGTGGAGATAAAGAGTTACTAGATGTTCTTAATAAAGAACATTATTGAAATATTAAATTATATTTGAATAAAAACCTGCAATGAAAAAGCCATTAATGACTACTTTAGAATGGCTTCACAGATAAGCACTGTGCGTAATCTTTATTTTGTCTTAATAGGGACATACTGTAGTTATTAGAAACTTTTGTCAGTTTGTCCCCCCATTGTCACCACGAAAATTTTTGAGTAATCATTCAAATAAGAATGCACTGCACACATTTTTGCCATATCTTGGTTGTATCCTTTCCCTTTAACTTCCATATCTCATGTGAGCCGAGAGCCGAGTTGGACCTGCTATGATGCACTCTCTTAAAAGGAAAGAAGCCCAACTTACTTTTAAGAATATTTATTGGTCTTAAAAAAAATAGGTCAACACAAGATAGCGTCATTATTAAAATTCAATTCCACAGAAAACTCAAAGATACATACCCTATTTATGTTAGGAAGGGTAGTCTGAAATACTTCTTTTTTCTGTCAGAATTCTACTATATAGTAGGACAATTATATCATGTGGTTAGGATATAATCTGGCGAGAGAATATAGAAAAAATGGCCAAAACTTTGTTATATAAGGCATATTATCATCCAATATTGACATACGGTTCTCAAAGCTGGACATGGACAAAGAGAGTTTTAAGTATATTGCAGGCAACAGTGATGAGGAGGTTCCTGAGAGACATTGAGAATGTAACAAGAAGAGACAGGATAAGGAATAAAATAATTAGGGAAGCGTATAACCCGAACGGGTTGTAAGACGCGGTGCTAAATAATTTAAAATTAATTAGGGATGGTTTAAAAGTTATATCACAAGAAGAAACACTGAGAATACAAAGGTTACTGTAGTTAGGGCATGTGATGAGAATAGAGGAAGAAAGAATGCCTAAGAAAAACTTAGAGAACAAAGAGAATAGTAGAAGACCTATTGGAAGACCGAGGACAAGCTGGATGGACCAAGTGCAGAAGGACATGGAAGCTAAAGGAGCAGACTGAAAATGCATGACTAAGGGAAAGGTTTGGAAGGATTGACAGGAATAGAAAAGGATGTGCCAAATGACCCACAGAGGCAGAAACGTCGAATGATGATTATTATTAAGATTTTGTTAGGAAAAAAGACCTTCCTGACATTTCTTCCTACTATATAAAGGGTATATGTGTATGTTTTTTCAGTGGGAGAAGTGTTAAATAAATAAAACCAAAAAAATCTTTCCACAAAATTTAATACTCGGCCTTTTAAATGCGAATTAATGATATCTTAAATGCAAGTTAACAATTACAAAACATACATAAAAGGTATAAGATTATGTAGATTTTTATAATTTTGTTACACTCAACTCTCGATATTGAAGAAAGCGTAGAATACAATGATCCTTTAAGCAAATGTTTGCATATTGTTTAGTTATAAACAATTTTCAAATATCATCAACTAGGTACTTGTCATTGTAAGGGGATAAGGGGGTGAGTTGGGAGGATGGGGGTGGGAAGGGGATTGATGTTACTTGAACTATTGTATTCGGACGCAACAACAAATACATGAAAGTGCTGATATCACTAAGGACTGCATCTAGCACTCCCCAGTGACCAAGAACTCAACCTAGCTCGAGGACTGCAGCGAATCTCCAGTAAGGCTGTGTGTCGGGTGTTGTCTGTGGCCCAGGGTCATACATACCAGTATAAAATCATCATAGATAACTTGGTTAACAGAGCAAGAGCACACAAAATCTAAAGTCTCTAATCGAGTAAAGTCCGGGTCATTTTTTTAAATATTTATTTAGATTATTTAAAAATAATGGTTCCTTTCCCATGCCTCGTCTAACAAAATGGCCCACGTTTCGTGTTTCCTTTTTTCTTTCTCTGCACAAAGAAGATTTTAAAGCTACTGTTGTAGACATTTGCTGAATGTACATAAAACATAATTAATTATTGGCCCCTTTGTCTGCATCAACATGCATGTAGGAGAAACCTTGCCAATAAAATTATTATTATTATTAGCACTGCGTCTTACTACCCATTCGGGTTATACGCACTTACGCTAATGTGCAATGGTAGGGTGATTGTGAGATGAAATGAAGAACCTACAGTTTAACGTGGAATCCGAACCACGGTGGAGACCTGGCATATCCTCACATTCACAAGATGTCTTGTCAGAGGTGAAGGAAGGGTTTGGTGGCCAATCAAAAGAGTTTAGACTTGATTAGGGTCTTAGAAAATCAATATGAGAAGTTAGTCAAGTTAGATTATTTTTCTTTGGAAAATAAAAACTATCCAAGCACTTAGCCAATCCCATATATCTCACCTGTACAAAATTACGTGTCCATCCTCGTAGATGTTGAAGGGCCAACTGTCGACTGTTACGGTTTGAGGGGCCCAGTCCAACTCTGTGTGAATACCCAGCACTGACATGTCGCAAGGAAATGAACTCTGGCCTTTAGCTAGCTCTAAGTTTTCAACAGGTATCCCACTGAGAGCCGATATCTAAACAAAGAGAAAATAAAAATTACTATTAAAAAAATATGCATAAAATAAAGTGCCATGAGTATAGACTGACCATAGGTTCTGTTTTGAACGGGACAGTATTGTTATTTTGCTATGTCGTGGTCATTCCACCGTTTTAGTAAAATTGGAATTTCTGTAGTTTTTTTATATATATTTTTAAAATATGCTTAAACATTGCTCCAACATAGTCTATAATCAAATTTACATCAATGGCTGGCATTTTAGGTATGGTACCAGCCATTTGTGTAACTATCAGTTGATCAGGTTGACAACCGCCCAATGAATAAAAAGTCAACTCGAAAGTCAATGAATTATTCAAGAAAGAAATGTGTGTTAGCAACACTTGTGTATCTGCTATCTGTGGCTGCTAGTGTAGTCAAAACATGTATTTGTTTCTTTCTCTAGTATGTAACCTCAAAAGTGAGGTAAGTAGGTTGAAAGGTTATGCCTTTTCTTCAGCCCTACATACAATTTTCTTGTTTTTTCATTTGATAAAATATGCAAAATAAAGTTGAAATTTAATAGCCATGTTTTTATAAAAAAAAACCAATGAATATTGAAAGTATTTGTTCATGTTTCCAACAGACTTCAATAAAAAGTCTCTACTAGTGGCTCAGCTATTTTTGACTTTACTATTTCATTCTGTCAGCCATTTTGGCTTAAAGTTACATTTTTATTATTAGAGTCAAGGTCCACCTATTTTTGAAGCGGTAAAGAGCACCATCTGTTAGAGAGATTATAAACTATTTTGATACCACTACATGCAGTCCTCAAAAGGTACAATAATTGTTATGTATTATCTAAGGGTGCATTTATAGGCCAAAATGGCCTTTTATAAAGAATATTATGCGCAGCTCAGTTTTGAATCAAAACTGATCTTTAATATTTCAATGCTACACAGCATATTCTATGAGAAGTAAAAGACCGAACAACTGATATATGAAATCATAAATTAAATTCCTGACAGAAACTTGAGCAGACATCTTTCCAGTGGAAACCACGCACAAAATATAATATATGAAAACTTACTTTTTCTTTGAGTTCACTAATGGTAGTGCCATCTAAGAGCACCTCATCAAATGGCTTAAGCTCGAGCGTAGAGGGGCACCACTGTCTTACAAACAAAAGAAGTTGTATACTAGATGTGGCTGGTTCAGGTCCTGGTAGCTCCTGAAGGAACATCTCCCAGTTGGCAAAGAGGCTGATATCTTCAAACTTCTGAGTATCAAGGTAAACCTTGCCCGGGTTTTTCCAGCTCTTCTTTCGTAACCGACACCTGCCCATAAACAAATGTTACTATCACAATCAGGGTTCTTGTTTGGGCAACACTTGCCCACAGACAGTATGATACTATCAGGGGAAACTTCAATTCATCTACATCTGTAAGACAATATTAGGGGAAACTTCAATTCATCTACATCTGTAAGACAATATCAAAGGGAACTTTAATTGGTTTAAAAGAATTTATTACTATAAGGAGAAGCATAATTTTGTACATAAGAGCTTGATACTAACATGGGAAGCATCATTTTGTATACAAGAGCTTGATACTAACACGGGAAGCATCATTTTGTATACAAGAGCTTGATACTAACATGGGAAGCATCATTTTGTATACAAGAGCTTGATACTAACATGGGAAGCATCATTTTGTATACAAGAGCTTGATACTAACATGGGAAGCATCATTTTGTATACAAGAGCTTGATACTAACATGGGAAGCATCATTTTGTATACAAGAGCTTGATACTAACATGGGAAGCATCATTTTGTATACAAGAGCTTGATACTAACATGGGAAGCATCATTTTGTATACAAGAGCTTGATACTAACATGGGAAGCATCATTTTGTATACAAGAGCTTGATACTAACATGGGAAGCATCATTTTGTATACAAGAGCTTGATACTAACATGGGAAGCATCATTTTGTATACAAGAGCTTGATACTAACATGGGAAGCATCATTTTGTATACAAGAGCTTGATACTAACATGGGAAGCATCATTTTGTATACAAGAGCTTGATACTAACATGGGAAGCATCATTTTGTATACAAGAGCTTGATACTAACATGGGAAGCATCATTTTGTATACAAGAGCTTGATACTAACATGGGAAGCATCATTTTGTATACAAGAGCTTGATACTAACATGGGAAGCATCATTTTGTATACAAGAGCTTGATACTAACATGGGAAGCATCATTTTGTATACAAGAGCTTGATACTAACATGGGAAGCATCATTTTGTATACAAGAGCTTGATACTAACATGGGAAGCATCATTTTGTATACAAGAGCTTGATACTAACATGGGAAGCATCATTTTGTATACAAGAGCTTGATACTAACATGGGAAGCATCATTTTGTATACAAGAGCTTGATACTAACATGGGAAGCATCATTTTGTATACAAGAGCTTGATACTAACATGGGAAGCATCATTTTGTATACAAGGGTATGATACTAACATGGGAAGAATCATTTTGTATACAAGAGCTTGATACTAAAACACGGGAAGCATCATTTTGTATACAAGGGTATGATACTAACAGGGGAAGCATCATTTTGTATACAACAGTATACTAACAAGAAAATATGATTCTGTCCACAGCAGTACTATCAGGGAAAGCGTTTATGGTTTGGAACTCACACTCTATGCAAGAATTTAAATTGGTTGAACAAGAGAGAGGGGCAAAATATTTGAGTTTTATGAAATGAGACATGTCATACAAAGCCAAAGGTCCTGGGTTTGATTCCTGTGGCCAAGTTGTCATATTAAACTTGAATGAATTAGGTAAGAGAGTTGAGTATCTTAAAATGTTACTTTAGTTAAAAAATTTAAACTAAAAAAAAATATCCAAACACACCTGTCATATGAAATATTTATCGAATACTTCCTCTTGAGTTCTTCCAAAATTTCTCGTTTTGCATCACCAACCAACATTCCTTTCCCAAGAATCCAGTCGCATAGGAACTTACTTGGCTAAAACAGTAAAAATTAATTACCTTGATCAAGAATTATCAATACAATAATGAAAATGAAATTACTTAGGTAATTGAAAAATGAACCAAGACAGATTACTGACTAAGCCACTAGTGGTGATTCCTAGTAGTTTCATTTGAGTATAGGTTGAGTGGCTGCCCTTAATCATACGCACAAACGACTTATATATGACATACCCCTTGCCTCTTGCTCCCTTCGTCAACAGTGTAAAAACTAACTAATAGAAAGAATCCTCGTGACAAGTGTTGTGAAGGCTAGCTTCTTATTGGTATAGGGAATTGGCGTCTTTGCCAAACACTGCGGAGTTGTTCCTTTAACAGGAAAAATGGTATAAAAAATATAATTTAATGGTGTAATCCTATTCCCATTATTTCTGAAAAGCGGGTGTTTCTTCATGGATGAATCATAAAGGGATACTCTACATGTGTTACTTTAAAGAAACATTACCTTCATCCATGACTTTTTAGAGTGGTCTAAATCAATATCATTACAAAGGAATGGAAATGAGAATGATTGGATCGAGACCCAGGGGAAGACCCAAATTGAGCTGTTGGATTTGATTTACAACAGTGTGTCCAGAAGAAATTGGAAGTGGAACAGGAGTGGTGGTGGAGTGGTATAGATAGAAGAGGTGGTGGAGATTTACCATTCAAGACCCGACTTGGTGGAAACCGGATAAGAGGAAATGATGATTATAACAAGCTAGAAAATTATTAAATCATATATATTTCCTAAATAAATTATTTATCGGGGTGATATAAAACACTAACTAGTTCAGCCCAGCACTGACTTAATAGACAGATATATTATGCCAAAAAAAAA
>CABEEJ010000767.1:182228-213383 GCA_901482245.1 Timema douglasi
TTCCCTAGATGGGCTTTCTTCATCAAATTTACTCTTAATAGTTTATTTTTCCTTTTTCTTTAGTTTTATCACTTTCCTTTATTATAAAATTATCTAGCCATTGGGCCACCTCATTTTTAAACATATATCAGCACAAGACAATTTCTATGAGTGATTTCGAAAGGGCCTATCAATTTTGCCAGGAAAGGTATTTTCACATGCCACAATCAACGTGGGTCCAACGGCTTAACTTTTGAAGGAAGTTGTGCTACGGATTTTTATCGCTCAAAAAAAATTGGCTGGGTTTGAACCCATAAGCAATGGATCCTGAGGCAAGTACTTTAACCTAAGACAACCAAGGTTGACATTACATATTACATAGCTTCGCACACCTCGTATTATGACACAAATTTTATTTAATTTTATATAATTTACAAAATGCTATAATCAAAATATAACTAATATATTTAATCTTATAATGATAAATTAAGTTATCACAAAACGTAATACAGTCAAATCTAAATTATTCTGACCTCAATATTTGGGACTTCGGCTTAGTCGGACAAGTTTCCCGAAAGTTACATTTTATATTGTAACACGCCAGTTGTATTTTGGCAGAGTAAAAATGTTATAGAAGTATTGCAATGGAGATCTTGCAACACAGCGCTACTACCCCTCCCATCTCACCCGCTGCACATACAGTACAGTATATAGATAGTTTGCAAATACTATAGGCTTATTGTAATCTTAACCTTTCCCGTTTCAGTACTTAACTGTGAATGTGTCTTATCTGATATGTATTGTTTACCTCTTCACATTAAAGTATAAAATAAAGTATTCGTTTTCTTTCCTTAGGCACAACTTTATTTCCCCACTATTAGACAGACTTTTCGTAAATCAGACAGACCTCCACCCCCTTTAGTACAAGTTGGCTGTATATATATTTTAGATTATTTTTTCTACACGAACACTAATTTGTGATGAAAATATCAGCAGAAAATTAAAAGAAATAAACATAAATCTGCAATTTAAGTTTAAATATTATTTTTTCCAAAGTTTCATAATTGTCAAATTCAGAATTTTACTCTTGAATTGAAGTCGAGGTGAACAAATATTCGAAGCGAAAGAGGAATTGAAGTCGAAGTGAACAAATATTTGAAGCAAAGGAGTAATTGAAGCTTCGCACACCTTGTATTATGACAGAAATATAATGTTTCTCTTAACATTATGAGGATTTTTTTTAAATATTAAAACTTAGATTCTGATTTGAAAATATTTCATATTATTCATGTTGAAAAAGTAACCTTCGCAAACCCCTTAAGCCAAGGAATATTATTCTAGAAAAATACACAATTTAATTCTTATCAACATATGGGAAGAAATGAGTAATTATCCTAATCTAGCAAAGGAGTGGTATGTGTATGTTGACCTACCTTAGCAAAGGAGTGTTGTGTATTGGTTGACCTACCTTAGAAAAAGTGTGTTGTGTATAGGTTGACCTACCTTAGAAAAAATGTTGTTTATAGGTTGACCTACCTTAGAAAAAGAGTGTTTTGTATAGGTTGACCTACCTTAGAAAAAGAGTTGTGTATAGGTTGACCTACCTTAGAAAAAGAGTGTTGTGTATAGGTTGACCTACCATAGAAAAAGAGTGTTGTGTATAGGTTGACCTACCTTAGAAAAAGAGTGTTGTGCATAGGTTGACCTACCTTAGAAAAAGAGTGTTGTGTATAGTTTGACCTACCTTAGCAAAGGAGTGGTATGTGTTTGTGTTTCCCTCTTCGGGAGAGGACACGTTCTGTTGGTCCGAGCCGGGCGGAGAGTCGCTGGGACTGGACAACTGGGCTAAACACTCATCGGGGGCGTCTCCAACAATTGTTCTGACAACATTAGGTTACAAATAGTAAAACCAAGAGGCTGACAAAATCCTACCTATGGCTCACTGCACTTCACACAGTTACTCTAATAGACCATATAGACATATCCCCGTAGAAAGAATCTTAATATTTGATGGATGAAAACATTACTAATATGCTATCATATATGGAAATGGTGAGAACGTATTGTAAAATAATGTAATTTACAGCTCAATTTTATTACAAACATCATTTGAAAGAACAAAAATGTAAATTGTGTTTATTAAAGTAAATATATAGTTTATAGAGTTCCTTTTTAACATTTGAGCTGGCGCTTGCTTTAGATTTGTCTTATATACAGTTCATTCAAACACTTGAGAGATAACTCATATACATTTTAAATGCAATTAATAAAATGGTGATAGATGGTTACAATGAACACCATTTATAGCTTAATTTTGTAGTGTAACATCTTATATTGTTAAAGTTTGATAATGAAAAACATTATTTATAACAAAAACATTTCTTAACCAAGGCTTTTTGGGTTATTATGTTATTATTTGAAATAATAAATACCCGATTTGGTTTTTAATTTCTTAGAGCCATTATTTACTTTTTTTTATATCTCAAATTCTCAAGATTCATTTTTTAACTTTCGAGAAGAAGTCAAGATTATTTATTTCTTGAATTTTTGAGAAACTTTCGAGTCTCACACGTCCCTATTATTTATTTACTTTACCCTGCAATGTATGTCGGGTGATGAATGTCTTATTGTTTACTCTTTTCTTTACTTGTGGATGTGATTTGTGAAACTATGTACAGTTAGAGCGGGGTTGGGAGGGGAGGTAGAGGAGCAACTAGCAGATTTTTTTTATATTATGTACAATTTTTTAAACAAATTTCATTAGAATCCATTATTTTACGACAAATCTAAATCTTCTTTTTATCTTCAAATCCCAAATCTAAAATTTAAATATGAATATTGGGAAAAATCATAAATCTAAAGGGAAATATGAATACAACAAAATAATAGAAAATATAAATAATAACTAAATGTTAATTTTATTGCTAAAATGCATCATTTCAAAATCCATACAAACAAGCTAAGTATTAAATTGATGGTCTGAGGTTTGGTTTTTCAGTTTTTTTTCTATAATTATGTTGGGAATAACCACCAATAAGCTGTATTAGAACCCTAAAACCATTCAATTTGTTTTAAATCTTGAATCTGATAATTTCTAGAATCCTTGAATCTCCAATATCTCACAACTAGCGACAAAATATAATAAAATTTACATTTTTAAATAAAGTTATGATTTTTTTTTAACCAGAAGCATGTGAAAATATAGTTATAGTGTCTTTTGGTCATTGTTGAACATTTTAAAAGTAGTTTTTACAACTACTAAAAGTTTAAATAATTATAGCTCGATTTCTGTAAAAGTAAGAGGCAGTGTGTTTTTTACCTGTCACTGTCTGTGAGACTACTATCTTCACTGGCGCTTTGGTCACTGTGTCCTGTTGCCCCCATACCCTCATCCTCTGCGTCTCCCAGAGGTTGGGGCGAGTTGTCTCGAGCTGTTGTTCCCGCAGCACTACCATCACTCTCTTCTACACCCAGCGTATCACAATTTTCACAACTCTTTGGAGAACAGTCACTGCTGCCGTTGTGGTTGACATCAACTACCAGAGGCGGTATCACTAGCTTATCCAAAGTTTCTGGAATTAGAAAAAAAATGTTTCTTTTATTCTGTTAATAAATGAGCAATCATTAAATTTAGAGATGAACCCTTAAAAAATTCAAGAAGTGAAGATTTGAAAAAAATCCTATTTCAAATTAGAAAAGGAAACATTTTATTAAACTGATCTAGCGAGAACCTAATTCCAGTTTATGATCATATGATGATGCTAATGAACAGTACCTTTCCAAAATAAAATAAAATAAAATGGCTAGCATGCAATGAGGCAAATCAAATATATTACCTTTGTCTAGATCAGGTAGCACCAAATGTAGGGTGATGATATGCTCAAATCTGTCTATTATTTTGTGTAGTTTAGAAATAACATAGGGTTTTTCCGGATCTTCATCACAGGAGTTGGCTACAAATATCTGAAATGTAAAATGAAATTATTAAAAAATATATATACACACTTATATTTGTATGTTATCGGGAAACATACATTTTGCTATAGTGACTCAACTTTGAGGGCCTGTAACTTGGAAATGGTATGCTGGGTTCATAAAATGATGCGTGGATAAAATATACTAAGTTTCATAAAACTCCGAGATGGGTGGGTCACAAATAATTTTTGGGCTGAATGGTATATTATGGAATGAGCCTCATGCTTACCTTATTTGACCCAAAGAACCCTTCCACCTTAAGTGTTTTGTCGTCATTTTCAAGAAGGCGAGACTCATTGCTGTATTTCTCAAGCACAATCTTCAAAGTGTCAGCGTTTAGGTTGAGAACTTTGGCTAGAGTCCCTTTAAACTCCTTCACAGTTTGAGACAAGTTACCTCGAACAATAGTCGGGCCATCCACTTCTTCAGTCTCAACATTCACCACAAACACTTTGATGGCTACACCTAGAAGATAAAAACAAACGGTCAAAACTTTGGATTGGATTTAAAAGATTGGTTTAAAAGAAAACATCCTTGGCTAAGTGCTTGTTTCCCCGATGGGCAACTAGTTAATGAAATCAATAGCTGTTAAACTAAAACAAGTCAAAGTCTTAAACTAATGTTGAAAATAGGTTTCATTAGGGGGATGGTATTTGGACTATTAAGATGAAGGCCAACAAATGTTTCAAAATATGTTTCATTAAAAAAAAGTTTTTCTTAGGTTCTTGAAGAACTTAACTCTTTGAGTGCCAATGTCACTCAGAGCGATATGCGAAAAATTTGCTAAAATTACCAGCGCCGCTCACAGCGAACCCATATTTTCAAGCTCTTAGTTCAGTATTAAGTCAACAGATAGGGTAGATTTTATTTTCGTTGCATTCTCATATGTTCTAGCAACTTTTATTTGTCTTTGCACTTAAGAGTTTCAATATATCAAACATGAAAATTATTTTCTAACTTAATGAGTTTTATCTTTAGCCTTGTTTGTAAACATGGCTACTAAGAGGAAATCTGTGATTCAAGACAGAAATACTTGCAATGTTTATTTATAGCTCAAAGGAGAGTGATCACTTTGTTAGTGATAATGAATTTGTAAATAATGAAACTGAACAGGAATTATATTTTAGTGACAGTGAAAGATTGGAACAAGTAGGAGTGGCAGCTGACATTGATAACACAAGTGTGAATACTAGTGATTCCTAAAGGGATGAAATAAATCTTGGAGATCAGGATAATCCACCCCAACCTCTTCATATTTATGCAAAAGTACCCTTCGAATTCCAAGCCAATTATTTATTTTAGACTTTATTTTACTATAAGCCTGCTAAAGTTGATGGTCACTGAAACAGCTGCTATGCATCATGACCCAATTTTAGCGTAAAATCTAAAGTTAGTTTTTTTGTACATCTGGTATATTTACTCAATTTTTTATGTTCTTTTCAGTGATTTATTCTATTTCAAGATATTTATATTTTCAATGTTTAAATAAAACAGTAAGAATTTTTTTAATAACTTGGATAGTTATTTTTTATTATATTTGAAAATTAAAAAAGTATATGTATAATTAATTATATCATTGGATTGGCAAGCATGTTAGCTAGTTTATGTAAAAATTTGAGTGCAGCAAGAAGTTCAAAGACTAATAAGTTATTAAAATTTAAACAAAATCCTGTATTTTTCAGCAAAATAGCTTGGCACTTTTAGCACATTTTTTTTGTCATTTCTCTTGGCACTCAAAGGGTTAAGGTGGGATTGAAGGGAGCGCACGGTGAGACCAGTGTTTTCGGATTTTTTAGCAAAACCATTTTTTTGGGACCAAAGTAAATAATCAGAAATAATGAGAAAAGGATTACACCATTAAAATATATTTTTATACCATTTTTCCTGTTAAAAGAACAATTCCCCAGTATTTGGCAAAGGACGCCAATTCCCTATACCAATAAGATGCTAGCCTTCACAACACCTGTCACCAGGACTCTTTCTATTAGTTTTTACACTGTTGACAAAGGGAGCAAGAGGCAAGGGGTATATATATAAGCCGCTTGTACGTATGTTTAAGGCACAAGCAAACAAAAGTCCACTCTGATTCGCACCCACACACAAGCAAAGCAGACTGGCTCTAACATTATAACACATAATACAATAATTAATGTTAATAACACAAGTGTGCATTGATATAAAGCATTTAATTGGAGTATGTACCAGTAATTAACAGATGTCATTTGAATAAACCGTGTGTGAATAAACAGCCATAAATAGTTCTCTTTCTTTCATTTTATTAAATATACCGATTTAATTAGTGCTCGACCACGGAGCAATTAACAGCTAGTTAAACCGTATCTATTCCGGATAGTGATGATAGGCACTTGACCACGGAGCTATAGACAACCAAAATATTATCACAGCATTATTATATCTAGAACAAATCCGTAGTGTTAAAGTTTGTGTACCTATGAGCATTGTACCTTTGTAATAAACCAGAAAAAAAGTAAACAATCACAAAATTTTGAGCCCTGCTAGTGACGAATATTCAAAAATAGTTAAAATAACTATATATAAAATTAAACTAGATGTGCCTAGGGATGTGGTATCGAAAGAAAAGTATAGATAACAATAAGTGTCGGTATCAACATTTTAATCTGGAAAAATATGTTTTTTAATCTAGTACTATAATCTCTTACTTGCTTTGGTGGCCGCGTGGTCTAACACACTAATCTCGCGTTGGACTAAACTGCCAAAGACGGGGCAATCGGAGTTTGAGCCTGGTCAAGTGCACTGAGGGTGGTTTCCCTAAATGGCTTTCCACTCTCCCTCCACACAAATCCCTAGCCCATTAGTATAATAAGTACATAGGCGTTTAACCTGAACCGGTAGACACTTCACTATAAAAACTTCACTTTTGCGATTGTATCGACAATTAAACCTGAAAGAACAGCTATAAAATATGAGCTAAAAGATATTGAATGCTAGAGATGCAGAAAATGAGTGAGAATTGGGAAATTGTGTCATTTGTTCTTCCGCCACATTACACCCTAGTAAACATTTAATCCCAGTTGGGGTGTGTGAAGTCCACTTTTTTGATTCGAAGCGAACTTGAATTGAATATATTAAATATTCTCAAAGCTGAATCAAAGTTTGAATAATTTATTGTTAGTTTTATTACACTAGAGAAATACATATTGTTGTTTATTAAACATCATGTATTGAAATTACTTAGAAAATGTTTTTTTGTACTCATTGTTATTAATATTTCATTTTAATCTAATAAATTAAGTTATATTACAACTCAATTACTTAGGAGTTTTTCCAAATAAATATTTTTATATTATATATATATATATGGCAATAATTGACCATAAATATAGTATTTTAGCTGTCAATATTTTATCGGCGAAGCTTTAAAACTGGAACTATTTTCAAAGCAAAGTCAAAGCTGACATTTGTTTCAAAGTTTAGAGGCCGAGTCAAAGCTTCGCACACCCCTAAATCCCAGTATGGGAAATATAACAAAAAAAGTCATTTCTTTTGATACTGATTCAATACTGGATTGTGAGTACTAATATCAGTAAAAGTCGCGAAAGGAAAATAACAACATTAGTAAAGTATCGATACTTTTCTCCCATCCCCAGATGTGCCCAATGAAGCAATACTTGATTTACTTTGACCAAAAAATTGTTTTGGTTACAAAAACTGCAAAAAAAACAACCTCAAACCCCCCCTCAAAATATTTCAATTCATCTAACAAACCGCCAATTTTAAATGTAAATAGGGATGGGACCCTTGAAGCTTTATGGATATTCGAAATTCAAGGAGTCAAGAAAATTTCGGATTCGAGATTCACTTTTTTCTTCCAAGTGAAATTTGTTTTAAGGCTCTAATATTGCTTATTGGTGATTAAGAACCAATTATAGTATGAACTTAACAACCAGGCCCCAGAGCAGTAACTTAATATTTAACAGAATGTATAAAAGTGATAGTGAATGGATTGTGATAAAGAATATTAAGATTGTTATTATTTGTATTTTATACTATTATATTTATATTTTCACCTTTTCTCATAATTTCTTTCCAAGATTTGGATTCAGATTCGAGATTCAAAGTGAAATTGTACATTCAGATTCGACCCAACACTAATTTCAAGCACTGTGCATATATTTTTTTTTTTACAGTTCATACTATATTTGCATTGATTGCACACAAAAATAAGTGAAGGAAATAGACAAAAAAAAATCCTGACAACTTACCTCCAATTCGATAGACCTCAAAATTTTGATCTTCTCTTCTTGTCTCAAGAAGAAGATCATACTTGAAGTTACTGCGCAAAATGTATAAAATATCTCCAATAGGATCCTCTTCGCGACCTTCAAAACTACATTCTATAGTATCCTGAAGATGGTCATAATTCACAAGTCGGCATCTATCCAGAGGGATCACATCTTCTAGTTTTAGAATCTATAAACGAGAATAGTTCACAAATAAATAAGTTTTCTACCCCCCCCCCCTCCCAATTCCAATTTTTAAAGTTAAACTAGATTCTGATTCCTCACCATTTAAAAACTGAATCTCTTCTCATGCAGCCAACTTTACATTAAACATATTTTATTTATTTATGTATTGTATATAGAGATCCTAATTTGTGTTAAGTAAAATTCTTATTTTGTCTAAACATGGCAAAATAAAATCAACTCAAATTTAAGTGGTATAGAATTGATGGAAAAATTACACTAACATTTTTCATTCCTAAGTTTAAAATGTTTGCCTTTGGTCAGAAAATAACTGTCATAAAAT
The DNA here is from genome assembly GCA_901482245.1 of Timema douglasi. Taxonomy (NCBI): domain Eukaryota; kingdom Metazoa; phylum Arthropoda; class Insecta; order Phasmatodea; family Timematidae; genus Timema; species Timema douglasi. The sequence continues at coordinate 190,971 of CABEEJ010000767.1, forward strand.
CAGATCAAACACATATACTTAATTACCAATTGTCTTTGGTTCATGGAAATACATTTTCTATAATGAGAAGTTTTCATAGTTATAGGAATATAAAAAAGAAAAATTTGTAACAGTGCAATTGGAATGGTTTTTTCTGGTAATATGATGCAAAAAAAAAGGCTAATAAAGATGACATCAGTTATTTAATAATATTATTTATGGTTTTTATATTGTTAATTCTCATGAAAAACGATCTAATTGACGATCATTCATCACAGACTCGAGCTTAAACTATGATTGAAGAATGACCCTGAGCACAGGACCAATACTGGATAGCTCAGTAGTAAAGCATTGGCATTCTAAATCAAAAGTCCCAGATTTGATTCCCGTATTTAGGTGTCATTTTTAAACAAATTTAAATTAACAAAGAATAAAGGTGTCATCCCTACCAGGGAGGTGTTCTACATGCGGTGACTCTACAAGTGGTAGTGGCAGACAGTTTTCGTTAACAATAAGTCCCTCTTGAAGCAATTTAAAGTTAATTCAGACATAATTGGGATTGAAGGTGTTATGAAGTTGTTAAGAGTTTAATTAGTAATTAGCTTGGGCATTAAATAAAAATAGAAAAATTACTAAGGATCTAAGTTCAGTCAGTAGTATGTCTGTCTACTGAGCTAAGGGTCTCGGGTTCAATTCCCGGCATGGCCGAAAAGTTTATCATTGGTGAAATATGGATTTACCCCTTCACAGTGATGAATTAATGGCCGGGGACTGGATGTTGTGCCTGTCCTAGTCTTAAGTTAGATTATAAGGCATATGAATCTACGACAGGCCTAGCAATCCGGTAGTAGAAAATAAATCGGTTGAATAAAAAAGGGACTCTGGAAACAGTGATGGTAGTAAAACAAAATTACTAGGGATCTAAAGGAAACTAAGTAATCAAGTCCTTGCTTAAGAGATATGTGGACACCTACCTTGTAAGCTATAAATGTTACTTCACGAAGAATCGTTTGATTTTCACACGGGAGCTTTATGTATGTTACGGTATTTGTAGTAGGATGACGGAAGTACACTTTCAATTTACACATGTCCATCTCTTTTTCCAGCAACAGTCGATCGCTCTCTTCTTTTTGCTGGATTTTTAGCAACAAATTCTGACATAATGGGAAAAGAGAATTCTTCATTACAAGGGTGATCAAGGAAATCACATTAAGTTGAAACAATGGTAGAAAGAACAAGGGCTGGACAAGATTATAATGGCATGATCTATCGCTTGGATATTAATTAACTTACCACTTTATAAAAGATGGAAGAGAGGGCGCCGTTCACATTTAACCACAATGACAAAGTAAATCACAGAGTATAAATAGTAAGGCTCTGCGAAGCTTTAATAATATCGATATCAATTTTAATATTATGTTATTCAATTTGATAATTCAAATCAAATCAAACCAAAATAGAAAAAAATATCAGATTTTAGGCTGTTGCAAAATCTCACAATGTGCTTAAAATATGTTAATATGGTTTTAATAACAATTCTTGTGAGTTAAAAGTAAATGCTTATAAATTGTTACCATAAAATATGGCGCATTAATTTTTTTACAAACAAAACAGCCTTTATTAAAACCTTCACATAGCAAATAATCACACCTTGAATAATGGGTGGCAGATGTGTTAACTCAAGAGGACTGAAGCTATATAATGAAATAGTTTATAATCCTCACAAAAGATGGTGCTACTTACCCCTAATTAATTGTTCACTCATATGTAGTTGACAATTCATGGATATCCATTAAATTCTGTCTTAAAATATGAGTGAAGATGGACCCTGAGAATTGGATGAATCCTGGATAGCTCAGTGGTTATAGCATTGGTGTACTAAGCATAAGGTCCTTGGTTCAATTCTCATGTCCAGGTGTCTTTTTCAATATAAGAAGTGATATTTAGATGCAGCTATAACCGTAGTTAAAAAAATACAATAACTTGGCTATTTAATTCATCATATAATATATGTTAAAAAAAGTTACAAGTATTTACCTTGATATGTGGAGGGAATTCCTCAGCTGACAAAGCATCACAATTTCTTGTTTTGTCAATTTGTCGATACATCAACATGTATGCATTTGTACTTGAACTGTAGGCACCTGAGTAATAACCTTTCAAAGGTCCACCGCCATATGTTTTCTGGATATCATCTTTAGTAATCTATAAGAAAAAATATTTCATGAGATAGTAACCTATTGGTCACGATTTTCTTATTATAAAATTGCCTGCGTTTTCCAGAAGAAATTCCAATTTTAGCAGATAGCTTAAACTCAAGTATGCAGGAATTGAATTTTCATTTTTCATAAAATTGACTGCTGTGAAATCACATCTTTGCTATTTAAAAAGAACAACTTAAGTTTGATGAAGAAATATAATGAGCTATTCTGCAACTATGAATTAGGAGGGGAGATAAGACATGTTTATACTATGCTTAAATCCTGGACAAATGCACTTACCCGACTGACAGTCTGGTCATTAAAGCAAAACCACTCCTTGCTCTTGAAGTCCTTGATATAGGCATAATAGTGTCCACCCGAAGCGCTGCCCGAGTGAATCATAATGGAGAAGAGCTCGTACATGTAAGGCCCACGTTGCAAAGTGTGGCGCCGGTTCTTCTCGTTCTCATGATGGTTCGGACCATTACTCATGTCAATACCTTCGTCGTCTTCCTGCAAAGGAAGGGCAATATATTCTATAACTACAAGCTGGTTAGAGCTTAAAAACCAATTCTCATTTTATAAATAGTTGTAAGTTATACAAATATTAATTTTTTGAAAATAGGTCTAAACTAAGGGCTTGTTTAAAAAAAAGTTAGGCAGAAATAAGGGAAGGTTAAATAAATACATATATGTATTTAATGTTTAGATTATATGTGATAGATACCAAAGCCTTCCTTCACCTCTGACAAGACTTCTTGTGAATGTGGGGAATACCAGGCCTCCACCGTGGTTCGGATTCCACGTTAAACTGTAGGTCCTCCATTTCATCTCACAATCACCCTACCATTACACATTAGCGTAAGTGCGTATAACCCAAACAGGTAGTAAGACGCGGTGCTAATAATAATATATGTGATAGAGTACGAGGTTAAATCATAGGAGTGATATCCAACACAATGACTGGAGCCCTACACAGTTAGTCAGACTGATAATATTAAACATACTGACAATAATTATGATTGTGTATCGACGGACTAATGGTCAAAATGTCGAAAATATTGATGTGATCTGAATTTTCTGATCACATCCTTAACAGCCCATCAGTCTTGCAAATGTTAGGAGAGAGTGACATTAATACCGAGGGTCTCAGTATTTCCATCCCTCTTGTGTACTCACACACTTTAATTTATTATTATTTTTAGCACTGCATCTTGCTATTCATTTGGATTATATGCCTATATACTAATCAAACTAATGGGTTAAAGAGATGAATAAGGTTGAATTTACAGGATGTGTACCTGCATTTGTGTGGCAGAAGAGTGGAAAACTATTTCGTGGGGAAGGGGGGTACCACTAAGTAAACCTGACTGAGATCCGAACCGCAATCTCTCCATCATCAGTAGTATGTACTAGTGTGAAAGGTGAAAGTGACGCCTTAAACCACGTGACCAACAAAGTAGGTTGTTTTTCTTATTATTCATGTTTTTGCAATAGTTGCACTTTGATTGATGAAATAATGACCCGAATACTGATAATGATGCATAATGTCAGTCTAATTTAAGACTGACATTCTGAATGAAAGTGTAGAGTCCCATTTAGTTAAGTGATAAAAGAATATACATTTTCTAGATAAAACGGTGAAGTTTAATCTTAACAACTCATAAGTTTGATTTTTATTTAATCTAGAGTTAGATACTTTCTCAAATCCTCTGATATCTTTAATGATTCAAAGTCCCCATGTCTATCAAAGCGTAACCCAAAACTTCACCTAAAAAATGTTAATATGATTAATTATGATGGAAGATAACAAAGCTTTTTAATTAGGTATATATCAAGGTCTTGGGGATGAACGATTATAATTAAGTAAATCTGCCACACATGAATCATATTCAAATGGATTAAAAAATTATACCAAGACACGAGAACCGAGTTTGATTTCATGTGGAGGTGTCATTTTTTATTTATTTCAATTAATGTTACGATATTAGATTTGAGCCCAATACCTTAGCTCAGTCGGTGGCGTGTTTGCCTACTAAGTTCAGGGTTTGAATCCTGGCATGACCAAAAATTTATCACAGAGAAAAATATGGGTTTATCCTTTCCTGTTGATAAATTAACGGCCGGAGTCTGGATGTTGTGCCTGTCCTAGTCTTAAAGTAGATTATAGGGCATATCAAGCTATGAGAGGCCTAGCTAGATGGTAGTGGAAAACTAAATGACTTGAATAAAAGACTGACTCAGGCCATAGGCTGGAAATAGTAATGGATGTAAAAAGTAGATTAGATTTGTGTTGTCTAATTGTATATCAGTGTTTATCTTTTGTTCTCATGGATTAAAGCTACAGGAAATGTGTTCTGGTTTATTTGCACTGTGAATGTCGTGTTTACCTGATAGTCTATATCCTGCGTCAGGATGGTAGTGTCGGTACCCTGGCAACTTTCATCATCAAGGGCCGATCCGCTATCCGTGGTGCTACTGTCATCATTTTTGACAATCATATCCTCTGTGACAGGTTCACTGTCCTCTTTACTCGATGCCGCTGTTAATATGAAACTATTCAGGTTCAACAAGTCTGGAAATACAACCCTAAAACACACAAAAAGCTAAATCTCATTCCTACGTGGTAAAAAAAACTAATCAATTTTTAGGGGTGTGTGAGGTCAACTTTTCCAATATGAAGTCGAATCGAATAGTGTGAAATATTCACAAAGTTGATCAAAGTTTGAATATATAAAAAATAATAATGATGATGGTTTACATCTATTGGTCACCTTGTAAAAATAAATATTTTTTATTTTTTGAAACTTAATAAAAAATCATAAAATGCAATCCATACATGTTAATGGATCATTTTCAAATGCTTTTGTAAACCCCGGTAATGTGAAATATTTTAAAACAAGGAATTACATATGCTATACAGTAGAATGTTATCTGTTTCCTCTTAAGTCTTTCCCCCCTTATTTTTCCACTGTGATGGCCTGAAACAGCCAACATATCATCCAAGTTTGCGATACTTTTACTCAAATGTTTTTTTTAATCACGGTAGCTTACTTTCTTTTCAATTTATACGCATATGTATTAATTATGCGAACGAGTTAGGGATGAGTAAAGTTAAATTTAGTGTACCCGTATTTTTGTGAATGAAGAGTGGAAAACCATTTTGGAAAAACTACCCTCAGTACACCCAACCAGGATTTGAGCCCCAATTTCTCTTTCATCAGCAGTCTAGTCCAGCATGTTGACACCCTAGATGATATGGCCATCGGAGGTGGTTTTAAATTGTTGAATAAAGTGAAAATGCTGTTCACCGAGTCAAGCTTCTGGTTAAGAATCCAATTTTTTTCTTCTTCAAGCAGACACCGATCTGTTGTAATTTACTCATGGCCCCCCAATCAATGCATGGCTATAATTAATTCCAAATCTATTTTTTTTTACTGGTAGCCATAATGTGATTCACACATTTACAAGGGTTGTTTCAATAAGAAAATACCATATAAGATTGTACCACTTTAAGTTTTTCTGGATTACCTGTAGTTTGTAAACATCTGGTCAAATTCATCTACTACATTTATAAATTTAGTGTAGTAGGCCAACAAATGAGTTTATTAGAGCATACTTACACTATTTTAGTGTTAGTATTATGTAACATAGAAAGAAGGTTCACTCAATCTTGCCAAGTCCTGGTAATTTTATTTTTATTAGTATTCTCCCTGTCAGTCTGACACCTTAACTCATTGGTAGCATGTCTCTGGTTCAATCCCCGGCATGGCCAAAAATTTTAACATTGATGAAAATATGGGTTTATCCTTTCACTTTGATAAGTTAATGGCCGGGGACTGGATGGTGTACCTGACCTAGTCATAATATTATATTTGGAAGAAGGTATAGAGGTGGATAGAAACATATAAAAGGGGATGAACATAACATGGTTTTTACAATGAAAAGAAGAACACAGAAGAATGGATAGGGACTGGATGTTGTGCCTATCCTAGTCTTAAGATAGATTATAAAGCATATGAAGCTACGAGAGGCCGTTAGTGGAAAATATATGGCTCGAATAAAAAAACTGACCCAGACCACAGGCTGGAAACAGTAATTGATGTAAAAAATTCTCTTGTCAGGAGCTTACAAGGGTGTGTTCAGAAATATTTGATGGGAATAAATACAACTTATAGGAGCAAACACTTCATAATACTGTCCCAAATGTCAATAGATAACTATTAAACAATTCTTGCTAAAATGCGAGTCGCAGTGCTAGAAAGTATGAATGCTTAATAATGCAAGCTCTGCAAAACTCTTAGTGCACTATACATAAATGCAAGCACTACAGCGAAAGAGTTGAAAATACTAAAAGGATTTAAGGTGTAGAAGAACCCATTTCTAGTTATTAGTAGGAATAATTGATTACTTACTTGTCATTAAGCTTGATCCTATGTAATGTCTGGTAGTCGAAGTCAAAACGTTTGAGGTGCAAAGTGAGGAGGTAAGGGAACTTGGAAAATTTAAGTCCTTTGTGAGCATCACATTTTTTATTGCACTTTTCACAAAAGTACTGATTGTTGCCATCCAAAGTTTCAGGTTGAACAAAAGCCCGCAACGCCTCCTCCTAAAACAAAATAAAGGTTTTAAATTCAATTTATATTCACTAGGGGTTTTCAAAAATTCAATAATATCAATAGCGATTAAAAATTTATATTATTCGATTTGATTTTATATTATTCGATTTGATAACAAAAAACCAAACTAGAAAAAAATCATTTGGGTTTTAAGCCATTGCATTATTATTATTATGATTAGCACCGCATCTTACTACCTGTTCGGGTTATACGCACTTACGCTAATGTGTAATGGTAGGGTGATTGTGAGAATAAATGGAGAACCTACAGTTTAACGTGGGATCCGAACCATGGTGGAGGCCTGGCATTCCCCACATTCACAATTTGTGATTAATACACGTCTTGTCAGAGGTGAAGGAAGGGTTTGGTAATCAGATAAATCTGTGCCGGAACCGAGGGTTGAACCCCGGACCCCAGCACAGAAGTCAAGACACCTTACCCTTAGACCACCAGGTCACCCTTAGGCCATTGCAAATCCCACAGTGTGACCAAAATATGTTAGTATATTATTAATAAAAACTCTTGTGAGGTAAAATAAATGCTTATTAATGAATTCCATATAGACCAGAAAATAAGGCGCCAGTCTTACCCCCACATTTTTAAGCCAAAAACAACCATTATAAAACCATAGCCTATAATCGTACATTTGGATAATATGTAATAAATGTGTTAACTTTGAGGAGTGAAAATATATTAAAGTGAAATGGTTTATGATCGCCACAAATGATGGTGCTCTTTACTAAGTGATCATGTTGAAAAACTTATAGGAATAGGGTCCAAAACTAACCTAATGGGGTCTTTTAGTGTGTAACTTTCTTTAACATCATACATTTATATAATTTATCAAGGATTTGATCCAAACTTAAAAAAATCTGCTTTGCAGATGTATAATTTTCACTTCCAAACTACTTACAACACTACCATAGGCCACAGTGCTTCCAAATGGACGAACAGGAAGAGGTATGTCCAAAAACGTGTCTTCTCTAGATTTTTCAGTGCTACAATCTAGACATTTTACATAGTCTATCATTTTACCTGTAAAACATAAAGACATAATTTTATTTTGTCACCTATATATTTAATAAGGCTTTAAGATATTAATAAATTTAGCCATTCAGTTAAAAATTTGGCGGCTTAAGGTGTCAATACTAACTTATTTTATTTTAAACAGAAATTGATATAAATTAACAAAAATAATTAGTGAAAATAGAGCTAAAAAAAAGTTCATCTAGGAAAACTGGAAAAAAATGTTTAAAAGTTAGTAGAATAGTAGAATACAATACAATACATACAGACATACAATGTGAAATTCAGTTACTTAATATTTTTTACATATAATTATTGATTTGTAATGTATATAACAGCTCATAATTACAATAACTGACATAAATAGAGTATTTTAGCTGTCAATATGTTTAGTGGTAAGCCTTCATAATTATTGTAGCAGAGTCAAAGCTGATATTTGAAGTTTCGAAGCTTCATACACCCCTATTGCTAGTGTACAAAGAGGTACAAAGAGGTAATGGTAGTCTCTTAAATAACATCGATTGTTACAGCTCAATCCCTCTACCCAAGTTTCATTCTATCAGAAATTATCAGAAAGAAGTGTGAAACACACTAATCAACCTTTTTCTCTCTAAGGAACTTATAAAGAACCTCTTACTATCACAACTCTACTGTTACTCTTATTATGCAAATAAAATGGTCCTTAAAGACTTTCAAGAAATCATGGAATTTATTAAATAAGTTTTCCCAACCCCCTCTCAAATTTGATTTTTCAAACAAGTGTATAACTTCTATAAATGAATAGTGTTTAGCAACAAACCAAAAGCCTTTTTTTTTTAAGTGAGAGACAAGAGTCCTCTCTATGTTGTAAATAAATATGAAAGTGTTTCCTGCATTGTGCTGTTATCTACAGTTGTCCAAACCAATTCGCAACACTCAACCAAGTGCCAAATGATTTTTTTATTAAGTAAATATCAAACTATTTATATTGGCATTGGGGTATATTAAAAAACGCCATTTTGTAGTATTTGTATATGTCATTAATTTATTATATAAATAAATTGGAATTTATAGTGAAGCATTTATTTGGAATTTAATTTACTCAATTTCATCTTAGTGGCAATTGAATTTTTTTTTTTGCTTGACGACATTCAATTGTAACTCTTCAAAGCTTGCTAAATGATGTTAATGTATTAGATATTATGGAGAAATTCAATTTACTTCACATTTAGTAAAGGCTTAGCCGGTTTTTCTCTATATACTAAAGTATATATATACACACACACACACAAATACCAAGCTAAAGTAAAATGTTGTTGCCTTGTCAAGATTGTATACCTTCGTAAAGCCTGAGTATGAGGTCTGAATGCTGAGTGTTTTTGAACTTCTGCTCAAGAGCATCAAACATGACCCTGCACAGCTCCTGGATGTCGTGCTGCTGCCAAGCTTCGTTCGAGTGCCAGCCAAAACTACGGGTCAGTTCGGTGGTCTCCACTGCAGACTTGGCCGACGTCTGGCAACAAACAACAAACACACACTTTCAGTGGACATATTCTAAACTAAATCCACTTTGAATTTATTAATAAAACAAATAACCAATAACATACTAATAAAAAATTGTGTGTATCTAATATTTTTAACTTCAAATCAACTCTCCATCAAGTATTTTAAAATGAACATTTTGTGAGTAAAATATTTTATTAATATATGTTATCAATCAAATCCAAATTGAATATTCGGATGAATTAAATCCGATTTTGTTTTGTTTTAAAATAATTGGGTAGTTTGTATTAGCACTGTATCTTACTACTTCTTAAGGTTACACAAATGTGTACTAATTATGCTAAAGTTAGTTTGAGAAAAGATGGCTTTAGAAGTGTACCCACTTTTGCACAAGAGTGGGAAGCCATAAAAAAAACTCAGGACACCCAACTGTGATTCGAATCCCGGTCTCCCTGTCACTGGCAGTCTAGTCTATTGAGAGGATGACGCCTTAGAAAACGCTGCCACCAAACTAAAAAGTGTTTAAAAAATGTATATAATACAATAAATATTACAAAATTCTTAAGTTCCTATACTCAAGTCAAATAATAGATCTATGCTAACTTCTTTAAAAAACCTAAATTATTCAAATTAGATTCAAATTTTGAATCAAAGTCCATCACGCCAAAATCTGGAATCTATTATAGTTAAAGATTTTAAATCAGTTTAAAATTTTTGAAAAATCAACCTGTATTTCCAATAATGAATTAAAATTTATTCACAAGGTTGTTTATTACATTCTTTCTTATTTAATTTTTAGAGATTTATATAATTTTGCATATTCTATAACTTGTTGAATACCAAAGTTGTTTCTTTTATTCAGTGTCCTCCACTCAAAGATTAAGACACACATATCATGTCTTCATGAGTGGATTATTATTATTATTATGATCATAGAGGAAATTAAGTGTCCAAATTTTTTTTTTTAAAAGTGCTAAATTTGGTCATACTTGATGTCATGAAAATAGAATAAATATCTTAACAGTATTTATCCATAGTGATGTGTATCAACTATGAATTTAAAATAGTTAAAATCTTAACCAAAAAATATAACAATTCATCTGAATAGGAAAAAGGTTTAATAGTTTGCTAGGGATTTTTTTTTGTCATATTTCTCATCTTTAAAACAATATTAGATGAATAAAATGTTGAATATCTAGTATACTTGTTAGAAATCATAATGAAATTGAATTTTGTTAATTTTACTTACTTACCTGCAGTAGTAGGAACAATTTTTGAAGTTGGTATGGTATGGACTTGGCTTCTTCTTGCTCTGTACCGTCAAACTCCCACTTGTAGAGGGCATTCCTAAACTCTGGCGTCATGTAGAGAGCTTGCAGCAAACTATTCAGGTAACATGTCATTGCTTGGTTCACCAACCCAACATAACCTGAACAAAACAGTTAAATAGGTGAGAAGTGTTTAAACATGTCTAACCATATAACTTAGTTATTTTTAATAAGATATTCCTAACATCAATAAAGTGTATTTATTTAATTTTATCCTAGAGTTAGCAATAAATATAAGTAGAGGGACTGTATGCACTTCAGATATGTTTCTGAAACATTAAGAGCATATGTTGCTGATGACAGAGATCAAGGTTCAAATCCTGGTCAGGTCTATAGTGGGTAGTTTTTTCCCTAGAATGGTTCCCCACTCTCCTTCCAAGCAAATATGGGTAGAGTGCCTCTTAACATGCTTCCGTCCTCATTTCTACCCCATTATAGTAATTATCATAACTTTATAGAAGTATGATCTGAACAGATAGTAGGAGGCAGTGATAAGAAAAAAAAAAAGATCCCATATGAAGATTATTGACTTTTTAGAGTAAAGTTTGTTTGTTTTGTTTGAAACAAAGCTTTAAAATTAAAATATTATTCTTTAAGAAAAACCTCTTTACCCTTTTTGAGATATATTTTGTTATATTTAGAAGAAGATATAGAAAAGATGAATATGTTTGAATAAACATAATTAATTCTCCAGTTCACATTTTCATTTATCCAAAGACCAAATGTTTTAAGCTTCCATTGAAATGTCCTCAGCTTTTCCCAAACACAAAAAATTACCTGTGTTTTCCCGGCTCTTGTTTTTGCAGGTGTGTGGAAACCCTGATTATAGAGATATATTTAAATATTTGGCCATAGAAAACATATTTCTGATTTTATTTCAATACTTGCTTATTTTAAGATTATTTGAAGATCTACTCAACACAAATACAGAAGCCATATTGGAAAATTTTACACACTCAAGAGTATAAAAGGCCAATTTCAGACTCAAACCAGAGTCCCTGTCGATGAGTCATATTTCACCTGTGTCAGGCTTGATGATCGCCGAAGTGTATGTGTATTCGGTGCTGGTGCTCATTATGGGGGGTGGTGGAGGGGCGGGGGAAGAGTGGGTGTAGTCTCCCCCTGCCGTGGGGCTGGCCGATGCCCCCAGTAACATGTCGTCTTCCCCCGCATCTGTAGTCGTCACCTTGCGCAGGGTTGTCCCGGGCAGGTCAGTAATGATGAACATGTTACGTGTGCCAGACTCAAAGTTCACACCGATCGCTTCGATATTCTTCTCTCTGTGCTCGTTCAGGACTATCTGAAAACCACCCACCAATATCGAGTTAAAATCCAAGGCCACTGCAAGCATACTATTGTATCCGGGTGAACTTTTATTTTGATGCGCCCCTCCTTTCTTTATAACATCACAGTTATGTGTTTGAAGTTGGGGAGCAAGTATACCAAGTGTGTATGGCACAATAGTCCTAAGAAAGACACTAATCATTCTTAAACATCAAAAAACATTAGCTCAATATAAAATCTACCTAAACAATTAATGCCTAAAAAAGGTGTTTTATAATATATAAGTATTTATTAAAGACAGTATCAGATTTATGGCGCCCCCTCGAGCCTGATACCCTAGGCGGTTGTCCGCTTTGTCCATCCCTTGTGGTGGATGTGTTGGGCCTTTAAATCATTGATAATCTTCATTGATTAAAAATAATCACTTGGTCTATTCCATACATTATGTATAAGATTTTTTATGTTTTATGATGCTTACTGGTTTATCCTGACAAAATTATAGGACAAACCAGACATACAATTAATTTAACACTTAACCAAACGCGAGTTCATATTTTAACACCACCTGCATATCCTGGATAGCTAAATGGTAGACCAATGACGGACTAAGTCACAGGTCCAGGGTTAAATCCGCATATCCAGGTGTCATTTTTCAGCTAATTAAATTATTATCACGAATTCGTTATTATCTGGTAGCCAAATTTATTTGAAAGCATATTAATTTTTTTTATAGTCGGCATGAAGGTAGTATTTAAGTTAATTTTATCAAATAAGCTACAAAATATTTAAAATATTTAATTTTCTTAAGTGTCAACTTTGGTACTATTCCTAACTCAAAACTAATGATCGAGTGACCGAGTTATAGTTTATAATACAAATTTAACTCTAAAAAAAAGAGTGTAAACTAAATTTGGTCAAAACTCAATAAAGTGCTATATAACTAAAAGATATATTTTTGGCCTAGCCTAGGAACATTTGGAAAGTATCATAACATGTTATCTGGCAGCTATAAAAGTTTCTGATCTACTTCCACGTAATCAGACATCGAAACATGTGATCTACAGCTGTTACTTATGATAGATATCCGTACCTATAAAATAATACCAATTGTATAGTGGCTTTTGTTTATATGGATGCAAGGGGATGGTAGAAGGTAAATCTGCCTTGTGTGTTAGGAATTCAAGTTACATGTTTGGAATTAATTTAAGTGTATTAATAACTTTGGAAGATGTGGGAGTGCTAGGCAGAAGACTCAATTGCAGTGCTTAATATATTTAAGGGGTTCTGTTTTGTTGTAAAAGATAAAAAAAAAAGGGTTCTGTGGCTAAATTGGATTGGGAAATTGGGAAATGCTGCTAAAGAAGATTTAAAATACATTGATACTAAAAATTATTGTATCAATGAAATTTTTTAACAATGGTAATTCATTCTACAAGGTTCTAAAACCAACTAAAATAGTTCTGTATAATGTTTGCATTCCATTATTACCTAACCATTTAGAGTTATCAATTATGCTAATTAGAATTTCAATTGACAATGGCTCATTCAATAAATTAAAATGAGATTAGAATATCTAACAAGGTCAAATTCCTACTTAACAACAATTTTTTTTCACAACAGTCCTCGTTGGAGGGGGAACTTTCAGATAGCAAATTATCAGTGACATTCTAAATACTGATTGATAGGACGACAAATACAATAGTAAAAGCTGAATGCTACAAAACCAGTGGTATATTACATGTGTTTCAAACAACATTAGGTGTAGATTCATGTGTTGCAACATGGCACATTCTCAAGCTAATCAACACCACTCACTTCTTACTCCCCCTTCACTTTTACTCATTTTATTCTTCCATACGGCCTCCTTAAGGCTAAGCGTACAATGATAAGAGCGAAAGGGAAGAGTAGCTCCAGCTCTGGGAAGGCGCTGTGAAGTAGGAGTGTACATATTGGAAGAAAACAAGACGCACGGTAGTAATTGTGTAATAAACCTCCTCAACAGTCAGCCAACACATGACAAACAGTGAGGGAGCAGGCCAGGCAAAGAACTGCACTGCTACCACAACTTGAAGCAGGTCTAGCCTGCCCTACTTCGTAATGTACACACTACCATTCAATAACACTAGGTATGAAAACATGCCCTGATCTGTATCACCTCACCTACGTTGCCTGCCCCTCAAAGTGGCTCAGTCTAAGGTAAGGTTGTAGCCGTAAACACTCTTAACAAATGTGATGAGTCCTTACCATGTTTGAATCTGACGAGCGTTGCAGCAGAAGCTCAAAGCTGTCCGAATCATATTGGTACTTGCGCCCGACCTCTTGTAACAGCTCTTGGACTGTGGTGGACGCTGGTACGATGATATTGATCTTGTTGGTCGACTCATTCCTGCCCGTGGTTTGATCTCGCACGATGCACAGAGCGTTACCTTCCTCCAGTACACACACCATACCCTGCAGGCACATAGCCTTGGATTCACACGATGGTAAAAAAAACCTCACTTCACCAGACTAAGAGCACAACAGTTTACCAATGCACCCAGAATTACACACACAAGTGTGAATCCTTTGTATTTTATCACCAAAAAATGTGTTATATAGAAAAATCGTTCAAAGGAAAACGTTACTCTTCACTTGCCCCCATAGTGCAACTGAGAATGCTTTCAGAATGCCAAGTTTTATTTCTAGAATCTTACACAGTCACAGACTGGAACCAAATGTGAGAATGATAAAAAATAAATAAAAAAAAGATTGATAAACAACATGTACCTTGAAACTTTTATCAAGTCAATTCAAATTATTAAAATAGTTTCTAAGGCTGGTAATCACAATGTGTAAGAAATTAAAAAATAAGAGAGAAAGTAAGGAAATAAATACAACGTGTAGCAACTGTTGTTTTTTTTAGTTGAAGGTGTAGGCCCTCTCCGGTGGCAGGTTGCCAAGAAGCTTTGGATACCCCTCGAAGAGGACAGTTTGCGGAAGGTTTGGAAGCCACCCAGGCTATATATAACTTGTACAGATTTACAGAAAGGCTACTTTACACTTTGCTGCCACAACAGTTCTGATAAATTGTGATGTTGGTTTTGAGCTCAACATTGAGATTATTTTCATTACAGTTCCACTCAATGAATAGATAAATTGTGACTATACAAACATTTATTAGCACCACATCTTAATGCCTGTTCAGGCATTAACTATGGTGATGGTTTTTATGGGTGAGGAAGGTTATATTAATAGGGGGTGTACTTGAATTTGCAAGGAGAGAGAGAGTAAAAGCTTTTTGGAAAAACCGCCCTCAGTAAACCCGACCGAGATTTGAACCTGTATCTCCCCGTAATCGGCAGTCTTAGTCTATTGCGAAAGTAAAACCTTGGACCACGCGACCATCGAGGCAGTTAACACAAATATTGTATGGGGGATTGTATGTTGAACCTTTTAATTTGTGTCCCATGAGGCACTATAAAGTTTTAACGATTGAAATCACAAGATGATCTTACTCTAATACTTATAAATAAATACATGAATTGGAATTGTTTCATTAAAATGGTAACAAAACATTTTGACCAGAAAATGGAAAGATTTATAAACGATAGTAATATATGTTAAAACAATAAACAAACGTTATATTTGCTGTTAGCTTGTGAACTTGTGAGGATTTTGACAAAGTTTGATGCATGTTGGTCTGCATGGGGACACCTTCAGTTTATTCATAATTATTTAAACCCTTTAACTATTTAGAGGTCAAGTTAGGTGACTTACTTTTAAAAAAAGATTACTATTTTGTTATATTTAGCAATAATAAAAAAATAATTAACTAGTCTGTGCTAGTTAATGACTGTATACTGATATCCAATAGGTTTCACAGTTAAGAATGGGATTAAATAGTTTTTAATAGCCATGTAATTATTTGTTTTAAGTACTGTACTCTGTTTCAACAAATTTGCTTACAACATAGTTATGTAAGTACAAGGCTAACTGGATCATACACATCCTTAGGATATGGTGTCTACTCAACTTGACCAATGAAATTCCTGATTTCCCCTGATCATTTCCTAAAATTCCCGACTAAAAAATATGTCACATATGCCACATCCCTCCACCATTTTTTCTGAATAATATAATAAGTTTTAAAATCATAAAATATACCACACAACTACAAACAAAAAATGACAGTTTGAACCACATTATAATTTATTAACTTAGAGATTATTATATTTCATATTTTGAGTAAAATCATATTTTCCCGGATTTTTATTGTAATTTACAACATTCCCTATTTCTTCCTGTTTTTTCACGATCACTTCAGATTCCCGGCTAATTCCCATTTTCCCTGATGGAAGACACCCTGTAAAGTGGAACTATCTTCTGCAGGACCTCATAGATGGAGAGGTTGAGAGAAAGAGGAACTTAGGAAGGAGGTTTCAAATATTAGATGACTTGGTATACTGACAAAAGAAATGAATCTGCCATAAGACAGAACACATAATAATAATACTTTTAAGAGTAGATTTGAATAAAAGAGAGCTAATAGTTTGCAATGAGCTAATTACTTGTTTATTACAACCAAAATGAAGAAGTTTACAAAATTATCTCCAGCCAAATAAAATAAAAACTGATATGACTAAGAAACTACAATTTATTAGAATATGAAAAAAGAACATAATATATTATTAGATCTTTAATTTAGAGCGGTGAATGCAAACCGGAGTTCTCTGGAATACTGGGGTTTCACGAGCCATGAGGATTAACAAAAGCTTGAATTTTATTGGTCTGTCTATAATTTTTGGATAATGTGGAAATATGTTAAGAGAACTCGTGGGCCGGAAGAAGATGAAGATAAGAGTGCTGGTAATAATGTTAAAATTAACGCTAAAAACATATTTCTAATCTAAGTTAATACCGAAGGATAGTAAAAAGTAGATAGAAGTCAATAAATACATTTAAAATATTTTATTCAAAAGTAAGAGTTAATTATTATTTACCAACCTTACCGGCTTACAAATATAATTGGTAATTTATCCATGTCAAAAATTAAATATATCAGCCAGGTAGGGTTTCTCCAGGAATTTACCAAATATTTTAAGGGTTCCTCCAAACAAAAAAAGGTCGGAGAATCCCTGATCTAAAGTGAAGCAAAAAGCTTATGATATGCCATGTAAACACCTTTAACGCTTAATTTGTGAAGACTGGAACTTTCGCATAAAGTGCCACTAAAAATCAAAACTGTTTAAAAATTCAACATAGGGATGTTTTAAAATTTAAAATATTAGTCAACTTAGTGGAATTCCCTAATTTTTCCTTGATAAATGAAATTCTCTGAGATTCCTGTTTTTCCAGAGGCATACCAGTTCTGTTATTCCTTTGATTGATTACGATAATACTAGTAAGAGTCGAGAGTTACAACAGAAACACAACAAAGTAATTTTAAAACTGAGAACTTTACAGCGATCAATTTTTTTTATACTGGTATCACAAGAAAAATATTTTCTGAAATGAGTGTTTGTGAAGAGCAAGATTTAAGGGCTACCAATAAAAAAATAGTTTAAAAATAAGTGTGTGGCGATGGAGGATGGGACAATATGTCACACAGCATGTGCGGCAAGAACTAGCAAAGGGCCTTAAGTAACTCACACAGAATGTAGGTCTAATCTGCCTAGTGTAATACGAACTTGGCAGTCTGAATGCTATTTCAGCCCACATCAACGACCGGCCAGACTAGGCATATGATTTCTTTCCTACACAAAATTGTAGTGGTGCTCGGTAAACAATTGATACAAACTCTATATTTGTTTAGCATAACCTGCAATACAATACTACGAGCATTTAAAATCTATACAGTACATCCTATGATTAACACTTTAAATTTCCTCAATGTTACGATGATAAATAATTGTTATAATGTTGATAAATTCATAAGGAACAATGATAAGAAATGCATTTATTTTAACGTATCTGAATGTAGTCTAAATACTTATTTGAAACAGGTTGAACCCCCTTTAAGGGTATAATTTATCAGTTTAATAGACAACGAATTAATCCCATTGAAAATTATACAGGCTAATATATTAATTTTTATACATCAGAAATGAAAACATTTTTCAGGGATCTAATAAGGATTTGGTGTAGTTTAAATTGTAATCTTAAAGATACAATTTAACTGCTGATTACAGTAATCAAAATATCAACAACAATATCATACTTCAATAAGAAAACTTAATGAAGGGTGGTTTTCTGCATTCTGCAATTGATAACACTGAAACAGTGAAATCGGAATCAGTTTTTTTTTTGTGAACTGTCTCTTACTACTCTTTCGGGTTATATACTACATCTATGTACTAAATACAATAATGTGTTATGGATCAGGAGGGTTGAATTTGGAGGAGGTTTACCTACATTTGTGTGGAGGGTGAGTGGTAAACAATTTAGAACATACCACACTCTCAGTACATCTGATCAGGATCGAGCCACGATATCCTCGTCTTCAGCAGTCTAGTCTATTGCGAGATTAGTGCCTTAAATCATGTGGCCACCAAAGTGGATATCATCAGTTTAATTTTAGTTGTATTTATTTTCAAAATAATTAATTTTCAGTTTTGTTGCATTGTTTAAAATATGGAAAAACTGTTTCACTGGCCTCAATCCCAACGCTTTATAAAGGGGATTAAAGAAAACCACACCATGATAAAACACCTGGTTTGGACAGTATTATCTACATAAGTCAGGTGCTATTCCTGAGGAGTGAGGAGAGACAGGATTTAATAAATTAATTTATTCTACAGTTTTTTTTATCACTGAACCTTACTACCTGTTCAGGTTGTACACATGATAATTAATCAAATACCTGCTTCGGTGGTCGCATGGTCTAAGGTGTTACTCTCGTTTTAGACTAGATTGCCAATGAAAGGGATATCAGGGTTCGAATCCCAGTTGGTTGTACTGAGGATATTTTTTTCTAAATGGTTTTCCACTCTCCCTACACGCAAATCTGAGTCCCCTTCCTCTAAAATGCAGCCTTCCTTATACATAGTTCATTAGTGGAATTAGTACACACACATATAACCTGAAAAGGTAGAAAGACATGGTACTAAAAAAAATTACTCTAATGGGAGCAGGAATGAGGAAGGACGCATTTTAGAGGTAAGCTACCCCCATGTGTGCAGAAGAAGATTGGAAAACATTTAGGGAAAAACCACTGTCAGTACACCCGACCGGAATTCGAGCCCTAATCTGCCCATCTTCAACAGGCCAGTCTATAACACAAGATTGACGCTTTAAACCATTCAACCACTGAAGATGAGTAGTTCTTTGTTTGGCATTGTATTAAATTAAAGTATTATGACAAGTATAAACTGAAATCAGTAAGCCCTTCAAAAAGTTATTAAAATATGTTTGACCTATTGTTTTACAAGGTAGTTAAATATCAGAGTTTTAAATGCATGGGTGCATGCATATTATTAAATCATGATATAAAATGGTGGTAGAATTTACAGCGCTTCTAATAAGGCACTTAAGACTAAAACTCCCTTAAAAGGAAACCTGGTACTTAAGCTACTAGTTTTGTTGTTATATTTTGTAAGCAATAAAAAATTACTTAAAGAAATTGGTTTCTTTAATATTAACAATTTCTTGACTAGTTCAAACAATGTGTATTTAAATACTAATTTTGTTATTTTAATTCATAGCTTCAAAATGCAGGTTAATTTTTGTGGTAGAGAAAATAAAGTAATTTTAAAGGTAATGCCTTCACAATTCGCTATAAAGTCATAAGTCAGTAGACCATCTTCCTACTTTGCTACGAGTCCTGGGTTTGATTCCTGACAGGGCAGAAAAATGTGAGCTGTCATTGTAGAAATTGGGTATTCCCCTTTCACAGTGCTTTAGTGTCTGTTAGCTAGAGAATTAGTTTATACCTGCTTTAGTGTTAGTGGTTGCATGTTCTAAGGCCTCACAATAGACTAGACTACTAATAAAGAGGAAAATCTAGGTTCTAATCCCAATAGGGTGTGTTGAGTTCTTTTTTTTTCCAAAATGATTTTTCGCCTTACCTCCAGACAAATGTGGATACACTTAATCTAAATTCAACCTTCCTGATATCTAGCTCATTGGCATAATAATTAGTATATATGCATATCTAACCTAAACAGATAGTGAAACACAGTATTAAAAAAAATCGGCATTTATTAAGTTGTACGTTGGGTTATCAAATGGGAAAAGCCACAGTGATAGTTAATGAGGAAAATAGCCCCTAGTCAACCAAACAATAGAAATAAAACAAATTCAATCAGAAAGTTTTCCAGTAAAAAATGTTAAGGGATCAATAATCTTATGACCGATAGGGCTACTACTATGAATAAGATGAATGTTTGCAATATTGCTCATCCATTAGCTGTCTGCAAAATTTAGCACATAAGTACCTTGACACAATTCCTTTATGTATGGTAAAAAAAAAACTCTGGTGGGCGCATATTATTAATTTTAGAACAAATATGACACTCAAGCTACCAGCCATTAAATTCATCTATGTGAAAAGGTCCAAATACAAAATTCAACCCTCATAAATTGTTCAACCTGGCTTGGAGTTAAACCTGGTTCCCTTAGATCAGAAAGAAGATTCAAAACCAAGTAAACTAAGCTGTCGAGCTCCAAAGTTAATAAAATACTATTGTATTATATTATTTTATAAACAATAAATCAGTTAACTGTAGCCAACTAATGGTACAGTAGCCCCATGACTTCTTTGGTGTTGACTGACAGCTTTGATAAGTTACCAGACCAATTTATGTATCCCTACGCTGAACCATAAGATCTGCAAAAACATGTGTTTAGCAGCTGTCACTTCTGATGGTCAAAATTCAGGTATATTGTAAAGTGGTCAGGGTTTTAGGCCCTTAGCTCTCAACTTTCATTTATAAAATTATATTAGTTTTTCCTTTAGTTTACATATTAATACACTCAAGCTACTGAGAGACCTAAACTGATAAATACATTGTTCTTTTCCATTCATCTAGGCCTAATTTAATTATCTTTATTACTATCAAATGGTTAATTATAAGAAAGTATAGGGTTTTATGGTAATTATAAGTTATGTAAATCATAACCAAAGTTGTAAGCAATATATGTTTTAAATTTCAATTCATTAACTTCATTTTCAGGCCTTTAAACTTATAATATAATAGTTTTTCATTATTTAAAGTCTTTGTTGGAATATTCGAGTCATCCAAATCTATTACTTTTACTTTTCATTTATAAGCATCGTGCTTTGTATCAATAGCTGAACCCGGAAGCTGGGAGACGCACCTGTTCTTGCACGTGCAGTCTTTCAGGGGAGGGGGAGGTTTTGGCGCGGACTCCTGGCCAATCAGTGCCTTTGGTTTAGCGTCTGTGTTTGACCTTATCTGTAAGGAAAGCGTCAGACGCGGACACTAGCCGATTAGCACGCGAAGAGTATAGGCGGACACTAGCTGTTTAGCACGTAAAGAGTAAAGACGTGTACTCTCAATTTCACTTATCGACACGTGTAGAGTCTCGAGATGGGAGAAAGTATAGGTAGCCCAGGTGGCTAAATAGCTATCTTTAGCTATGTATTAATTATTTCATGTTTCTAAATTAAAATATCCTTGGTAATAGTATGTAAAAGATTTATTATAATAAAACTTCTAATTCAAATGCTACGATAAACAACCTCTTTTTAAATCGACTGTATACCTCTACCCCCACCATTATTTAATTAACCCCGGGATGCTCTACCGAAACTGACTGCCGTGGACAACGAACCTAAGAAGAAGATGACAACGCGAGACCATTAACAACGGCTGATGACCAGAAACAACGCAGATGGCGGGATGTGTGACTGGGTACAAAAATGGCATCACAATGTGGGGCTTAACAGCAACAGCTGATGACTGTAGCTCTGACAGGTTACAATATACATAAATGATACTGTCAGAAGTCAGCTGTGAGCTGTCAGTCAGCACCAAAGAAGCCATGGGGCTACTGTAGGTATTCCAACATACACTCGATGTATTAAGACATTCGCATGAAAGTATACACAAACTTCAAACCCAAATTAATAGTATTTGTTGACACACTATCTTTGTTTTTTGTTAGTTGTTCTTGGAATGTTTTAAAAAACACTAACTTTTTTTTGTGTGTTTTTGTTTCCATGTTTCACTAAAAGTACCTGTTCGGGTCATACATAGGGGTGTGTAAGTAGGCATTTTAAATGAAAACATAAAAGTTTTTTTTCAAATTCAAGTAATCTAAATAAATATTTGTACTAAAAATATTTTTAGATTAATTTCTGTAATAGATCCATTTATACCTAAACCATAAGTACAAACAAAGATTTTTTTAGAATCAATTTTTTGTGTGTAAAATAATTAATATTATTATTATTATTATTAGCACCGCGTCTTACTACCCGTTCGGGTTATACGCACTTACGCTAATGTGTAATGGTAGGGTGATTGTGAGATGAAATGGAGGACCTACAGTTTA
>CABEEJ010000768.1:0-12271 GCA_901482245.1 Timema douglasi
GTTGTGTGGTTTTTATATCAAAATAGTTTTTTGGCCAAAATAAATCAAATAGTGCTTCAGTACAAACATGCAGGTTTAATCTTCTTCACATGATGATATCAACAGTTGTTGAATAGCTGTCAAGGGTGCTCTGGAATTTAATGACAACTTTTTCTCTTAGTTTAAAAAGGATTTCATATAATGACGCCGCTATGCTCATGACAGATATTCAACAAATTGTTGATATCCCCACGGGAAGAAACGTAAGCTCTATGTTTCCACTGCAGCAGTATTTAATTTATTTCGACCAAACAAATGTTTTGCTATAAAAAAAATGCAAAAACATTGCCCTTAACTCGCATTCCCTACAATCCCACCTTAAATCGCACGACTGATAGTTGAAACTCAACCTCCCAGTCACTAGCATATCAGACAAAACGATACTGACGCCTGTGCCTGTGAGTCCACTGGTGCGAGTAGAAATATCTTTAAATCAATTGCAACGCGAATTAGTTTATTATATTTATAGGATGATTTTGAAATACACCAACTTTGTTTTTTATTAATATTCCTATGTTACAAAGATAAAATTTGGTCTTATAAAACTCGAGTGTGTGTATTTTCTGAAAACATAACATTCTTGTTTACTTTTATAATCTTTGATTTAAGAGGCAAGAATATTCTCAACATTTCTATGTAGCCAATTTTCTTAATTTTATATTAAATATCCGTAAAATGTCATAGATCCCTATAAATAATATCTATTAATAGAGGCAATAGTAAATCACATGACTTTACGTATAAATATTTGGAAATAGTTTTTAGTTACTTTTATAAATGTCAAAATAGCTCCTTCCTATCTAAATGTGACTGCATGTAAAGTTGAAAATTATATAAATTGGCTTCACTTTACAAACTGCTACCAAACTGTTTTAGTAACTTTTTAGAGCGGCACAAATTTATCTGATTACCAAACCCTTCCTTCACCTCTGACAAGACATCTTGTGAATGTGGGGAATGCTAGGCCTCCACCGTGGTTCGGATTCCACGTTAAACTGTAGGTCCTTCATTTCATCTCACAATCACCCTACCATTACACATTTAGCGTAAGTGTGTATAACCAGAACGGGTAGTAAGACGCGGTTCTAATAATAATAATAATAATAATAATAAACTTTTTAGAGCCGTTTCACACGAAGCAAATGAGTCGCCCGAACCGGCAAAAGTCGATCAGAAATGACCCACGGTTGGCGATTCATGGCGTAGTTATTATTATTATTATTATTTAGCACCGCATCTTACTACCCGTTCGGGTTATACACACTAAGTACTAATTCCGCTAATGGATTAGGAATTGGGAAGGTTGAATTAGAGGAAGTGAACCCGCATTTGCGTGGAGGGAGAGTGGAAAACCGTTTAGGGAGAGAAAAAAAACAGTTCACCCGACCGAGATTCGAACCTCGATCTCCCCGTCCTCAGCAGTCGAGCTCAACACGACTAGCGCGTTAGCCAACTACACCATCGAGGCGGGTGCATGGCTAGTTGCTCATCAGGGCGATTGTCGGACACCCGACAACTTCTTTATTAATCACGTGTTTATATTGTTTCGTTCACACAGGGCAACAATCACCGACCAGTCTTCCGATTGGTGCCAACTGACAACACACCAGTTGAATTTTGTTCGTAGTAAGGAAGATTAACTTCTTATATTTTGCTATCTATTATCTGTTGGTTTTCATCTGCACTGTCAAATCTTGTGCGGTTGTTATTCCTGAATTAAACATCGATGATTTTATAGATGAAGTGTAACAATGACCGGCAATATGGAATTCATCACAGGATGGTGCTGTTGCCATTCGGATTACAGTGTATGACTTCAAAATTTCTTCTCCCGAATTTCCGAGAAGTTCGTCCAAAGACGTCGATGATATTTTAAAAAAATACTTTAAAAAAAACTAATCATAATTTAATCGGAGAGCTTCATAGCTTTCTTCGTGTACTCTTGTTAGATTGGTACTGATTTTTCTGAGCGATTGAAGAAAGTGCCTGTAAGTTGTCTGCTAATTTGACCGAGCGATAGTCGCCTAATGTAAAGCGGTTCTTAAGGTGAGTGGCAGAACATTTTGGACAAACCACCCTCAGTAGACCTACACCCAATGGGATTCGAGTCCCGATCTCCTCGTCTTAATGTCAAAGTGACGCCTTTGCCAAAGTGGGTACGTTTATTTTTAATCTAATAATTTCTCGTGAAAAATAGACAAAGTTATTTTTTCTTGGCTATTTTACTCGATAAATTTCCCCAGAAAGCGATGTGAACGACAGTAAGGCCTATTCTACACGAGCGGTTAAAACGCTAGCAACCGCTCCTTAGAATGAAACCCTTGTTATCAAGCTAGAAAATAAGTTTCCGTCTAGACCAGCGTTTTAACCACTACCTGTGGAGGCGTTAAAACCGTCCTCAAGATGGTATCACGTTTTGCAATATTTTAATTCAATAAACCAAGTAATTTATCAAATGAAACAACATACATTCTATAGTATATAAAATAACTTCTCTGGGTACATTCTGTGATACATAAACATAGTATAAAACTTTCCTGTTGAGAGAAGGTTCGATAATGATGGGTGAGTCCACCAAAGTCGGTTTAGAAAAGTTTTTTTTTTTGCTCCAACAAAATAATAAGTCCCGCAATACAGCCGGCCTATACAATGTCCATTTTTAAACCATTCTCCACAAGTGGAAGTAACAACCGCGGCATTTAAACCGCTAGTGTAGAATCAATAGCGTTTTGATAGCTGTTTAAGTCGGGTTTTGACAGTCGGGTGTAGATTTAAGATTTTGGGGGCGTAAGCTAGCGGCAAAACTGCCGCGTTTCAACCGCTAGTGTAGAATCGACCTAAACAAACCAGAGCGATAGTTTTAAATTGAAGTAATCTTGCGTTTTAGATAGTTGGAAACCATTTCTCCTCTGGAAAAACTTTGCGTTGGTGGTAGTCTTGTGGATGGCACGCCCTACCTCTGAATGCGAAGTTCCAGGAGTCTCCCCCCCCCCTCCCCCACTTTCCCCCTCCCTTACAACCCTCAATGTTTATTTTTAAACATAAAACTTTGAAGTTACGTATTGTTAAATTGCCTTAAAACGTGAAATATTGACTTGGTGAGGTTAAGGAAGGAAACGATTTATCAGGAAGTCCTGTAACGTGCTAATTAACATGAGTTTATATTCCCGGCACCTTAACATTCTGTTATCGTTTTTGCTTTATCGATGGTTTTTACCCACTAAGTTCAGGGCCCCGTGTTTGATTCTCAGCATGACCTAAAAAATAATAATCCATAGATGAAATCGGGGCTTCCTCTTTCGCAGTGATAAGTTATCGGTCAGGATACTGGGTGTTGTGTCTGTTCTAGAAGTGAAATTCGAATGATGATACAATCAGTTGTTTCAGAAAGTAGTAACTTACGTTAAATATCTCTAATCAAAGATGTAAATATTTATGCTTTCAAGTTTCAAACACAATCAACCCGCTCCGGTGGCCGCATGCTCTAACGTGCTACTCTCGTGTTAGACTAGACTGCCAAAGACGGGAAGATCGTGGTTCGATCCCGGTCGGATGCAATGAGGGTGTTTTTTCCCAACAGGTTTTCCAATTTCCCTCCACGCTAATGCGGGTGCATATCCTCTTAACTAAGCCTTCCTAATCTCTGACCTATTATTGTAACTAGTACATAGGTATATAACATTAAATGGTATTAAAATAGTGGTGTTAAAAAAATACAATCAACACGTACTTTCATAGCATATACATATTGCGTTTTATTTGTTAACTAATACAAGTACCCGGCGTTGCCTGGGGCACGAGTTGAGAGGCTGGAGTTCGATTCTCTATAGAACTAAGGGATGTACTCCTTTTACCAACACTCCCCCCCTCCCTCCCCCCCAAGATTAGGGTGAGGAGTGGTTTATAAAGACCAATTTTCATAGGAAAGGCCCTTTTAATATATATTTTTATGTAAACAATGATAATATTTTATTATATTATGTGTGTTATTTTACTATAGATAATATATTTCAAAAGTAACAGTTGCAAATAATACATATTGACATGAGCGTAGATAAGAACCTAGATTTATTAGATGTCAGATAAGGCCTTTTATATGAAAATTGAACTGCACTGCGTTAGCTCGTGGTGAAGTCCCTCAAAAAGTAGATGGCTATTACTTTTTTTTAACATAAAATCCCTCTTGAAGTAGGCTTTATAAAGTGTTTAAAATATGTAGTATTGTATTATTATTATTATCACCGCGTCTTACTACCCGTTCGGGTTATACGCACTTACGCTAATGTGCAATGGTAGGGTGATTGTGAGATAGAAATGAAGGAACTACAGTTTAACGTGGAATCCGAACCACGGTGGAGACCTGGCATTCCTCACTTTCCCAAGATGTCTTGTCAGAGGTGAAGTAAGGGTTTGGTAATCAGATAAATCTTTGCCGGGACCTGTAGTATTGTAGTTGTTATGAATTGTTTCGTTCCCCCCTCCCCCCGCCCTTACCCCCATTTATTTGAGGTATTTAACGTAAATTTTCTTTTGAACAGACTGATGATCTCAGTATACGACTTAATATAAACCAAATTGAATCTATAACGGACATAAAATCCAGCCCCCAGCCGTTAATTCGGCCCTATGAAAGGGTAAACCTACATTTCCCCCCAAGGATAAATTGTTCGACCATGCAAGGAATCGAACTCGTGAACCTTAGTTCAGCAGACAGACACGCTACCGACTGAGCTAAGCTGTCGGAATTTTTTTAAACTCCAAATAAACTACCAGTCGGCAGTTGATAACTAAATAATACTTTCGGGGGGGAGCGGGGGCACTTCGGTACGGTCCCAAAAGAATAGGGTTATTGATATTCTTCTGCATCCTAATATCAGTAAAAAAAATTAAATTCACCTTTATCATCCTGTTCCCTCATATTAAGTAAGATTAAGTATGTATATCCAACAATTGGCCTACTTTATATTATATAGAAAGAAAAAAATTAGTAAGATAAAATCAAACTCATCTTAATTCATTATACTGCGAAATGCGCGGAAAAACAAATTCAAAATATTTGTCAAAAATCCTAAAAACGTTTAAAGTAAAAAATATATATTTTATTGTATGGCTATTATTTCCTAATCAACACCCAATGTCGTCTAAACTTTCACGTTATAATGGCATAATATGATACTCTAACACAGCTGGCTAATCCTATCTTTGGGAAAAACAAATAAATAAAAACATCTTGCAGGATTAAAACGACACACAAAAAGCTATAGGAAGAAATGTCCAAGACCAGCACGAACAAAATGGCCGATAAAGACTTAACATATGATTGGATGTTATAATTTGATGTAACTAAGTAAGCAAACAAATAAACAAGACATATTTGTAATAAATATATCGTAAGTAACAATACCAAAAAATCTAAAACAATGCATGGGCAGCTAGATAAATATATTATGAAAGAAAATTAATACGTCCGTGGCTACTTTAGCAACAATGAAATAACTTTTAAGTAACATGCAATAGGATGTGTATAATTTGACGTAATTGTTAGAGCTAAAAATAATAAACAAGTAAAGATTTGTAAAAAAATACATCGTAACAATTATTCTAAAAAGCCAAAATAATGAATACTAGGTAAATACATCAAGAAAATTAATACCGCCATGGCTGCTGTGGGGTATGGCAACAATGAGATACCAGAGTATTCAAGGTTATGTACAGCACATAATATATTGTGCATTGTTGCTTCAATCAGTAATATTGTTTGTTGTATAACTACACTATAAAACCCTACTAACACAAATCAAAGTTTAAAATATATTTCCAACTTACAATTATTCTAAAAAGCCAAAATTATGAATACTAGGTAAATATATCAAGAAAATTAATACCGCCATGGCTGCTGTGGGGTATGGCAACAATGAGATACCAGAGTATTCAAGGTTATGTACAGCACATAATATATTGTGCATTGTTGCTTCGATCAGTAATATTGTTTGTTGTATAATTACACTATAAAACCCTACTAACACAAATCAAAGTTTAAAATATATTTCCAACTTACCTTTCCCAAACCGTAAAGTGCGCGCAGTTTTTTGAATGAGCTGGATTTAAGGAACGACAACCGTTTAAAACCAAACCATTTGGATTCGTATAGTTCACCAGTCCCCGAAATTTTGCTTTTCTCGACCTTGAGATGCTCACGATTGTATTGAATCTTCAAAATGGCGAGTTTCTTCTCGATCTCGATAGTCGATGTCTCGAACAGCCCTGCGATCTCTTTTATGTCATCTCTCTTTTTCTGCCTGTTCTTGAAACTGTCGCAATTCACATCCCATAAGGAAGGTCTCGTGTACAGTTCTGCTATTAGTCTGACAACCTCGGCTCTCGACCATTCCATTGCGCATTAAAATACCAACTAGTTGAAGAATCAACACGGAGTCAAAAGACTGTGCTGTGCGCACGCCACAACAACAGATTGATCGCGTCGACCGCGCATGCGCCGCCTGCCATGTTTGTTTCGTTGTCTCGTCAGCAGGGGAGATAGGAACCGCGAAGCGCAATCTAACTATCAAACAAGTTTTAACAAACTTTATTGTCCGCTACTTTGTAGATTTTTGATACAGCTTCTGCGATTATGTAAAAATTCACGTGTTTGAGGCCTGATAACTTCTCGAAATTAATTTGAAAGGTTATTTTCGACCTACTTTCTGAACCAACTGAAGATATCAAACCTGAATTGGTGAACACGTGGACTAAGGTGTATATCTAATCTGAACTGTTTAGAAGTCAGGGATCGAATCCCGGCTGGGTGAACTGAGGGTATTCATTCTTAAATGGTCGTCCATCCTACATTTATGCAAATTCAAGTACATTTCCTCTTCAATCCAACTTCTTCATTCTATCTCATTAGTATGAATATAGGGAAACCTGTATGGGTAGTTAGACATGGTACACACACCAAGATAGTAACACGCCTTACAAACTAGCTTAATTCTAAAACATAAAAAAATCCCCAATGTCCAGTACTCCACCAATCAATATTTCACTGTGAAATAGGAAATACTGATCTAACCAGTTATGCCGGGATTCAAACCCGGGACCTTAAACTCGGTAGGCAGACGCTCTATCGTCTGAGCTATGGAGTCAGGCAACAATTACTCTTAAGGAAAAGGATGAGTCAGGTAGTTTATAGAAATACACCCATATTTGTGTGGATATATAATGCGAAAACAGCATTGAAAAATACCATTATGAAAACCACTAGTAGATAAACCAAGTCTAGATCGGAACACCAAGTGCAATTAGAGTCAAGCGCCTTAGACTGCCTGGTCACCGGTAAGGTTATGGAGGATTTGTGGATTTATATTTTTGTTGCTAAACGCATTGAATCATCCCATTCCAAATGATAAAATTCCTTTAAAATTGTAAACACTATAAGAAACAATGTGTGCGACTCGGGCCAAAATGTTTGTGATAAATTCAAAGTCATTGAATTTTGACTAATCCAGAAGTGAGCAAATCTTTTTAAAATACTCATAAAATATCATGGTCACGGTAGGCTATAGCCTCAAATATTAAATTACACTTAACTATCCACATTTTAAAGTTCCTTCAGAGGGTTGAAAAAACTTGAGGCTAGTATACTGTTTAATGGATTTTGACCAAATTTAGTAAATATAAATATTCCCTGTGAATAAATTTATCATATATTTCTATCGTTAGTTTGGTGAATATTTTACGATTCTTCTTAAGTCAACAACCCGAAGATTGGTTTGATGTGATTTCTATGCATCTGGAGCTAGGAATACACTCAGCCCTGCGGCTGGTTAGTGCTACGTGCACCATCTGGTAGAAATCCCATATACTAGGGAAGTCGAGGAAGTATGGTGGTCTGACAAGACGTGTATTAATCACAACTTGTAAATGTGGGGAATGCCAGGCCTCCACCGTGGTTCGTATCCCACGTTAAACTGTAGGTCCTCCATTTCATCTCACAATCACCTTACCATTACACATTAGCGTAAATGCGTATGAACCGAACGGGTAGTAAGACGCGGTGCTAATAATAATAAGTATGGTGGTTCCCCGTTGCCTTCCACACTGAATTTCTAAAGCGAGCTCGAAAGGACCTACCAATTTTACAGGGAAAGGTATTTTCACATACCTTCCAGGGTTATTTTACATACCCACAATCGACATTGGACCGACGGCCTTACTTTCCCTCCGAAGGAAATTGTGCTGCGGATTTTTTTTATAGCTTAAGAAACGACCTCGGCTGGGGTTTGAACCCATGAAAATTAGGTCCTGAGGTGAGAACTTTATCCCAAGACCACAGAGGGTTGACATTTTGTGATTAGGGATGCCAAAATATTGTTCGAGATCACTCCATCCGTCAAGCCAAGAAGGTGGGCATAATCGTGTAGATTTTCAATTAATATCTTTTACTTATTACATTTAACGCCAAGGTGATTTATTTTAAGTGATAAGAACGAGGATGGTAGTTTAGAGTAAATGCATCCAAATTAACTCGGAGAGCATATTATGGAGAAACATACAGGAGAAAATCGTATGTGGAAAGTAACACCACTCAGGTACACTCAAACCAGATTCGAACCTTGACCTTCCCGTTCACTGGCAGTCCAGTTTATGGGGAGACTTACGCCTTAAGACCATGGTAACCCCCCTTCTATTTTCCGGTTTTTGAAAACCCTAATTGGATCTTCGTTAATTTATTGGAATCAGGTAACAAACAGCAAGAACGAACAACAAGACGACGCAGTAGTAATTGGATTATCCACGGCAAAGGCTCAAGGGTTGAGACGGTCTTGTAAATGTTATTTCAGGAAGAACTATTTTTTTTAAAACCCAAAAATTAGTAGAAACGTAAAAAAAAATTAAAAAAACACATTCAAACTTTTTTATGAAGCCCTAATATGGAAGTCTTTGAGATATTACAGGCCAATTTCCGTAGGAAGGTCCTTGATTGACAGCTAGAAAAGTTTCTTGATTCACTTAAATGTATTCATACGTTAGGTCATTAGTTCTACAGGAGACAACTATCACTTTTGGTAGGTAAATTCCCTTTTTAATAACTGATGATAAAGTAAAATGTTATAAATGTAAACTCCAAACAAACCATGCTTTTATTTTCTAAAAAACGCCTCCTGTCAAAATTGGACTGTACTAACCTTAAGCAAGACCTTGGAGTTGACTTGATTTTTTTTTTCATCCCTTTTTCCTAACAAGTACAGTCCAATTTTCATTTGAAGCTTCTTTTAGAAAATACAATTATTTTTTTTTGCTCTTAACATTTTACTAAATTATTAGTGTTATTTTAAAGGCAATGATAATAATATATATCGAAAACGACAGCTATAGATATAATGACCTAGCTTATGAACACAATAAGGTAGATACAGTAAGCTTTTCTAGCTGTCAGGTAAGCCTATGAAAACTGGTCATTTGTAGCTTGTCTTCCCAGTTTCCTTTTTATGTGTAACGTTTGAATGAAACCTAGTCGGGAGTTAGACCTTGGTCACACGGACTGAAATCCGCCACAGTCATCTTTGCGGTTAACTCTCTAATGATATCGTAAATGTATATAAGGTCCTCCTGCTCACGTCTATAAGTCTACTCCAACTATATCTATAAATTAGGCAAAGAAGATTTATAATCTGTTGAGATGAAAATGTGAATCAGATTATTTAATTATTTTACGTACACCGTGTTTTACTATTCGTCTGGGATACGTATATATTTATACTTACAGTGTAGGAATAAGGAAGATGTGTATCCACATTTGCGTGTATAAAGAGCGAGCGATAGTAGGAAACCATATAGAAAAAGAAAAAGAAGAAAAAAAAGCATTGTTCGAGATTCGAATCTCAACCCTTGGTCACCTGAAAACCAGGCTAGACCAAAACGTGAGCCCACCGGTGCGAGTAGAACATTAATATATTAATTTGTATTTAATGACTTGCGATTTACACATGTGCACATGTAAATTTCACATATATCATTCCCTCAAAACTGTTCACATTGTTGTCATGAATCTAAATGAATATTCATGAGAGATATTTTGTTATTCCTGTTCAACAATATTGTTGTACAACCTTGTGTGATGCGCATTTGTCTATTTTTTTAAAAATTTTTGTTCTAGGTTACTACCAAGCTTTTCAAGAAAGAGATCAATAAAAACAGGTTTTGAACACCACAAGCACTGTTGGAGGTTGGCAGCTTTGCGAGTAGCAGACGACAAGCGTTTCTCCCTCCTACACCCCACCATTTTTCCCCTACGTTCCCGCGGTAAACGAGAGTTCCTCACGCGAAACGCGAGAGAGATCTCTCCTCCCCCCCGCCTCTTCTCTTTCTCGTTCTACAACACGCTCGATTTTTTCGGCGCAAGGCAAACTCGTCAGGCGCAGTAGTAGTAAGCGCTCCGAGCCCGCACCATGAGGGACATGGCGAGCAAGATGGCCGAGCTAAAGTTCGAGGCTCCTTTAGCTCAATTCGAAGAAGCGGAGGATTGGGGGATGGTAGAGTTCCAACAGCATCAGCTGACCGGGGGAGGCGGTGGTGACGACAACTTCATCCAACAAGACGCGCGGAATTCAAACCATTTCAACAATAAAGACAGTTCCCTCGGGGGTCTACTGTCAACAAACCCTTCCGCGACAAATAACGAGATCGCGGTCCCACCGCTGCCGCCGTCATCGAACCCACAACAAAACCCGACGCAGCTTCTAAACGACAACGCGTCGATCCTGCAACAGGCGGTGCAACACTTGCTGTCGCCTCAAGGGCAACAGATGAATCTGGGACACCCGCCCCATTTGATGCCGCCGGGGCAAGGGGGTGACGCCTCCGTCTCCGATAACTTCACGGAAACTTTCTCGGGGTCTTTGGAAGATCTAGTCAACACCTTCGACGATAAGATCACGAGGTGTTTCTGCAATTACGACGAGTCCGTGGAGAAACTAGCGCCTGTCCAAGTTCGAACCCAGGAGGAGATCATGAACGAGTGCCAGTGAGTATTGTATTATTATTATTATTATTGTGCTAATCGCATGTTGGTAGACCTGTCAGGTCCACGTGGGCTAGTCCTGTCACTCGGGGGGACCACACTGGACACATGTTGCCGGATATTATTACCACACGGTAGTTTTGGAAGGGAAGGAGGCTTAGGAGAATTATTGCTGCTGATCAAGGTCATCGGGTAGATGAGAGGGGCTGGGGGTTTGAGGAGAAAGAGACTGCCGTATTCTTTCGGATCTTTGCACCTGTCGGTCCATAGTGGCAACGAGTCGTGGGTTCAAAGCTACGTTTGAAAGGTGGGAGTGAAGGAAACGCGAGCTAAAGGTAGACATTTTTAAAAAATTTTATAGCATAATATTTTTACTAGTCGTGTACTGATATAGTCGGTTGGTTCAGAAAGTGCACGTTAAATTTCTTAAATTAGTTAAAAGAAAATTAATTACTTTGAAAGGGGAATTCCCCAATTTCACCAATGATACATTTTCGGCCATACTTGGAATAAAATCCTATGGACCTTAGTTACATGTTAGTTAGATATGTATCATATATAGCATATAGCTCAGTTGGTGCCAGGCAGACTAACAAGTCATCTACATCTACACTAATATTATAAAGAGGAAAGATTTGATTTTTTGATTTTGTTTGTAATGGATGAACTCAAAAACTACTGGACCTATTTTTTAAATTCTTTCACCAATATAAAGCTACATTATCAGCGAGTAACATAGGCTATATTTTATTTTGAAAATTTAATTTATTCCTCATAAAAATGTCGATAGTCACTCATATTTTATGGTAGTCTCTATGATGATTCTTCAATATGTGTGTTGAAAATAATAATGCGGGTGGGGGGGGAGGGTCTAGTTCATCCATAAACCACGTAATGCTGTTGGTAAGGGAAAGGGGGTTGAGGGGTGAAGCTATAATGTCTACAGTGCTCATACCACTTCTTTGGTGCTGACTGACAGCTCACAGCTGACATCTGACAGCTCTGAAAAGTCACCAGACCAAATTATGTATCCCTACGCCGGACCATATGATCTGCAAAACCATGTGTTTAGCAGCTGTCACTTCTGAGAGTCAAATTTTAAGTTTATACAAGAAACCTATATGACTGTTTTATTTATTTTCTATATATTGTTGACCTTGATATGTTGATGGCCTAGTATTATTAATTTTTTCAAGAATATAATATTTTTTT
>CABEEJ010000768.1:20688-34043 GCA_901482245.1 Timema douglasi
TATATATATATATATATATATATATATATATATATATACTGTTACAAAAAAAAAGGGCGCCATATCGTCTCGGGCCTAGGGCGTCCTCAAACCTAAATCCGTTACTGTGAATATCGTATCGATAGCGAATAAAACAATAATGTCGTTAATAATGTATGCATTTGTCCTAGCAATGTTATCTTTTATAGCCCACACTTTGATAACCTGATTAAAAGTTATCGTACAAGATAACACCAAAATGTAAAACAACAGTCACATGTGTTACACTTAAAGTCTGCCTATAGTTTCCAACCGGGAGAAGAGAATGTTTTGAACCCGAGTGTCAATGTTTGCGATAGACCTTACATTATGTAAAGCTCCATATTGGTTTGTTGAGCACGAGTGTGAATCTGGTTGATCTTTGACCGCGTCCTTCCTCAAGGAGGAAAGAGACATGAAACCAGATTGTTTTGAATTGTCCCCAAGCCCTGAGTTTCACAGTGTCTTTCCTTTGTTTTTATTTACCTATAAGATAACGTGAGGCATGCATGTGTTCATTTTTTTTGTCTCATTGCGATTACCGAGCTGGGTCGTTGAGTGGAATCGGACTTACTTTTGTTTTTGTTGCTCAAGGTAGAGTCATTGTACACATTTGTATGGTAGGATTTTGGTAGAATTTTTTGTTTGTTTAAGATTATTATTATTATTAGCACCGCGTCTTATTACCTGTTCGGGTTATACGCACTTACGCTAATGTGTAATGGTAGGGTGATTGTGAGATGACATGAAGGACCTACAGTTTAACGTGGAATCCAACCACGGTGGAGGCCTGGCATTCCCTACATTCACAAGATGTCTTGTCAGAGGTGAAGGAAGGGTTTGGTGATCAGATAAATCTGTGCCAGGACCGAGGATTAAACCCCGGACCCCAGCACAGAAGTCCGACACCTTACCTCTAGACCACCAGGTCACCATTTTTTTAAGAAGATACATGTGTTTTTTTGCGGTAAACCACGACAACATTTTATTGTATTATTAATATTATTTTTGGTATTGATATAATGAATCAAAGGTGACAGACAGCAGATGATGACATGAGATGACGTACGTGAAAGTAGCTGTCAATAAAGTGGGCTGTGCTTCTTCAATCACATTGCCAACTGACGTGTGAGATCAGGGTTTGAGTCTTTGCGGATGCTTTGAGTATAATTATTATTATTATTATTATTTGACATTTTAAATTCACTGTTCAAACAAATGCAATTATAAAAGTACATGGCTTGTGAATTAACTAAACGGCGGGAAAAACAAGTCTCTGATTGTTACAAAAGATACTAAAACTATTTTCATGTATTTATTAATGTGTTTGTTTTGTTTTTTGTGGTTGTCACTTTAGTTTGCTGTGAGAGAACGTTGTTTAACATAAAATTTTATATTTTCTTGAAGGTTTTTCATTTGGCGAACCGAGTCTTGCCAAGTCTTGGGCTGCGCGTGCATTCTAGTATGATAGAATCCGCTAGACACGAACTGTGAATTAAACGACCCATAAAAAACACATCCATGAGCAAAGTGCTTCACGCTTACCCCCCTCTTCTCTTCTACTTTCAAATCCTTCTTGAAGGTCACAACCTTCACAACAGTATTTTATTATTTGTGTTTAGAGACCCATCGACACACTGAGGTCATTAGGGCCACCAACAGTATATTAATTTATTTGTGTTACTTAAGAGGCCTTCCAACATTTATACACCTTTACCTTACTGTTCGATTAAATTTAAAAAAAACTTACTGTTTGATAAAATTGAAGTAAGAGTTTCACTAATTGAAAGATACTTAATATTTACTTTAAAAAACAGTGCCGTGTCGTGGAGTGTTGCTAGGGTAGCAGAGCTTGTTAAAAAAACGTAGGCTTGCCTGTGATGTGTTCTCCGAAGCTAGGAACCCCATTTGACTTGGCCTCTGTTCTACTTGAGCACATATTTTCGTTGAAACTTGACCATTGAGTGTTATAATGAGTGGAGAGAGATATTCAACGGCACAGTTGAAACTATGGTCCAATTTTCATAGGAAGAGACTTTCAGAAAGTACAAGCTTGTGCTGACCATCGAAATTTCGAATCTGAATCCGATTCAAAAAATTGATCTTAATATCAGGATGATTTGGATTTTATTCAAAAGGTTGAATCTAAATAAATCCTAGATTTGGATTTGATGGGTTTAGTTCAAAATTTGACTGAAATAATGTATACTTGTTTAACAAATTAATATAATCAGACCGGAAACCAGTAGCGTGGTAGAGAATTAAAAAAATGCACTTGAGTTCCAGAAAATCTCTTGGTTGACACTTGTTTGTGTTTGAATATCTTTTATTTAAAAACATATTTAGCTACGCCCACCTTTTTGTAAATTAGTAATCTACCTTAGTACTATAAAAAATTGTGTGATCTTTATTTGATATTTCATCTTTTGAGGTTAGGGATATTGATTACATTTTTAATGTGTTTTTATAATGTTTCTAAAGTGATTATCATATTTTTTTTAATGTTTTTTTATTGTTGTATTGGATTTGGAACCTTAACATAGTAAAATTTAATCATGAGATTCGATTAGCGCCAAGATTCGGGTCCGATTCGAGCTAGCCAAGATTCGGTTTCTTTTCTAAATAGAAAATTATTATAGATTAACACTGGCTTAAGAAAATACAAACAAATTTTCTTATGGTCAGCAGTGATAACATCTTAAATTATCATTAGTGTTATTTTATTAGTTATTGATAATATTTATCAATAGTGACAGCTATATATCAAATGACTTGACGTATGAATTCGTGAAAGTACAGTAGCTCCATGGCTTCTTTGGTGCTGACTGACAGCTCACAGCTGACAGCTAAAAGCTTTGAAAAGCTACAAGACCAAATTATGTATCCCTACGCCGAACCATATTATCTGCAAAAACACGTGTTTATCAGCTGTCACTTCTGACAGTCAAAATTTAGGTATATACCTAAATGTTGACTGTCAGAAGTCAGCTGTGAGCTGTCAGTCAGCACCAAAGAAGTCATGAAGTTACTGTAGATCTAGTAACTATTCTCTCTATCGAAAATTGGACTGTAGCATACAAACGATACACTAGATCCAACATTCACTCTCCAGTGTTAAAAACAAAATAAATACGCTATTCATGAACAAAAACGATGGTACCACCAAAATTAGTGCTAAAAAGGCAACGTCCATTACCTCAACAACAGAAAACATTCATCAGTTTTCCTCATGAGTGGACCACACCACACGCCTCATCAAAGATTGTTTTGTTTAAGAACTAAAACACTGCTGTGTTATTGTTTTTCCTCATTTGTTTCATTTTTTTTTTTTGCGAGGTTGGTTCGCTTGTGTTTATCGTGAGGTTTTTTTTATTCCTTCTTTGCGTGTAGATGAGTATTAGTGTGTGTGTGTGCGCCTGCATCGCGTGGATCAATACACGATGCCACATGAACGTGCTGCAAGGCTCTGCAGTAATAGGCCCTTTGCGCGATGAAAAAATGACCGTTTTGAACCTTTGAAAGAAAGGAAGGCTTTGATT
Organism: Timema douglasi; assembly: GCA_901482245.1. Taxonomy (NCBI): domain Eukaryota; kingdom Metazoa; phylum Arthropoda; class Insecta; order Phasmatodea; family Timematidae; genus Timema; species Timema douglasi. The sequence continues at coordinate 24,246 of CABEEJ010000768.1, forward strand.
TTGTGTTAACTGGACACACATTACATCAAGAACCGAAATATAATTTGATTTTCTTAGAAATCACATTAGCAGCACCTTATAGAATATACAAACAAACTTTGTTTGCGGTCAACATTGATTGACACCACCCACTTTGGTGGCCACATGGTCTAAGGTGTCACTTTCGCATCATACTAGATAATCGATAACGGGATACTGGGGTTCGAAGCCCGGTCGGGTGCACTTAATAGGGTGGTTTTTCATTCTACCTGCACGGCAATCTAGGTACATTTAATCTAAATTCAACCGTATCCATTCCTAACGCGTGACGTTAATAGTATATATGTGTCTAACCCGAACGGGTAGTGAAATGCGGCGATAATATATATATCTGTAAAGTCAAGTAATCTGAAACTGTTGCTTTTGATAGGTGTTATCAGTACTTATAAAATAATATTAATATATTAAAATGTCATCAAGGCTAGCCGCAGAAAAATATGTTTATATTGTTTCTAGGTTCGGGTACATTTACTTTAAATTGTATCTTCCTCATTCCTATCCCATTGCTGTAATTGTGCGGCTAGCCCCAACGGATTAAAAAATGATATGAACAATTTTTTTATAATAGTTTTTTAGCACCAAGTTTTACTATTCGTTTAGGTTATATTCTTATGTACTAATTATTATGCTACTTGATGTGTTAGGGATGAGGAAGGTTTAATTTTTAAGGAAGTGCACTCTCATTTACGTGGAGGAAGAGTGTAAAACCATTTAGGAAAACCACCCTCAATACATCAAACTGGGATTTAAACCATGATCTTCCTGTATTCGGCAGTCTAGTTTAGGGGTTCTTAAACTGGAGTCCGTGAACCCTGGTACGAAAAAAAAAAAATGCACTAGTTTGCCAAGTATGGACATTTTGAATAGTTTGCCGTTTATAAGAGTTTAAAAAATCTACCTTGTTACTACTGTGGTCACAAAATTGGTTGAATGAATTTGTTAGTGAAGCATTTGTCTTTGCTCTGGGAGATTTGATTCCGTTTGCTACCAAACACCTTTGCGAGGCGGGGTTTTCACACCTTTTCGTTACTAAAACTAAAAAATTCGAAATATATTGGATGCCCATTGCACTGTCAAAAGACTCCTCTACGATGTCAACTTCTTATTAATCGAAAAAGTTCACTTAATAGTTAGCCAATTTTGATTTATTTTACTGCTCTTCAGGAAGTGAGCATCAATTTTCGCATAGAAAGGGAAAAAGTGAGACATGATTCGTTGTAAAGATTGTTTATGTCGTAAATGGCCAGAGGTTGTTGGTTTGATCTCCGGCGCTTCTTGTGTTTTTCTCAGAAGCAGTGAGTCTGGAATGGGGTTAACTTAGCCTGGTGAGAGGACAATTGAGGATATACTTGAATAAATAGGTAGCGGCTCCGATCTGGAAAACTGAGATTAACGGCTGGAGGGTTCATTGTACTGACCACATGACATCCTCTAGCCTGACTATCTTCGCTAAAATTTTTTAAGTAGTCTTTATATAGAAAACACATTATAAACATTTTGGGAATATATAAAACACCTAAAAAAATATTTGTTTATAGATTTATCCTTTTATTCTTTTGATATCAATACCTACTGCAATCGGAAATTGTATTTCGATACGATTACGTTATCCATTCTTTTCTTACGATGCTATAAAAGAATTGTATCGATACTTTTATTTCGATACCACATCCTCGAATCTTCACACTAAACGAGACCAGCGTGGTCCGTGCCAACACCATCATGAGTATTAGTTGTCCGATCCAATTACTCTGACCCCACAGCGCTGCTCGTGCTGTCTTTATATGTGTGTGTGGGGGAATTCTTATGTATGTTGGTTCGCCTGACCGTAAATTCCCTCTTGAAGAAAGAATGAATTTCTTGGCAGTCCCGGATCACCACCTACGAACTTTTTTTTTTTTTTTTAGTTCCTACATCTCTATCTTGGAGAGTCAACATTTCACAAGGATAGTTACAATATTTCATTCGATTTTCGTCGGGTGCTTTAAGTTGGGTGTTTGTCCTAGTGTCGTGCCAAACTTTAGCTGTTTCCTGTGGCTAACGCAAACTTTTTATTTTTTATAAATAAACTTAGTATTTTTTTTAAACATTTCATATGTGTTTTAATAATCACTGAAGATTGATTTACCCTTTTTAAAAGAACTCACGTGAGGGTGTGTTAGTTTTTATAACTCGTGTTTAACAAGGTTTCCCACTTGGTTAGTTCGAAGTTGTTTCGTGTTGCTGGTTGCATCTTAACTTGACACACTTAAGTACTCTTAAAAACTTTCACACTTTGGCTAGTTTCATAGTCAGACCTAATACGCCTCAAGAGCGGTGCTATTCTAAATACAAGACGACATCATACAGTAGCCCCATGGCTTCTTTGGTGCTGACTGACAGCTCACAGTTGACTTCTGACAGTCAACATTTAGGTATATACCTAAATGTTGACTGTCAGAAGTGACAGCTGCTAAACACATGTTCTTGCAGATCATATGGTTCGGCGTAGGGATATATAATTTGGTCTGGTAACTTTTCAAAGCCGTCAGCTGTAAGCTGTGAGCTGTCAGTCAGCACCAAAGAAGCCATGGGGCTACTGTACTTGAGACCAAAAGGAAATGGGCCAGTTTTATAAGCGAAACAGGCCCATTCCATTTGAGTTTAGGTAGGTATGGTCTTGTATTTAGAATATCGCCGCACACGAGGCTTATAAAATTTGACATTGAAACTGGCCCCTTAGAATCCAATGTACGAAATAGAAACAGAGGGAAGAAAATTAGTAGCTAATCCCATGAGTCCTCTTATTTACTTATTGATAACACTTCCCCTGACGAGGTTATATAAGCTCACTAATATTTGCGGCTTGACATCATTGACTTGGGTTTTTTCCCTCATTTTATATTTTATATTTATAATCTGCATACTGACAGGAAAATTCTTATGCGGCGCCTTTTCTTGAATATACCAAATAGCCTGAGTTGTAAACGATTTAAAAAATCTGTTTACAAAATAAAAAAACTACTTGGATAAAAATAATTTTATGACTGTGTAAGACTATTTTTAGATGTATTTAAGAATTTTATTCTTCTTAGGTTGTCAACACAGATGTGTTGGCAGCAGCTCTCTGTACCAGTTCCGGTCTTGTGCCCATCTCTTCAGCTCCATGCACGTCTGCCATTCTAGTTCCTCCGTCAGTTGTCCTGTGTACTCCAACCTAGGCCCGCCCCTACAATTCCTTCCCTCCAAAGAGAACCTTCCCAGATGAGAATAGCCAGCAAACACTCATGTCTAAGGATGTGTCCAATTCAGATGTATGTTCCTCTTCCTGGTGTCTACCCGATCCTTCTCAAAACCTATTCGTTACCAACCCTCCTATCAGTGGCGGCTCGTAGCTAAAATTAGTGGGGGTGCTGCTCCAGAAAATGTATAGCCTTTGTTTTAAAATTGTATAAAAGGGAAAAAAAATGTATAAAAAGAAAATTTATTCAGGAACTTGATAAAATCAAAATCAAACATATTCTACTTACTTTAACTTAAATTGTCACAGTTCAAGCTTGATATATTAATTTAAAAATTAAATCCATTCTTCTTGTTTTAAGTTGCGCAAAAAGTTCAATAACTTTTCTCCTTGATTTCTGGATGACAATTGAGGAAATTTTTCTCCATTGAAAGTACTGCAAGCGCATTTAGTCTTTCTGTTAAATAAAATAACTAAAAAAAATGAATCAAATAGAATAGCTGGAAGCAGAATAATAATTTAATTCTACACTCTTCTACACTTTATCACATTCAAGAATATGTTACGCAGTTTTTAAGCACAACACACGTCGAGTAAAATAAAAACTTCCTTCTACCATCATGTCAGAGCCGGCACTGCGAGAGCAACAGTGCTCTTTCTACCTGGCAGTCCCACCTTCCTCCCCACCGCCCTCCTATGTACGCATGCGCACAACAGTCAAACACCACGTCGCTGGCACTGTGAAGCGCACAGTTCCATACAAATATTTTTGTATATTTTTCATAAACTGTGGGATGGCTACTGAAGTACTGACATTAAGCTTAAGGAATATATATTGTACTACAAAAATAAATAAAGAAAAAAAGGACTCGTTATATTAAATGTTATCGATAATATCAAGTGAAAATAGGGGGTGCTGCAGTTCCGCAGTGCCTATACATGAGCCGCCACTGCCTCCTCTACATCCACGGTATCCTCCTCCTCCTCCGACTCTTCTCCTTTCCATCATCCAGTGTGTCCAAGTCTCACGTCCGTAGAGGAACACGCTCTACACATACGTCTCTACCAGTTGTTTCCTTAAAATAAAGCAAAAGGATATCCATAGAGATGGACGGGAAAAAATCTAGAACAACCAAATCCCATTCTCCTCGCAGTACGCGAAACACATTTTTCCTTTCCCTTCACAACAGACTCCATGGAGGTCACACCGAACGAGGTTAATGTCTTCCCTCCCTCCCCCTCACACTTTTCTGCTGTATCTGCCTTTAATCTCGTTGGGAGGAGAGGAGGGGGTAGCTTGTGCACGACTCATATAAGATTTATTACTTTGTATTTTAGTGATATTGGTTAGAGATTAAATTTTGTAACCAGATGCGAGGAAGAAGGGGCCTTACAAAGAATTTATTTTTTTTGTAGGGAAGAAGAGGATAGGGGTGGGGGGTATATATCTGCCGTGACTCATAGTGAAGGCCAGTGTCGTGGCATGAAGTGTAGCCAGGGTAAGCAGAGGGTTCAACAAGATCAAAGTTGTAGCTACCGTAAAGTTTCGGGGCAGAGAGGAAGTTTGGGGGAGGCACAACCCCCTAAATGACGGAGACCAAAAATATTTATTTAGATATTAAATGCTTCTAAAAATCATTTGAAGTTGTTGTTTTTTATATCAAAGGACAAAGATTTAAATTCTCTACGTTGCCTTAGATTCACACTGTATCGAAGTTTATATTTCTGTAATTTTTCCCAATTAGTAATTTTAGGGGCACTTTTAATGGTACACCTATTGAATGTCAAGTCGTAAACCTGGTTTATAAATTTAGTCTAAAATGCATTTATCAAATCATCAGTGGTTTGTATTTAAGTTTTGCTTGTGTTTTGTTTTTTTAAAGTTTGATACTGACATTATTTGTGGTCTTGGAGAGAAGAGAAAAAGGGGAAACTGCCCCCTCCCTCCACTTTGGGTGCACCACCGACACAAGTAGCTATAATGGCTTTTGAGATTGTCAAAAGAGGGTCTTTTAACCAGCGGATCGACTATTAAGTTATCGCAAATCTATTACATAATATTCCGCTCTAGCTCTTTTCGTTGGAAAATGTATCTATGTTTTATTCAAACATTTCATAGGTCCCGTTTAGCGTGTTCCTTTTCACACGGAGAGAGAAAACACAAAGGCGGTAAAAACAAACAATGGACGCCACTTTTATTATATGCAAATTGATATCATTTTTATCAACAATTTGAGAACAATGGGAGACAATTATATTTGTAGTGGAAGGACATTCTCTCGTCGATTCCCTTTCTGGGAGTAAGGTGTGGGAATACAGTGGGTCTGCCTGTGACGTCATGATAGGGTTTACCATTCGAATTTATTTAGGTTTTATTCGGAAAGTTTTAAATAAATACATAACATTGAAAATAAGTTCAAACCATGCATTAATTATTTATCATTCTAAAATTGGCCTTACGGTATCACAAAATTAATTTTTTAAATTTTGAAATAGTTTTTGTGTTGATTAAAAAAAACGTGTATCCATGAAAATGGCCAGTATGAATCGTTTTACCAGGATGTAGATTAAAAATTCTTTGGGAAGTATATATTGTATTGTCAAGCCGACCGCTGGTTTTAGGACACGTGAGCCAGCTCAACCAATCACAGCCAAGCGGACCTCCACCACCGCTCTAGGACGCCAAGACAGAAACAGAACACCCGCCTTAAGATCCAGTTAATTCGACACTGATTTATTCTAGAAATTGAATAATTCAAACCTACCATTATTCCCCATTAAATTAATATTTAAATCAATGTTAAAAAATAATATTTAATTCGAATTTTAGAAGGAAATATTTTAATAGTTCGAAGCCAATAGTTATTATTAATTTTTTCGAGTTTTTAGTCCTACTCATTTCAAACCTAGCTTAACGATCTTTATTCAATAACTTCAAAATATTATTATTATTAGCACCACGTCTTACTACTCGTTCGGGTTATACGCACTTAGGTGACCTGGTGGTCTAGAGGTAAGGTGTCAGACTTCTATGCTGGCGGCCGGGGTTCAATCCCCGGTCCCGGCACAGATTTATCTGATTACCAAACCCATCCTTCACCTCTGACAAGACATCTTGTGAATGTGAGGAATGCCAGACCTCCACCGTGGTTCGGATTCCACGCTAAACTGTAGGTCCTTTCATTTCATCTCACAATCACACTACCATTACACATTAGCGTAAGTGCGTATAACCCGAACGGGTAGTAAGACGCGGAGCTAATAATAATAATAATAATAATAATAATAATAATAATAATAATAATATACGCACTTACGCTAATGTGAGATGGTAGGGTGATTGTGAGATTAAATGGAGGACCTACAGTTTAACGTGGAATCCGAACCACGGTGGAGGCCTGGCATTCCCCACATTCACAAGATGTCTTGTCAGAGGTGAAGGAAGGGTTTGGTAATCAGATAAATCTGTGCCGGGACCGAGGATTGAACCCCGGCCGCCAGCACAGAAGTCTGACACCTTACCCCTAGACCGGCAGGTCACCCTTCAAAATATTAATAGATTGAAGTAACGCTGGGGTTATTAACGCATGGTAAAGTAAAAGGAAAGAGTCACTGGATCCAAACCAGACGTAATGTACAACAAAAACCTACAACAAAGATTAAGATTATTAATTTTTTCAACGTAATGTCATTTAACTGTAAAAACTGATTTAAGTATGAAATTTTCTTAATGTTAATTTTTTACAAGTTTTTATAGACTATGTTTCAATTTTCCTTGTTTTTCATGTATTATATAATATTGTACATGTGTACTTTATATAGCATATAAATAACATGCGTATGTGCTTACATGTATCATATTTTAAGGTTATTGATTTATTGTGTACCAACTGCGTGGATTCTAATAAAAATGAATACTCTGAATTATTTTCGATATCCTTTGGATATCCTTGTAGTTGGTTTTGTCATCGACATCACAATTTGTGGTCGATGGTGGCGGTGGGGGTGACCTCTTCGGCCTAAGTTTGCTTACCCGCTACTTGCAATGTTTTTCGAAATCGAAATCAAAATGGCATGCTCGATGCTCCCTGAAGGGGAGCACGAGAGCAAGTTCCAACACGTACCGACCAATTGGTCACACCGTGTGGTTCGCAAAAATTTAAAAACGGGTTGTCGCGTTTCGCGAAGTTCTGAAACAAAGAAACAGATATTACATATTATTAGTAACATTGGGGGGATAAGGGGAGGTAAGAAAATTGAAAAACCGAATAAGTTGTTTTTTTATTTACATGGATGAAACAGCAACCGTAACCTTCGCCTTCACAGCAACCTGCTCGACATGCTATTATATATATACACACACACACTATTATAAAGCCACATGGCTGACTGACTCACTGACATTAATATTTCCCACTTCCAGATGAGCTAGAAACTTGACATTTGGCAAACTTATAGCTTCTAGCCTGTAACTGACGGGAAAATTCCCAAAAGTTAAAAAAAGAACTTTTAACCCCCGAAAGAAAAAAATTCTAAATGGCGGAGCAAGTTTAAAGTCGGTGTAGACCTTTCTTTAGAGGTCTCTTGTGGCTAAACGGTAAGACCTATCAAAAAAACGGCTCTGGAATTACATTAGTTTACATCCCCTTGCAAAGAAAACTCACTGAGGGTTAGGGGGCGGAGCCCTTAACAAGCAAAGCAAGTTCTTACTCTAAAGCGACACACTCGCAATAGACTGACTGGACTGCCGATGACTGGGAGATCGGGGTTCGAATCCCGGTCGGGGTACTGAAGGTGGTTTTACCCAAATGGTTTTCTAGGCTCCCTCCACGCAAATGTGGATACATTTTCTCTAAATATAATCTTCCTAATCTTTAAAAACCATTAGCGTAATACCGGATGATAATAATAATGTAACCCGCTTCGGTGGCGTATTTGGCAAACGCGCTTGTCGTGTTGAGCTCGACTGCTGAGGACGGGGAGATCGAGGTTCGAATCCTCGATCGGGTGAACTGGGGGTGGTTTTTCCTAAATGGTTTTCCACTCTCCCTCCACGCAAATGCAGGTTCACATCCTCTAATTCAACCTTCCCAATTCCTAATCCATTAAAGTAATTAGTACTTGAAGCGTATAACCCGAACGGGTAGTAAGACGCGGTGCTAAGTATTATTAATAATAATTTAACAGGTAAACACATGTTTTGGAATATTCCATCCAAAGCGACGCAATTATTGAAACCTAAATAAGATCAAGGAACTTGTTAATGATAAGTTACTTCTGAACCATTTACGTCAAAACATGAACATATCAGTCGTCAAGTCGATGAACCACATGTGTCTAGATAAGCGATTACGAGCAATCGGTCTTCATGTTTCTACAGTAAAAGTAGACCACACACACACACACACACACACACACACACACACACACACACACACGCATGCACGATCACACAAAATTACGAAGACGATAAATAGTCAGGGTTTGAAAGTGAGAAAGTGCAAGCAGAGGGGAGTATGGGTGATAGCCGTGCCGCGGGGGAGGGGGAACAAAACACGTGAGGCCATAAAATAACTCGTTCTTAACATACCGAGGGGTGGGGGTGGGGGGTTTATAGCTTATACACAGTTAACTTTTATGTCACAGTAAAATGATGATGGTAATACAATAAAAGATATTTATTTGAAAGTTATGTTTTTCAATTATAAATCTTACAAAAAAAAAATCATCCAAACACTTTTTAGACTCGAATCTAATGACAATGTACTGTTCGATTTTCATAGGAAGGACCTTATCTGAATGCTAGAAATATTTCAGGACTACTTTCACATATTCATACGTAAAATTATATGATGGACAGCTATCACTCATGATACATATTATTAATACTTATAAAATAACATTATGTCACTAAGTTTATTATTGTACTTACAAATGTTCACCACTCTATCTTGAGTTAGTTCTATCCAGTCCACTTCATTACACCCTATCTCTATCTTGAGTTAGTTCTATCCAGTCCACTTCATTACACCCTATCCCTTTATTGAGCTAGTTCTATCCAGTCCACTTCATTACACCCTATCTCTTTATTGAGCTAGTTCTATCCAGACCACCTCATTACACCCTATCTCTATCTTGAGCTAGTTCTATCCAGTCCACCTCATTACACCCTATCTCTATCTTGAGCTAGTTCTATCCAGTCCACCTCATTACACCCTATCCCTTTATTGAGCTAGTTCTATCCAGTCCACTTCATTACACCCTATCCCTTTATTGAGCTAGTTCTATCCAGTCCACTTCATTACACCCTATCTCTTTATTGAGCTAGTTCTATCCAGACCACCTCATTACACCCTATCTCTATCTTGAGCTAGTTCTATCCAGTCCACTTCATTACATCCTATCCCTTTATTGAGCTAGTTCTATCCAGTCCACCTCATTACACCCTATCTCTATCTTGAACTAATTCTATCCAGTCCACTTCATTACACCCTATCCCTTTATTGAGCTAGTTCTATCCAGTCCACTTCATTACACCC